>JAKGSA010000572.1:142731-167909 GCA_033558755.1 Philaethria dido
ACGCCTTTGACTCGATCCAAGAAAACTCGATGTACCTCCAATCGAATAACCTCCAATAACCTTCGATTACCAAACGCCCTACTATCTTATAAGATATTGGAACGCCTTCTTGAGATATTGGAAAACGCCAAACTGAACTTTATCTCAAAGTAATAAGTCTTGAAGTCCCATGTGTAATAATGTAGTAAAATATATTGATGTGGTATCGGTTTTCCATTAAGTATTTCAAGCGATTTTCATCTTTATAACGCTGGGTTAAGGTTCATATTTTCATGTGTGTAAAGAAAAGGAATGTATTGACGTGTTATCGGGGATGCTGTCGTCCCTCTCGCTCGTATGCGCTTAGTGTATGTGCGTCCCTGTCGCCGCGAGATAAGACAGCTTTCTTTGTAATGTCTGCGCATTCTTTTAAAATAATGTACGACGGTAGAGGTCGTTCGCTGGTTTTTTGAAGAAAATGTTATAATTTTGAATATATATGTGTTTTGATTATGATATTAGTATGTCTGTCGTGGATCAGAGAGCGACGTGCGACTGTAAACGTGACAGGTTGTGGGTTCGATTCTCACTCCAGGATATGAAAATTTTAAGTAATATTTAGTTTTGCATTTCTTGGGTTTGTCAACAAGGCAGAGTTGAGTTCCGCCACTTAGCACGCAATGCCTCAATTCGGTGGAAAATGGGGAACTTGCTATATGCGGAATACAATGTGAAGCTAAAAAAAATGATAACATACCATTTATATATTATTTTCTCATTTGATAACATATTATTTTCTCACTCTAGTAACATAAACCGCGGCGTTTAGCTCCGACAATTAACTCATAATGTCTTTAAGTTGGGCGAAGAAGTTTGAACAGCAAACCTAGTGTCAAGACACTCCGCTCTCCACCTCTGTCTGAATTTAAGACATTGTTGTACAAAGTAGTCTTTGTTGTTGAAAATTTACTAAAAAGTATCTTTACAAATCTTTCAAAGTTCAAAGAAGCTTTTTAAAAGCTCGCAAACTAATTATGAAGAAGAAATTCGATACACATATGAAAGTTTGTGTTGGTTAAATGTGTTACTCTTTCACGCACTAAAAAATAAAATTATTACGAATAACTCAAAAACTTCCCTATTTAACGTCTCGAGTTTTAATGATGTATCCCGCACGTAGCAGGGTAGGCAAAGGGAACTAGAGAATCTAGTCGAAAACTCGTTCTCTTAAAATTTTCGTTCCCCACTTACCGCCGAAATCGAGGCATTGTGTGCTCAGTGGCAGAACTCAACGCCGCACTTTGCCTTCTTACCAGAGCACGGAAACGAGAACACTGAATATAAATTGTTATACCTCCTTTTTTTTTAGCTTCACGCTGTATCCCACATGTAACAGGGTAGAGGGAACCTAGGAACCTAGTGTTAAGACACTGCGTTCCCCAATTTCCGCCGAATTGAAGTATTACGTACGGAGTGGCGGAACTCAACGCCGCGCTTTGCCTTGTTATTAAACTCAGGAAATGAAAATACTTTTACATTTTCTGGAGTGGGAGTGGAACCCACAACCTTTCGCGTTTACAGTCGCACGCCTGTGCCTCGGCACCACGACAGGCGTTAATAAATTATTATAAATATTTAATATTTCCGTTTCTTGGCGTGGGAATCGAACCCACAACCTCTCGCGCTTACAGTCGCACGCTTATACCTCTGCGCCACGATGGTGTACACTAAATCATGGACTGTATTAACACATCACGTTAATTTCAACAATAATAAGTTCATTTGGACGGAAGTTCCTCAGAAATAACATAAATAAATACTGGCATCAATTTTTATATTCATATCTACGTATTTTATTATGTTTTCTTTTTCCTATGAATGTTTTTTCAAGCTCAGTTGGTTCATAGATTAATATTATGGAAGTGGTATAAGGTTGTAGGTAGAGAACTTAGTGTATGTGACTCTTTCACGCAGAAACCACTAAACTGATTGTGATAAATTTTATAGTTATATAGCATATGTAGCCAAGTTTGGCGTTTAGTCACTAACGAAACTCTTAAGTGTCCAATAAGTGTCCCAATTCTAGTAGGTAATAGAACTTAGTGTTGAGACACTCCGTTTTCTATTGTATTGAAATATGAATGTATTGAAGTATTGTAAATGTTTCGGTTTAAGGTTTGAACATGTTGATAACTTTTTTTTTAAATATTAATATACAAATACGTACGTACATAAAGTACGTACATGTTGATTACTTTAGTAATAAATGACTAAATAAAAAAAATCTAGCTATCTAATAAAACACTCTCAGAGTAAATAAACCTTTCAGATAAAAAAAAATATTGTATAATACGCGATGGTTGCGAGTTCGATTACTACTCAATAAAATTATTTTATTTAAATCCTGTCTGTTTCTTACAACAAAACATAGCGTTGATTTCCACCATTTAAAATGCAATGTCAAAAAAGTGAAGAACGGATATCTTGACATTGTGTTCTCTCTCACTAAACTATGCAAAAACATAAAACTGACTTTTTAGGTAAATGAAAGTGAGGAGATTATAGGAGAACGGAGTGTCTTAACACTAGGTTTTCAGATTCCCTCTGCCTATATATTGGATACAGTTTGAAGGTAAAACATAATTGATACCACATCTAATATTCATCTAATCTTCATCCATTCCCATTCTAGAAATATCTTCAAATATAAATAGTAAATATGATACATGTGGCCGTCTCAATCGAACACTTGTTACGGTTTTTATTTACTTTACGATCGTTTTTTAAACCTCAAACATTTTAATTATGAGTTTCATAAATATTGTTTTATTATTTAATTAGATATTTAGGGATAATATTTTTTTTTTTTTTTATTGATAACGGACGACAAACGAGCAGAAGGACCACCTGATGGTAAGTGGTTACCTTCGCCCATAGACATCTACAACACCAGAGATGTTGGAGATGCGTTGCCAACCTAGAGGATACTGATGGAAGGGGGGACAATGTAGTAGTCCACTATCAGAACCACCACATTTTGGGGAAAGGATAGGTGGGAAAGGGGAAAATCTGGCTTACATGCCATCGAACCGGAACATATCATTAGATATTTGGCGGTTCGTCTTTGACATGAGAGTGGTCGCGAGCCAGTCGGAGGACGAACCTCCTAGATACTGTTAGATATATTTAAAAAAACGATTATTAATGACATAACGAAATAGAGAACAGAGTGTCTCAACACTAGGTTCTCTGCTACTGCCTACCCTGCTATATGTGGGACATAGCGTGAAGCAAAAAGAGAAAAAAATGTTATCTATTTATTAATACGTGTAGCAAAAACTATAAGCCCCTTTTTACAAAAATTACGCGGACGGAGGAGCATGAAACTTGGCACACTTATAGTTAATATAGCGAAGGAGTGCAGAATGATAGTACCCTCTTTAAAATGATACATAAAAAATATATTAAATTAATAAAATAAATGTTACACACTACCATGGTTTGATATCCATGTTTATATAAAGTGACATATATATACATACGTTGCTAGGACGCGTTATTAACGCGTCATCGGGGACACTAGTAATTAATAATCTATATCCTTTTAGGCGTAGATATTACATTGTTAAACTTATACGACTCTACCAAAGGGTTAAAAATAACTAAAATTGAAAAACAACAAAAAATATTTTAAACTTCAGTAAATTATTTCTTTTGACAGACAATGCACCTTAAGGACTGTAGGGTAGCATATAGAATTATCCTCTAGTCAGAGGATTTCTCAAAATTTCTACTAAAACACTAAATATTTTTTTTTTATGGATAACTGATGGCAAACGAGCAGAAGGACCACCTGATGGTAAGTGGTTACCTTCGCCCATGAAAATCTACAACACCAGAGGCGTTGTAGATGCGTTGCCAACCTAGAGGATACAGATGGAAGGGGAGGACAATGTAGTAGTCCGCTATCGGAACCACTACATTTTGGGGAAAGGATGGGTGGGATAGGGGAAAACCTGGCTTACATGCCATCGAACCGGAACACATCATAAGATATTTGGCGGTTCGTCTTTGACATGATAGTGGTCGCGAGCCAGACGGAGGACGAACCTCCTACCACCAAAAAAAAATATTAATTAATATTTTATTTAATATTTTCATTTCCTGGAGCGAGAATCGAACCCACAACCTGTCGCGTTTACAATCGCACGCTGTCCCTCATCACCACGACTGACTTCAACTAGAACCACTATAAAAGTCAGAGATATCTATTAAAATAGAATTATGCGTTCGTCGATATAATTAAGGTCCCATACACCTTTGAATTTATTTTACGATTGTCGTAAAATTGTTACTTTTTTTTTCTTAAATTGAGCTTAGAACAGGTACTTTATGATAATATGGTTTTTGAAATTTTCAAATGTATATATGTAATTAAAAAAAATAATAATGATTTCCGGTTTATTTTTTTTTTATTGTTCTTCTTTGGATTGGTTGTAAAATGTGTGATATATACAGTATGATTAAATAGGTTAATTTACTTTTATATCACCAACTAGCTGTATAAGTTAGTTTTAAGCCCATTCAGAAAGAATATAGTGTTAAGACACTCCGTTCTTTTCAAGACACCGTGTGTTGTGTAGCGGTTCTCAACGCCGCGATTTGGGTAGGGTAGGAAAAAGGATAGGGGAAACTTCGATGGATCATCGAGGTCACAGTATCAATGATACTAGAGGCACGAAAAAAGCATAAGGACACCCCGGAGGGCATGTATAAAGAGGTTAATGACTGTGGACGAGGCGAAAGAGGTATGCAGAGAACGTAGCGTTTGGCGCTCCGTTTCCTTCTGACTACCCCGCTAGGGATAAAGCATGAAGCTAAATAAGTAACTAGAAGTCCGATAGAAAGTAGTGTTAAGACACTCCGTTCTTTTAAAGACTGTGTGTTGTATTGCGGAACTCAACGCCGTGGTCTGTCTTGCCAGAAACTAACGAATTTTAGTAAATGTCAACAGATATAATATTACACTAATAAACTATTAAATATTAATCAAAGATATAATTATTTATGCATTTATGTACAGTTTCAACATTACATCAAACAATTATCATAGCTTAATATGGGACTTAATGACAGTATGTGACTGTAAACGCGAGGGTTGTGGGTTCGATTCCCACTCCACGAAATGTCCTACGTTTGGTAACAAGGCAAAGCGCGGCCTTGAGTTCCGCCACTCAGCACGCAATGCCTCAATTCGGCGGAAAGTGGGGAACGGAGTGTCTTAACACTAGGTTCCCTCTGCCTACCTTGCTATATGCTGGATACAGCGTGAAGCTATGTGTGTATGTATGTACTGATAAATATTCATGTAACATAGCAGTGATTTAATTACATTGCAATGATAGTTCCTGGTCGTCGGGTTATAATAAAAAACAGCTTCACGCTTTCTCCTGCATAGGCATAGTGAACCTAGTGTCAAGAGACTCCGTTCCCAGCTTTTTGCCTTAATTCGATATTGCGTGTTGGGTAGCAGAACTCGTAACCTATAATCGTTCCCCCGAGCGACAATCGAACCTACAACTACCTTTATAGTCTGACGATCCCACTGAGCCATTATGATTTCAAGCGATAGCATTTACATATTTTCATTATCTCCCTTTGGTATGAATGGAATTTACGGTATATTTTATACTCATAGATACTTGCCAGAGGTTAAGGGATTCATGGTACCTACTATGGTATTTTATTAATATTTTTTAAGCTCCACGCTGTATCCCGCACATAGCAGGGTAAGCAGAAGGAACCTGAGAACCTAGCGTTAAGCCATTCCGTTCTCTTTAACATTTCCGTCGATTTAAGGCATTTCGTGCTGAGTGGCGGGACTCAACGCCGCGCTTTGCCTCGTTACCAGAGCGAGGGAATGAAAATATTAAATATTATTTATATTTAATATAGATAAACTTTATATAGAGAAACATATTAAGTTAAAAATATATGTTACATATATATCGTTAAGTATCTAAAACCGGCTACAACCTCCAAAATAAAAAAAAGCCAAAAAATTCCACCATAAACCCAAAAAAAAGCTGAAACCAACTAAAAAAGCCACCACCCAACCATAATTATACATTTTGGTCACTTACCCTCCTGAACTAACATTGACCGGCTAACTAACTATTGACCTCAATTAACGCGATGGCCCGTGACAGGATACACAAGTAATCCAGGATTATTACGATAAAACACCTCGCTGGGTATCTTTACCCTTGTACTTTGAAGGCTTAACCGACTTTCAAGTTTTGTTTGACCGAAAAGTTGAGTTTGAGTTGACTTTTAAACTTTTTTGGAACTAAATTTAGTTTTTTTTTGAAGTAGGATAAAACGCGGCGTTGAGTTTCGCAATTTAACACACATTGTCTCATAATAGGACGAAAAAATGAGGAACAGAGATTCTTACCACTAGGATCTCTGGCTACCCTGCTAGACGAGAAAAAGGGTGATGCTGAATAAAGCTACCATTTTTCCATGGCGATCGGTCATCGATATTAAAAATATTGAAAATCTTTCCATATTTTTTAAAACTTGCACATTTATAACTAGCTCTATTTCGCAGTTTCATTTCACTAATAAGCCTAAAATACCGTCTTTTCCTGCTTTTCTTGGAATTTCAAGAAATCCTCTCTTAGTACTGCCCTACACTCCCTAAAGTTTGCCAAATTTTATCTCTCCAGGACCAGTAGTGTCATCTGTACGTTGTCTCTCAGTCATTAAGTAACACAAGCGATTAATGAATCTATATTAAAAGCACTTTCACGCTGTATCCCATATAGCAGGGTAGGCAGAGAGAACATGATATTAAGACACTACGTTCACCGCATTCCACCCAAATTTCGTGCTAATTAGCGGAATTCAACCGCGCCGTCTTTATATCTACGAGAACATTAAATCAACTACACACACATAGTTTTACAATTACAATAATTTCAAATTCAAATTTAACTTGGAGTACCCAACCCTAAGGGCGCCGGAGGGCAAGAGATCAACCGGACATCCGGTCAGCACCCCCAAACCGATACTATGAAGTATTTATTGAGTTGCGGCTGACCAAAGTATTTTATTGTCCAGTTAGACCCCTTTTTGTTAAAACTGCCAAAGGAAAAAGAATTGTCATACATTTTAATAGAGTTCCTTTATGTTATTTACTTAAGTGTCGTATATAATTAGTTGAAACAATTGTTTTGAGAAGTCTTTGAGTAATTATCTCTATTGTGTTGGATTGATGGTGGTGAGGTCAGATTGGTCGTAGGTTCGATTTTGTATTCATTTTGAGTTCAAAAAATAAGTAATTTATCAATTTCAAAAGAAAGTTTTATTAACTGTTTTGTATGGAAAAGGTGTATATCTATATAGTTTTTAAAAGAGGTTATTGTAGTGACTGTGACTGTAAACGCGATTGGTTGTGGATTCGATTCTCATTCGAGGAAGTATTATATTGAAATTATTTTTATATCCCTACTCTGTACAATGTCTTGAGTTAAGAAAAGCGAAAAGCAAAGAAAGGAGTGTCGAGACACTAGTTTCTTAACTATGCTTACAAAGGAGAGTTTTTATGGAAAATTCTTTCTACTATATATATATATATATAGCTAAAGAAAAAGTGGGGAACGGAAATGTTAAAAGAGAACGGAGTGTCTTAACACTAGGTTTTCAGGTTCCCTCTATCTAGTACATACATACATACATAGCTTCACGCTATATCCCGCATATAGCAGGGTAGGCAGAGGGAACCTGAAAACCTGGTGTTAAGACACTCCGTTCCCCACTTTCCGCCGAATTGAGGCATTGCGTGCTGAGTGGCGGAACTCAACGCCGCGGGATTCAGCGTGAAGGTAAAAAAATTGTGATTTCAAACATAAAAACGGAGTGTTCAATAGTATTAAATATCAGTTTGACATGACGCTAATAGCTCGTAATCGAAGTTTGAAAACAACAGGTGTGTTGAATCAAACGCTGACGGTTACACAGTACATCTGCGTATCTATTTTAGTGCTTTCCAATTGGACATGTTTTTAATTTAATGTTAAATAAAGAAAGTTTATTGAAATATAATTAATTTAACAGGTTGTGGGTTCGATTCTCTCTCCAGGAAATTAAAATATTAAATAATATTTAGTATTTTCATTTTCTCGCTCCAGTAACAAGGCAAAGCGGCGTTGAGTTTCGCCTCAGCACGCAATGCCTCAATTCGGCTGAAAGTGGGACACGGAAATGTTAACAACAGAGTGTCTTAACACTAGGTTTTCTGGTTCCCTCTAGCTATCCTGCTATGTGCGAGATACAGCGTGAAGTTAAAAAACAAATATGACTAAAATACAGTGGGACAGTATTTGACTGTATACATGCTATGGTTTTGGGTACAACCGCTTGGAGGAAAAATTATAGTTTTGTTAATTAGCTGTGGTGCTTTAGATAGAGTGCGGTGTTGAGTTCCGCCAATTAATACAGAAACAATACGCCTTAAAAGAAAACGGTGAGTGGAGAGTCCTAACAATAAACTCTCTTTGCCTTATGTAAAACTGAATATGCAAATATAATCCAAAATAGTAGCATAACAAACAAATAAACTGGAAAAGAATTGTATAAAAATTCAATAAAGCTTATAAAAATAGAAAATATGACCACTTTACGAGGGTATGATATTGAAGCGACGCCCCACCGGATGTGCGTTGAGCGGGAAAATAGGCGGAAGTTGGGTGAAAAAAAAAAATTGAAAAAAAAAGGAAGAAAACCACCGGCAAAGAAAGGAAATTTGCATGCGAAAGGCCACTTCGACGATCGAATTTGTCAGATTGTCAATCCGCAAACGATTTTGACACTTTGTTATGTTAATGTCATGATACGTCATGTTTTTGGGGTTATTTTTTTTTTTACTTTTTTTTTTGTATAACATAAATACGTTACGATTTGACTATGGGATCGGATAACACAGATAATACAATGTTAACACGTTTATTTTTTATCTGTTACAAGTGTTAAGTTGGAATTGTTGATAGAGAACGGAGTGTCTTAACACTAGGTTCTCAGGTTCCCTCTGACTAACCTGCTATATGCGGGATACAGTGTGAAAATAAAAAAGAATCCTGTCATGGTGCATGCGTGTGACTGTAAACGCGACAGGCTGTGGGTTCGATTCCCAAGGTATTAAAATACTCCAGGATATTAAAATATTAAATAATAGTACTTCACACTCACGCAATGCCTCAATTCGGCGGAAAGTGGGGAACAGAGTGTATTAACACTAGGTTCCCTCTGCCTTCCCTGTTATATGCGGGATACAGCGTGAAGCTATGTATGTATGTAAATTGTTGTGGTAACAAGGCAAAGCGCAGCGTTGAGTTCCGCCACTCAGCACGCAACGACGGTAAGTGGGGAACGGAAATTTTAAATAAGAATAATAAGTGTCTTAACACTAGGTTCCTTCTACCTATGGCGGTCAGGTTCCCTCTGTCTGCGGATAACAGTGTTAACTTAATAAAAAAAGAACATTAAATGGCGGAGTTTAACACCGCCCTATATCAAAACAAGCACTAATAAACAAAAACCGTGTTACGTGTAAACTAAAATAAAAGAATCAAGAATCGAATACCAAATACTAAAGGTAATTAGACAGGTGATTCGCTAATACTTAAATGGAATCCATCTTAATTCTAAGCCAGATACCTGTGGGAACGTCACGTAGAGGCATCGGTATTCAAGCAAAAAGTCCACCCTTCGCTTGTTAAATGTTCTCAATAGACCTTATACCGTCGTGGCGTAGAGGCACAAGTGAGACTGTAAACGCGATTGCGGATTCGATTCCCACTCTAAGAAATGAAAATATTAGGTAATATTTAGTATTTTCGTTTCCTTGCTCTGGTAACGAGGTAAATCGCGGTGTTGAGTTTCGCTACTTAGCACGCAATGCCTTAATTCGGTGGAAACTGGGAAACGGATAAGAGAACGGAGTGTCTTAACACTAGATTCTAAGATTCCCTCTGCCTACCCTGCTATGTGCTGGATACAGTGTGAAGCTGAAAAAAAGAACCTTATTTAGATTCTATTGATAGTGCGTTAAGTATTGTTTTTATTTTAAAGAGAAATTAGTCACTACGATTTGTGATAGGCTATTAGGTGTTACAGGTTTCTTGTGAAAAAAAAAACGTTACCCCATTGCCTTTATGTTCAAGACTGGAATCAAAATTGAAGAGGCCATCGGGATATAGTGTAAAGCTAAAATAAGAAAATACATACATACATACATGACTTCACGCTGTCTTCCGTATATAGCAGGGTAGGTAGAAGTAACCTTTCCGCCGAATTGAGGCATTGTGTGCTGAGTGGCAGAACTCAACGATTTGCTTTGCCTTGTTACCAAACCCAGGAAATTAAAAAATCCATTTTCTAGAGTGAGAATCGAACCCATAACCTGTCGTGTTTACTGTCGCACGTTTGTGCCTCTGCGCCACGACTGGCGTTAAAGAAATAGTTTCATTTAATAACTCTAGAATAGTATAGTAATACCATAAAGTACGTCATACAAGTCATATGTCCGTGCAACGCGAGCGCAACGTCCCTGACCTCGCAGGAAGCGGGGGATTGATCGATCGTCTCGCGTACAATCATTTGTTTGACTGTAACTATACAAATGTTATATAATGATTCTTTTTCTTTTTAGCTTCACGCTGTATCCCGCATATAGCAGGGTAAACAGAGGGACCCTGAAAACCTAGTGTTAAGACACTCCGTTTTCTTTTAAAACTTCCGTTTCACACTTTCAGCTAGATTTGGGCATTGCGTGCTGAGTGGCGGTAGTTAACACCGCGTTTTGCCTTGTTATCAGAGCGAGGAAATGAAAATACTAAATGTTATTTAGTATTTAATAGTGAATTTATCGTAAAGAAGAAGCCAAACATAGCCCGCATAGCATGGTATTCGGAAAGAATCTAGTGTCAAAATTCTCCCTCGGTCACTCTTCGATCGATTACGAGGCTACACTACACTTAAATACATTGTGTTAGTGGCGGGACTCAACAATGCTATTTGTTTATCACAGAAAAGAAATAAAAATAATATAAATATAATCCCAGACGCTGAGTTACTATAACCAAAAATTAGTAATACTAAAAAAATATTGCTTCAACCGAAAATCGAACATACTATCATCAGATATTCACCATTTAACTATATAAACAACGACCGCGTCAATACATTTTTTGCTCGAAAATATGCGACAATCGATTAAACGGTTCGATCATTAATGAAACGATTTACTTTTTAACTCGAATACAAAAAAACTCGATTGAAAATCGAATATGCGATCGAGAGACGGCGGCGACTTCAAAGGGTGACAGTTTTGACAATTAAAATGCTAAGAATCGCGGACATTGTCTTACTCTGAGCATGTCCTTGGCAAGAATTTGAAATACACAACCCCTTTTTACAGAACCGGTACGATTTGCCGGTTCTGTCGAGTTTTTGCTGTGTTTAATTACGTATATTAACATTACGCCAATGTGAATGTTTTTGTTAAACAAGCCACTTTTTTCCTTTGAATTAGTTATATGCTATTAGTAATTATATCCGACGACTTCGTTTTCGTTGATGAAAAAACCAAAAAATCTTTAGTCTTGTGTTTTACCCTGTGAGGAGACGAGGTTAGAATACAATTTCCCTCCGCCGCTGGGTAGCATCCCGTAAGAGGCGGGTATCCCAGTAGTTAGGTGGTAGGAGGTTCGTTTTTCGACTGGCTCGCGACCACTATCATGTCAAAGACGAACCGTCAAATATCTAATGATAAGCCAGGTTTTTCCTATCACCAAGAATGTGGTGATTCCGATGGCGCACTGCCGCGGCCACTACATTATTTTCTACCCCTCCCATCTGATCACTATGTCGGCAACGCATTTACAACTCCTCTGGTGATGTAGATGTCCATGGGCGAAGGTAACTTACCATCAGGTGGTCCTTTCTGCTGGTTTACCATCCGTTATCCATAAAAAAAAACATCGAATAGAATCCACTACATATTCTGGTAATCCCAATAGAACGATACAGATTACTTTTTATGACTCCCCCTTAGATACTTTACGATATACACAATCACGTTTCATAAAAGACATCAGAATTTCTTAATCACACTAACTTATGTGGGTTAACAATTAAAAAATCGATTAGTATTCAAATAATACAGACGATTATTATCATATTTTCAATCGAATAACCACTTTATGCTTGTTTTCATCGAATAATTTATTAAAAAAGGTTATACTATACAATTTTAAAACATCGTAAAATTAGAACTATCGGTCGTAAAATCGATTTTTAATGTTTGATTTTAGTCAAAAAAACGTGGCAAGTGCCAGCGGTGTCCGAATAATTCAGTTTTTTATTGGCTATAAAATTTTAAGGCCCCGGTAGTAGGCTCTACTCGTTTCTGTTGTCAAACGATCGATTTTGGAAACTTAGTATCGCTTTACGACGGTAAGATCACGTAATTATTAACCTTTTTTTTGTTTTAAAAAACGGAAAACGTATATATATGCGGGAATTGTATGTATATGCGGGATATAGCAGGGTAGGCAGAGGGAACCTGAGACCTAGTGTTAAGACACTCCGTTCCCCACTCTCCGCCGAATTGAGGCATTGCGTGGCTGGTGGAACTATACGCCGCGCTTTGCATTGTTACCAAACCTAGGAAATGTAAATATTAAACTTTTACATTTCATAGAGTGGGAATCGAACTCTCAACCTGTCGCGTTTACAGTCGCATGCTTGTACCTCTGCGCCACGACAAACGTGAAAACATAAATAATATATTTATATGTATGTAAATTTATTTTATTGTGAAATCGTATTATGATACTTAAAGAAGTTATGGCTTACTTTGGACGTAAGGTAATGGGTTCGATTCAAAGATAGGGTGCTAACATTTATCAAATATTACGATTGTTGATTATCAGTCAAAGATCAAAAAGTAGTTGTTCCCTTAAATATATTTTATAAAAAAAATTCAGCTTGGGCAGAAAGAACCTAGTGTTAAGACATTTCGTTCCCTCAGCTTTTCATTTGGTTTAAAAACAGCACGTAGAGTAGCGGAACTAAACGCCGTGTTTTGATACTAGAAAATAAAAATAATCATTTCCCCAATCAACGAACGGAGTGCCTTATCTTTATGTTCTCTCTGCTATACGGCATAACGCTACCTATCACTTACCTAACTTCACGTTTTATCCCTAGCGGGATTCGATCGTTCACAAACACTGTTCGCGCCCCGACATCTACCTAACCAAATTTGAATTTGAATCTCAATTCGGCGGAATGGATTATAAGAGAACGGAGTGTCTTAACACTAGGTTTCTTCTGCCTACCCTGCTACATACGGAATACAGCGTGAAGCTAAAAAGAAAATAATGACAATAATAATCATATGCATGTATGTATATATGTACATATAAGTATTGTGTAAGTCGGTCGGTGAATCGTTCTCAATTGGCTAACGATCGACTTTGCAATCAGAACGGATTGATCAGTTATCCTGATAATAGAGCCCCAATTGACTGGCACGGCGCTCTCGCGTGATTCTTTGTTTACTTATGAAATTATATGTATTAGAAGAAAACAGCTTCACGTTATATCTACACGGGCACAAGCGTGCGACTCTAAAGGCGACAGGTTGTGGGTTCAATTCCCACTCCAGGAAATGGAAATATTAAATAATATTTAGTATTTACATTTCCTCGCGCTCGTAACAAGGCAAAGCGCTGCATTGAATTCCACCACTCAGCACGCAATGCATTCAGCGGAAAGTGGGGAATGGAAGAGAACGGAGTGTCTTAACGTCGGTTCTCAGGTTTCCTCTGGCTACCCTGCTATATGCGGGATACAGCGTGAACCTAAAAATAGTCAGACATACTTATTTCAATATTAATAAAAACAAAATTCCACACATTTCGATCAAAATACATACAATTATAATAAAATTCTATAAAAAATCATAACCAATATTAAACATGGCGATAATTGAAATGGAATTCCAAACGAAAAGCGAAATACCTTTAAAAATTCCAAGGAAGGAACCAATAAGAGAATTTCCCTAAATCGGAGGGGAAGATGGCTCACTTAGCTATCGTACGTGATCAGTTTGCGAAAAAAAACGAAGAAAAAAAACTTCTTAAGTATTACCTGTAACTCCCTTGTAAACATCGTTCGAGCCCTCTTTGACTTTTGTTCAAGAAATCGGGTATTCCCCAAGTTTTATTGTTTGTATTGTCTATGCGGTCTTGTTTTTTATTGCGCTAAGTTGTGAATTATACAGCCTTTAAAATTGTACTGTTTTTTATATATATAATGGGTATATATTATGTCTTTTCTAAGCGAGTGAGTTCCGCCACTCAACACGCAATGCCTCAATTCGGCGGAAAGTGGGGAACGGAGTGTCTTAACACTGGGTTCCCTCTGCCTTCGCTGCTATATGCGGGATACAGCGTGAAGCTATGTATTTATGTATTATAAGCGAAATGCAGAGAAGTGATACACTATTTTTTTTAGTTTATGTTATGTAGTGGAATGAAACGCCGTATTTTAATATCTATGTTTATATTTTTGTTTATATTCGAACTATACTAAAGCAGCATCAATATTGATTATATAAAAAAATATATACATAAAACTAAAAAACATATTTAACAATCATAAAATAAAATAATTAAGATTATAACAAAAAAAAATCGATTAAATTAAATGAAATAAAAAGTTACATTATTACGAATATCTCAAAAACTCGTCAGATATTACCATCAGACCACATCAGGAGCTAGTGCTCTTAGCATATCATCAAAATTGGTTCACCCAGTAAAAAAATTGAACTGATAACCTCCTTTTTTACTATATATTTAAAAAACGTATATTAACAAAATATATAAATATGGGCATACATGAAGATGTTAATGACTGTGGACGAGGCGAAAGAGATAGGCAGGGACCGTAGCGTTTGGCGCTCCGGAACTCTGACTACCCCGCTAGGGACAAAACGTGAAGTTAGGTAAGTAGGACAAAATATTATAACGTAAGAAGCACTATCTATAATATCCAAATAGTTTCACTCATTAAGTTATACTAACATTAAAAAAATCGAATTGACAACCTCCTCTTTGAAATCGTTCAAACATGTACCAGTATATCATAATTCATAGGATTTCCTTCAAAACCGGTAAAGGAATTGGTATCGCAAGTCAATAAAGTGTTCTATTATCCTTTGATGTAAGTCCCGACGGGATGGGATGGGAGTCACGTTCCCTTTGACAATCTTTTTTTTTGTCTCTAAGTGAAAATCACGAGAACAAGGAACAGTTGGTGTGGAAACCTTTTATGTTATAATTTGAGTGTATTCTTTATATATCCATCTATAAGTAAAAACAATATTGAATATTTATCCTACTAACTTCTAACGTATATCGTGGCGCAGGAAATGGAATTTCTCATTTCCTGGGTTTGGTAATAATACAATGCGCGGCGTTGAGTTCCGCCACTCAGAACGCAATGCCTTAATTCGGCGGGAAGTAGAGAACCCAGTGTCTTAACACTAGGTTCCCTCTGCCTACCATGCTATATGCGGGATACAGCGTGAAACTTTGTATGTATGTATCCTACTAACTTACTAATATTATAAATTCGAACGTTTATGAGAATCTTTGTTATTTTCTTATGCAAAAACTACTGAATGGATCTGGATGCAACTTTACAGCAATATAGCTAGTAACATAGCACATAAGTGTAATTTTGTTACCTAAAAGGGGTGTAAAATGATATAGATACTTTTAAGACATAATATAAATATATTTTTCGTTATGGGATTTCTTCTCATCAAAGAAAGAATACCCCCGCATGCAAATAAAAAAATAATAAGCAATCTAACATTTAAATTGAAGCAAATTTGGTAAAAAATATATTTATGAATAATATATATAATACTTATAAATACATTTCCCATTACGGGATTTCCCGTTTCTATTTAAAAAAGGTAATTCCCCGACAGGCACAGATAAAACAAATACTACTTATTACTAAAATTATCATAAAAAAGAACAATTAAAAATTGAACACAGAACATAACAAATTAAAAATTAACTCAGTCATTATTGAAGCGTTAAAAAACAAAGTGGAAAAAAAAAAAACAATCACACAGACGTGTGCCTCCCCAACGAGACGCGGCCAATGGTAACAAATTAATAATTAATTTTCGCACAAAGTTAGGGAGTACATCGTTTTGTTTCAAATTCTAAACTCATCTGGGGAGTAGTAATGTTAAAAAATTGTCTCTTTTGGCATTCGATTCGAATCGATTTTTTTTTGTTTTGACAACCTATTCGAATGTTTCGCTTTGTAAATGCGAATATGATTGTTTATTAATCGATTTTTAGATATTTAAATATAAAACGCTTGCGTTACTTAGCGACTGATAGATAATATACAGACGAAACTACCGGCCATAGAAAGATGAAATATGGCATGTACGTTCCTTGAGGAGTGTAAGGGAGTAGTAAGAGAGGATTTCCCGAGACTGATCGAAAAATCATAAGATTTTACTCAAAAAAATGGATGTGCGAATTAGACAGAAAACTGAAAGACGTTCTCAATATATTGACAAGCGTCTGACAGCGTTCAGTTAGTATATCTTCAAAAATAAAAAAAAAAGTGTTTTTTTTATTTTTAGTTTCACGCTGTATCCTGCATATAGCAGGGTAGGTAGAGAGAATCTGAGAACCTAGTGTTAAGATACTCCGGTCCCAACTTTCCGCCGAATTGAGGCATTGCATGCTGAATGGCGAAACTCAACGCCGCGCTTTGCCTTGTTACCAAACCCAGGAAATAAAAATACTAAGCTTTTACATTTCCTGGAGTGGCAATCGAACACACAACCTGTCGCGTTTACGTTGGCGTGATTTTTTTAATATACATGAAAAAGGCAAATGTATGTCTTCTAAGTTACTTACACTAGTTTCTTCTAATTAGTTTTAATTACCTGAAAAGAAAATAATAATTATTACTCCACATATAAATGAATGATTACAGTCATACATGCGGGTGTTACCATAAAAAAAAGTTTAACATACTAACCTTAACAACATTTTATGGTTTTAGAATTATTTTATAACTTCCCATAAAATTTCAATTTCAATTGTATTTCGGCTTAATTTCTAATTTTAATGCTTCGCGCTTTAGCCTAGCGACGCGGTTTATCACGGTTTATTCTAGCGGAGTGTTTATACACTAGCTTTCTGCAAAGTATAGGCAGAGAGAGCCTAGTCACTATGAGAACACCCCGCTCTCCATTTAACTCAATTCGAGACAGCGTGTTAAGGTAGAACTAACCACAGCGCTATAATAAAACCATACATACAAACATACATTGCTTCACGCTATATCCCGCATATAGCAGGGTAGACAGGGAACCTAGTGTTAAGACACCCCGTTCCCCACTTTCCGCGGAATCGAGGCATTGTGTGCTGAGTAGCGGAACTCAACGCCGCTCTTTGCCTTGTTACCAAACCCAGGAAATGAAAATACTAAACTTATAACCAATAATAATATTTAATATTTTTATTTCCTAAAGTGGGAATCGAACCCACAACCAATGTTCGTTCTGTTCGTCACAACGGTCTTTCAATACAATGGCAATAAATTTAAAAAATATAATGTACTAGATTAAAACTGTTGCGTGTTTACTTTTGTGCGTTTAAAGTGTTTTAAATAATCAAATTTTATGTCATAAAATTTAAAAAAATATTACCTTTTTTTAAAATTAGAGTCCATTGTGGCGTATACGTAACTATAAACGCGATAGGTTGTGGGTTCGATTTCCAATTGGGGAAAAGTTTTTTTTTATTTAGCTTCACGCTGTATCCCGCACATAGTCAGGTAGGCAGAGAGAACCTCAAAACCTAGAGTTAAGACACTCCGTTCCCCCATTGCCACCGAAAAGATTATATGATATACATTATGTTTACTTCGTTCTGATAGGATAAAGCGAAACGTTCAGTTTCTCTACTTAGCACGAAATGTCTATAATTTAGACAGTAAGCAGAGAACGGAGTGTCTAGACACTAGGTTCTTTCTTATTATACTATTATGCAGCAAGCAGCTTGGATTTTCAAAACTTGTGGACCATATTATTATTATACCGCGGGATTCAGTTCTGCCATTTAACATATAATGTCTCAAATTTAGACAGGAAGCAGAGAACGGAGTGTCTTAACACTAAGTTCTCTTAGCGTGAGGCATTGGATTTTCGAAATCCATGAACCATATTTTTTTATTATTTCCCAAGCCATAATGAAGTCAAATTAGACGTTTTCGGCAGCCCATCGGCGAGTCGTAAAATAGCAGTAAAAAGGTATCGATCGTAGTCAACTAAACTATTTTAGATATTTTGTGTTTTTTTATAATAATTTATGGGGAAATAAAAAGTTTTTATTAATGTCATCGGTTTATAACACGATTAGGTTAGTTACTATTCTGGGCAATTAAAAGCTTAGGTAGGTGGCACCACTCAGCAATGCCTCAGTTCAGCGGAAAGTGGGGAACGGAAATGTTGACACGGAGTGTCTTAACTCTAGGTTCTCAGGTTCCCTCTGCATACTCTGCTATATGCGGGATACAGTGTGAAGCTAAAAAAAAGTACGGTTTGTGTTTACACACACAAAAAGGGTTTAATATTCATGTTATATTAAGTGACGTGATTACGTGTTGTTAACGCGTCTGCGTCAGCGGGGACACTAGTACAAGTAAATATTACGGCAATCGAACCCAAAAACACCTAGGCTTATTACTACTGAGCCATAATATCATAGAAATATATTAATAACAAATATAACGCATATCCCGTTCTACTGTCGCGGATATTGACTACGCTGACCGCCCACAACGTATCGTTGTATATATAATTGCTTTCAGAATGTATATTATTTCCTTAACTTATTTATATTACAGGATATTGTAGCCATCGTGGCGTAGTTGATAGTGACTGTTAATAAGGGATGTAAGTTCAATTCCCACTAGAAACTTTTTTTTAGCTTCACGCTGTATCCCGCACATAGCAGGGTAGGCAGAGGGAACCTGAGAACCTAGTGTTAAGACACTCCGTTCTTTTTTAATTATATTATCCCCAATTGTAATTTGCGTGTTATTCTCATGTATGAACATATTCTCTCGTTCAAAATCACAAACTCTCTCGTTTAAAATATTAGTAATACTATGCAAACGATTTCTATGCTGTCAACAAATATGCCCAATTCGTAAAACTTCTTTTTTCTTACACATCTGTCAAAAATGACAAGTCACCATTGTACAGATGACATATACATAATGCCTGTACGTATTTAATCGTATGCAATAAATATAAAGCGCTAGCCCTAAAACAATAGCGAAAAAAAAAATTAAAATGTCAATATACAGAAGCCGGATTAAAGAACTACCCTCATTTTGAATCGATCCTTTCACACTTAACACAATCGGTCGCGACGGTTGATTTCCGTTCTTAATTCAAATAGGCGTCTTTTATTTTTTTTTTTAATTTGAAATTTTATTTTTTTTTACAAATTCGGTATGGCAAAGGAACTCGATCGTTAATTCAAATATAGTAGTCTCGAATTACGATTATAGATTCATTCGATAAGTGACCTCGTTTGGGAAGGATATCGCTTATTTATCGATTGGGAATTGAATTGATCTAATCGAGTTGAAATGAAAACGATTTTGAGGAGTCCATGTCTATTCATTGGTGGGGGATCGTTTTTTGCTTATTATCTTTATTTGTCTTTGAAAGAATGAAGAGTAAAATAGAATTTTAAAAATTAGCTTAACGTTTTTTTTTCCGCATAGTAAAATAGGTAAAGAGAACCCAGTGTTAAGACACTCCGTTCTCAATTCATTGCCATGATATTTATAATAATTTAATAAATTTATAATAATTTTAATATAATAATCTTCCCGAATGAAGTTGTGGGTTCAAATCCTACTTCGGGAAATGAAAATATTAAATAACATTTAGTGTTTTCATTTTCTGTAACTGATAACAAGGCAAAGCGCGGTGTTGAGTTGCGCCACTTAGCACGCAATGCCCCAATTTCGGCGGAAAGTGGACAACGGAAATGTTAAAAGAGAACGGAGTCTCTTAACACTAAGCTCTCAGGTTCCCTCTGTATAACCTGCTATGTGCGCGATACAGCGTTAAGCTAATATACATATATTTATACATCTATATATAAAAATCAAGAACTATAAAATAGTACAAACTAAACTTGATCACCAAAATCTGTATCAGATGAGTGTGACATCGAGATTTAAAAAAAAAAGACTATTAAAGTGGTCATAAACACGAAAGGAGGTAATAAAAAATCGGCCTCTGTCTCAGCTGTCGCTATTTCTGGACGCATTTCATTTACGAGTGTAAAATCGAATTTGAAAGACATACCGCGGTGTTGAGTTACGTTATACAACATGGTAGGTCTAACAAAGTGGAGAAACGGGGTGTCTTAACACTAGAATTTCTTTACTTACGCATATAGCAGGGTAGGCACGCTTTGCGTGCGTGAAGCTAAATAATAATTAGGATTTTAAGAAAAAATGAGAAGTAATTTCAAATAAAATGTTGTGGGTTCGATTCTCACTCCAGTAAATGGACTTTTTTATTTTCTGGGTTTGGTAACAAGGCAAAGCGCGGCGTTGAGTTGAGTCAACATGCAATGCCTTAATTCGGCGGAAAGTGGAGAACGGAGTGTCTTAACATTAAGTTCCCTCTGCCTACCCTGCTATATTCAGGATACAACTTGAAGCTATGTATGTATGTATGTATGGTTAAAACATCGGCTGTTGCTATGAGAATAAAATCGAACTGCATCGAACTTTATAACGCATCGTCGAATATTCCACCTGTGTACGGACTTTTACTGTTTTTTTTTCTTTTTTAATAAAATTGTTCATATTTTTTATATTTTGACAGACACCATCGTGACGCAGTGGAACAGTGACTGAAAGCGCGATTGGTTGTGAATTCCATTTCCATTTAGAGGTCTTTTTTTAGCTTAACGCTGTATCCCGCATATTTAGCAGAGGGAACCTGAGAATCTAGTGTTAAGACACTACGTTCTTTTTAAATAATTTCGTTTCCAACTTGTTGGATTTGAGGCATTGCGTGATGATTGGCGGAACTCAACGCCGCGCTTTGCCTTGTTACCAATCACAGGAAATAAAAAAATCCAATTTCTGGAGTGCGAATCGAACCCACAACCTGTCGCGTTTACAGTCGCACGCTTGTGCCTCTGCGCCACGACAGGCGTCGGTATTTTTTAGTTAAAAAATATCTTCGCCTGTCATTCATAATTTAAACGTCGCTTATTTTTGAAAACAATGAAAGAAATAATAATAAATTATTGTTCCATTGACACTCACCCACTTGGCACGCTCACTATTACTATACACTATGAAAAAATATTAAAAAACGCACTCGTTTGAAATAGCCATTTTGTCAGAAAATTTCAGTTCAGTTGGCGATAGACTGTAGTTGATTGTATATATAAAAATAAAATAATGAATAATATTATTAGTGGGGAACGGAGTGTCTTAACACTAGGTTTGCTTCCCTCTGCCAATCCTGTTATATTCGAGATAGAGCGTGAAGCTATGTATGTATGTTTAACTAAAAGGATATACCTATATGACTGTCTGTAATTATGATTAATTGTGGGTGGATGTGCACTTGGTAAAATTATCCTATTTAAATTATTTCGCGGCGTTGAGTTCCGCTTTTTACGCGCTTAGTCTTATCAAGAAAGAGAATTGATCATAATTTGAGCGCATAATCGTTTTTCCAAATGGGACTCGAATTCACTATCATAACGTTTAGTATTGCTATTCCACGATACTACGATAGCTTCAAATAATAAATTATATATGTATGTATATATGAATTTCATGCTGTATCTCGCGTATAGCGGGATAGGCAGAGGGAACCAGAAAACCTAGCGTTAAGACACTCCGTTCTCTTTTAACATTTCGTTTCCCCACTTTCCGCCGAATTGAGGCATAGCGAGCTGAGTGGCGGAACTCAACACCGCTCTTTGCCTTGCTACCAGTAAATTGCTACCTAACCCAGGAAATGAAAATACTAAACTTTAGCGTTTCTTGGAATGGGAATCGAACCCACAACCTGTCGCGTTTACAGTCACACGCTTGTGCCTCTGCGCCACGACAGTCGTTACAGTTAAGATACAGAAAAAATTGTTAAAATATATATATAAGACCAATTAAAATATTCGTTACTACACTCAGCGGGCAATTATTTGTGTATCAACGGATACCGACATTATCTTCAGGTGACTCGGAGTGACGTTTTAATTCCGCCTCGATGCCTTTGACATATCTGAGCGGTGGATTTGTGTAAGACACTTGTGACACTAGTGACACTGACACTGACACTGACACTTGTGTATCACGAAATGGACAGAATTAGTGAAATTATGCGAATTTTAATTAATTTTAGTGAGTAATTTTATGTGTGGGTAACGGAGTGTCTTAACATTAGGTTCTGAGATCCCTCTGCCTATCCTGCTATATGCGGGATACAGCGTGAAGCTAAAAAAAAAATAATTTATGGTAAGCGGTGAGTGGAGTGTATGACACCTAGTGTCAACCTTTTGATTGAACTGTTACGCGAGATAAAGAGGCTGCTTTAATATTCATTATATTAAAGCAGCCCCTTTATCTCGCGTATAAGTATTATTTGTCTATTCAATTTTCATTTCCTAGTTCTGGTAACAAGGCAAGGCGCGGCGTTGAGTTCCGCAACTCAGCACACAGCCTAGCGGAAAGTAGGGAACGGAAATGTTATAACGGAGTGTCTTAACACTAGGTTTTCTGGTTCCCTCTACGCTATGTGCGGGATACAGCGTGAAGCTAAATTAAATCTATTTAGTGTGGGATCAAAAATGTTATAAGAAAACGGAGTGTCTTAACACTAGGTTCCCTCTGCCCTGCTATATGCGGGATACAGCGTGAAGCTATGTATGTATGTATGTATGTATATAAAACCGTCAGCCATTTTCCTTCAAATCTTCAATATATTGAAATCTCCCATAAATTCATATCACACTAAAATTTACGTAACGACAATCATTAACTGACAAACATCGTAAAGTGGAAGCGAAATAGAACGCATTCTCCCGTTTTAAATTTAAATTTAAATATTCGAACGAGCGACATATTTTTAAAGTTCGAACGACACTTAAAACTAATCGCTGTTTTCGATTCTAGAACGTTATTTTGAAAGAGTTCGAATGTGTGTTCTAAATTTGAATTTGAAATGTTTTCGATATAACGTAACGGCTGCTGAGACATGTCAATGGCGGATTGTTTTTTTTTTGCTTTTTTTTTATAATAGTATTGCGTAAGACGTTTTGTTGTTCTGCCTAATGATGATATTTATCAATATTTTTAATTTTGTTAAATAATAATAATTTTTTTTTTAACTTCACGCTGTATCCCGCATATGGCAGGGTAGGCAGAAGGAACCAGAGAACCTAGTGCTATGACACTCCATTCTCTTTCAACAATTCCGTTCCCCACTTGAATTGAGGCATTGCGTGTTGAGTGGCGGAACTCAACGCCGCGCTTTGCCTTGTTACCAAACCCAAGAAATGAAAAAACTAAATTTTATATTTATTCCTGGAGCGCGAATCGAACCCACAACCTGTCGCGTATATAACTAAAACTGTATATATTTTTTTAGTATCTCTAGAATATTTGTATAGTTATTCATAGAATCTTGGACGTGTAGAAGACAATACGGACGAAGTCGTGTCTGATACATCAGTTAAATATGACTACTGAATACATGAACAATATTGAGGTTTGAATATACTGCCGTTTAAGAAAAAAATATATAACTTTGAATCCTTGTTATGAAAAAACATATAAAATGTCACCGTGTGTTGCCTTACCAGAGAAATTTACATTTCAACCCAAGTGGAAATCGAATCCTGAACCAATCGTTTTTACTGTCAGGCATAATTTCATTGTGCCACGATGGTCGTCTCTTATTATTACGCTCATCAATATTATTTGATACAATTTAGAATAGAAACTTCACGTCACTCAGCACGTAATGCCTCAATTCGGCGGAAAGTGAGAGAACGGAGTGTCTTAACACTAGGTTCTCAGGTTCCCTCTGCCTACATTGCTATATGCGGGATACAGCGTGAAGCTAAAAAATAATACAAATAATAGAATCTAAACCTGAATCTAAATCTAAATCGCCTGTCGCAACGCAGAGGCAAAAGCGTGCGACTTTAAACGCGACAGGTTGCGGGTTCGATTCCCACTCCAGGAAATGTAAAATTTAGTATTTTCATTTCTTGTGTTTGGTAACAAGGCAAAGCGCGGTGTTGAATTCCGCCACTCAACACGCAGTGCCTCAATTTGGCGGAAAGTGGGGAACGGAAATGGTGAAAGAGAATGGAATGTCTTAACACTAGGTTATCTGGTTCCCTCTGCCTACCCCGCTGTATGCGGGATAAAGCGTGAAGTTAAAAAAAAAAAGATCTAAACTCCATTAACATTTAATACAAATAACATACATATATCATAGTTTTGTTCGAATCGTGTATTTTTAAAGATAAAATCTTGTGAGCTCGCAAATAGTAGGTGTTAATGTGACGATTATCGTCGTTCGGTATTTTCATTAACGCGCCAAAGTGTCATTTACGTTGATCAACAATATATGCACTGTTTTAAGTGAATATTCGGTTGAAAAATCGATTTAAATGTGTATTTTTAATTATAATCATTTAATGAAGGACGTGCGATTGTAAAACGATAGGTTGTGGGTTCGATTCTCACTCCAGGTATTGAAAATTTATATATTATTTAATATTTTCAATTTCTTGGTCTGGTTACAAGGCAAAGTGCAGCATTGAGTTCTGCCACTCCGCACGCAATGCGTGTCTTAACACTAGGTTCTCAGGTTCCCTCTGCTTAACCTGCTGTTTGCGGGATACAGCGTGAAGCTAAAAAAAAATAAAGAAAGTTAAGAAGCTAGTCGTGATGCGAGTAACACACAAAAAATACGGTCGTACCCTCATTTTTTAAAATCGGTTTTTGCCTTTAAG
>JAKGSA010000572.1:168310-235702 GCA_033558755.1 Philaethria dido
TTCGTCTTTGACATGATAGTGGTCGCGAGCCAGACGGAGGACGGTTCGTCCTCCTACCACCAAAAGACTTTACTAGACTGAGTGGCGAAATTCAACGCCGCGATTCACCTTGTTATCAGAGCGAGGAAATAAAAAAAACAAAATGTTATTCGTACATACATACATAGCTTCACGCTGTATCCTGCATATAGGTAAGCAGAGGGAACCTAGTGTTAAGATACTCCGTTCCTCACTTTCCGCCAAATTGAGACATAACGTGCTGGCAGAACTCAACGCCGCGCTTTGCCTTGTTACCAAACCCAGAAAATGAAAAATTCCATTTCCTGGAGTGGGAATCGAACCCACAACCTATCGTTTCAGTCGCACGCTTGTGCCTCTGCGCCACGACAGGCATATACATACATTAAAATCGTTTACTTAAATAAATATCAGTTTATTTTCAACGTAAAGACGTTACCAATTAACCTTTCCGACGCAACATCAGTTAGTGATGCCATCGTAAATCACTCGCGCGATGTATCGATGCAATGGATACTCGATTAATTGTGTTAATTGGAAATCGATTTAATTGGCATTGAAAAATAATCGAATATATATTTTATTTTAGTATCATTTTTAAGTATTTCTTAATTTAATATAATTGTTTTTGTTTTTATTTTCATGTAATTTTAAGTAAATATTTCTCGTCATTGTTTTCAACCTTGCATCCCGACAGATACTGTTGATTAAGTGGCGGAACTCAACGCTGTAACTTATATACGTATTGGAAGAAAATAAATTATAAATATATATATATATACATATATATATATATATATATATACATATATATATATATATACATTTTTTTTTCAAAATAAAAATGAAACTCACGATTATTTCATTTATTACACATTTCGACGATGTCTTTACAAACTTTATAATCAAAGATTTCAGGGCCATCTCCAATGCACACGCACGTAAAACATGATACAGAGAAAACCTCCACTTTCCACCGAATTGCGAGCCATTACCTGTAGAGTAGCGGAACTCAACGCCGCGCTTTGTTTTGCCAGAGCATCATTTTCATTAAAATAAGATAACCTAACAATGAGATCTTCGATATTTGCGTTTTTACGTATATTAAATGAAACTATTTTAACCATATTTATCACAGATAGACCACAGACTACTGTAGCTCGAAACATCGTGTTTCCTAATGTTAAAATATGATTAGTCATCAAGAATTATATTTTGTTTGGTGGTAGGAGGTTCGTCCTCCGTCTGGCTCGCGACCACTATCATGTCAAAGACGAACCGCCAAATATCTTATGATGTGTTCCGGTTCGATGGCATGTAAGCCAGGTTTTCCCCTTTCCCACCCATCCTTTCCCCAAAATGTGGTGGTTCCGATAGCGGACTACTACATTATCCTCCCTTTCCATCTGTATCCTCTAGTTTGGCAACGCATCTAGTACATCTCTTGTGTTGTAGATGTTCATGGGCGAAGGTAACCACTTACCATCAGGCGGTCCTTCTGCTCGTTTGCCATCCGGTATCCAAAAAAAAAAAAAAAAAAAGAAATTAAATTATTTTGATCCAGTCAAAATAATTTAATTTGTTAGTAAAATTAACTAATATTTGCCAAAAATATATAATACTTAAGTAAATACATACAAATAATCTTAGCTTGAGGCAGAAGTGATTGTTTTTTTAACCGCGTTGAGGTGACGAAGGTTCGCATTGTGCGTCTAATGATGGCGCTATTGAACGCTAATGATTTTTTTCACCTCCAACCATTTGTCATACATAATTTTTTGGCGTGAACATTTTTATTCACCATTTACTATTGAAAAAACAGCTAAATATTGCTTTGAGTGTCGTATTTGTGTGTTGTATGGGTAATTGGTAACTGTGAGGTAGCTTTTAGTCCCATTTAGAAGCATCTATATACAAATACGTGAAGCAAAAACTTTGGATCCATCTTTGCCAACATTACGCGGACGAAGGAGCATGAAACTTGGTACACTTATAGTTTATGTAATAAAGGAGCGCAGAATGCTAACATTTTTTAAAAATAATGGATAAAAATAATAAAATTAACAAAACAAATGTTACACACACTACCATGGTTTGACATCCATGTTTATAAGTGACATATATATTGCAAAAGTCAACGCGTTGTTAACGCATCAACGGGGATATTAGTATTTACTAATTTAGCTAAGTACAGCGATAAACGCCGATACTCATTGTCTGATGATAAAAAATCTTTGGCTCTCTCGCTTTTATAGTATGGAACTTAGTGTTAAGACATGTTCTTTACTTCCTAATCGCATTCGAAACACCATGAAGGTAATTCAATTGTAGTAAATCCTATGTAGAGGTCGAACCTGTAACCACCGTCTTAACAATCAGATGGTGTTAAAATAAAAAACACATTTACAAATTCCACATTCAACTTAAAACACAAAATTATGATTTTGAATGAACACATAAAAAAAGCTTCAAGCTTTATCTCGCATAGTAAGGTAGTTAAAAAGAATTTAGTGTTAAGACACTCCATTCTCCGCTCTCTGTCTAAATTCAAGACATTACACCATAAATATATAATGTACAATGTTAATATCAATAGTTTGTCTCACAAACAATCAAAAGGTCACACAGAAATCCGGTCAAGAAACTGCCGAACTAGTTTGCTACTGTCAAAAATGAAATTTTTAATCTATTGTCTTAGACGTTTATTTAAATCTATACATAATATATACGCCAATATATACCTTAATAATAGGTAATAAGGATTACATTGTCTTAACATGATTTAAAGCTATAATCGGCATTACAGCTGAAGTTTTCAAGGCAATAATCATAAGAGGCAATAATCACAATTCAACAAAAATGTTCACCACGTTCGTGTCTCGAGGCGTTGCCTATACCTAATAACAACAATGATCGGACCGATTGTGAAAAATATCATTAAAAAACCATCAGCGCTTGATGATTCGACTGTACCAGTCATCAACTACAATCGATTTTATTTTTTTCTTTATTAAATTATCGAGTGAGAGGTACTCGTACATATTTTGAACGCTCTATTATCTGAATCGATTTGGAATTCGAATGACGTTTGTGTGACAGGTGACGTCAGTGTCATTTTAAAGCAAAGTTAACAGTTTTTCTTTGTTCTCTAACCTTTTTTATTATTTTTAATTCAGTTTGACGTTGGCTAAGAAAGTTACAACTAGATATCTAAATTTTGAATCTTTTAATTTAAGATTTCGCTTGAAATAGTGGAATGATTGAAATATTTTAATAGTAAAAACGTTTGTTATGGCTTCAGCCACAAACGGGTCGAGTAGTTGGGTAATGATCTGGATAAAGTATCGATAGGGCACGCCCACTTATAGACGAGGTGGGTGGAGCGAAAATCGAATTAGTAAGGTCGATACATCGATTAGTAGTGATGTAAAAAACACGATTAGCTCCGAAATCATTGACAGTAAAAAAAATAACAACCGTCGTTAATGGCGGTTTTTGTTCGGAATTCAAAGATTTGAATTCGTAATTTCAACCGCAAGGCGTTCGAATCATTTGTCAGTGACAATTTTTTGGTTGCAATCGATTTTTAAATACAGGTTAAGGTTTTTGAGCGGTCGCGGGTTCCTTTTCGTTTTTTTGCTACGAAAAGAAATGTTTACACTAATTGTTATCTTATTTTTTCTTAAATTATTTTAATTATAATTAAAATAACTTATTATTGTGAGTAATAAAATGTCAAGTAGTCAAATAGAAAGCCAAGCAAAAAGGTGATACGCTATCCTCATGGCGAAGCATGGGAAAGTTTCAACTTTTTTGCCAAAACCCTCCCGAATGTTGCACATTCCATACCAAAGCTGTGGGAACTGCCGATGGTATTTGTAGCGATTCCGATACCGATGTATCGAGTCGATTAACAGCTAACCCTAATTAATCGATGTCAATTTATTAATTTTATTTTTTTCGTAATTTGGACGATTTTTTTTGTAAATAATATGTTTTTTTTTTATTTTTTATGAAATGATTTAGAATTGTTTTGATTTCCACTTAAGATGCCTTTATAATTAAAAAAAAATCTCCCTTTTACAGTCTGGTTAGACAAAGGGATTCAATTATCTGTATGAATGTATGAAGTACGTAGTGATGTACTAATAGATTTAATTTCGATATAACAATGATATCGATATAAGTAGAACCTACTTTAAAACTTATCTATCTATCTTTGTATAAAAAAAAAATATAAAAAATACAATGTCTAGATATTTTACGATTTAAAAAATACTTCATATTAATAATCACCACTGTGGTGCAATGTGGCATTTAACTGTTAACATAATGATTGCAGATTCGATTCCTGTTCAAGGGAATCATTATAATGAAATTATTTTTCTCTCTGGTTATACTAACCACTAATTCCTTCAATTGCGGAACTCAACACCGTAGATCTAAACATAATAAATTAATTTATTTTTAATATATGCTACTGCTATTTAAATACTAAAGGCAATACAAATAATAATACACATTGGCTATCATAAAACGATCGAATTCATTGGTAAAGGGGTATTATGACATAAATGATCGACCGTCGTTTATAGACGTTAATTGTTAGTTTTATTAATGAAGGTTACGTCCCTACTCGTTTGTAAATATTTATTATGTGGAGTTCTATTTGTGTTTGATTCCCGGTTGAAGCTAATGGTTATGTTTTTCTTTCAGGGAGAGGAAACCATAGAACCTAGTGCTAAAACACTACCTTCTCTTTTAACATTTCCATTCCCTACTTTAAATAATTAAAGATATCCAGATATTTGACACCATTATAGCGCAGTGGGAAGAGACTATAATCGCGATTGGTAGTGAGTTCTATCTCCTATTGGGAGAGTGGTAACATTTTTTTTTGCTTGTAAGCTCTAGTAAGACAAAAAGCGGCGTTAGGTTCCACCGCTCAACATTCAATGACTCGATTTTAAAAAATTTAAAGCGTGGTTCCGAAAATATGCTTTTTGATAGAAAACCAGTACATTAATAAATATTTGTAATATTATTTTCTAGTTATTTGTAAATACAATTCGTTATATCCGATCGCAGAGAACCTAGTGTCAAGACACTCCGTTCCCCACTTAAATAATTTTTATACTGAGTTGTAAATATTCAATAAATAATTAATTAATAATGAAAATGATAATTTCATTATACAATAAATAAAGATTTTAACATAAAAGAAAACCTTTATATAATGCACTAACATTATTATTACGAATAACTCAAAAACTACTTGTCAAATTTAAACTAAATTTAATAGAGACCATATCAGAAGCACTAGCTATCATATAAAAAAAGAATCATCAAAATTGATTCACGCGTTAAAAAATAGCTCCTACTTTTTTAAGTTAGATAAAAAATAATCGAATGGGGGAAACACTTAAACAGGCAGTTTTAAGAATTTGTGGCGGTCTGATGCTGTTTTAAGCGCCGTCATTAAATAATGATCGTTTGAAAACTTCGCTTCTATTGAATAATGAACGAATGTACGAAATATATTTGAGTAAAATATTTAGTATATTCGTTTCTTGTTGTTACAAGACAAAGCGCGGCGTTGAGTTCCGCCACTTTGCACGCGATGCCTCAATTCGGCGGAAAGTGGGGAACGGAGTGTCTTAACACTAGGTTCTCTGGTTTCCTCTGCCTACCCTGCTATGTGCGTGATACAGCGTGAAGCTATAAAAAAAAGATATGTATAATGCGTATATATTTTAAAAATATTAATAGGTGTGCGCTGAGCTTTGCCTTGTTACTAGAGTTACTAAATATTATTTAATATTACCTTTTCTTGGAGTGGGAATCGAACCCACAACCTGCCACGTTTACAGTTGCACGTATGTGCCTCGGTGCCACGACATTTAGTTTACATACATTGTACAATCCCAAGCAGTTAACTTCGCGGTAATCATTAACGGGATATCGGCGCTTTATTGATTGTATGGAAAAAGTTCCTCTAACTGAGATATATATCTAATTAAGTTTAAAAAGGGGACAGAGTGTGAATGTGTAAACGCGATAGGTTGTGGGTTCGATTCCCATTCCAGGAAATGAAAATATTAAATGATCTTCAGTATTCTCATTTCAGCGCTCTGATCACAAGATAAAGCTTGGCGTTAAGTTCCGCAACTCAGCACGCAATGTCGCAATTCGGTGGGAAGTGGGGAATGGAAATGTTATGAGAACGGAGTGTCTTAACACTAGGTTCTCAGGTTCCTTTTGCCTGCCTTGCTATATGCGGGATACAGCGTGAGCTAAAGAAAAAAGTACATTTGTAAACGTGATTGTTAGTGGGTTCGATACTCATTCGAAGGAATGATTGTATTTAAATTATTTTCACTACCACTCCTTGGTATGACAAACTGCGGCATCAATTTCTGGATTTAAAGGACGGAGTGTATTGTCACTATACGGGTAAGCACTTGTACGCATAGTAGGGTACCTGAGAACCTAGTGTTAAGACACTCCCTAAGTCACTCACTAAAATAACGTTTCTACCTATCTACTTAACTTCACGCTTTATACCTAGCGAGGTAGTCAGTGAGAACGGAGCGCCAAACGCTACGGTCCCTGCATACCTCTTTCGCCTCGTCCACAGTCATTAACCTCTTCATGCATGCCCTCCGGGGGGTCCTCATGCTTTTATATAACGTTACTAGATTGTCAAAAGATATTATCCCATACATTCTCCATACAAAACAATTTCTAACCTTACTTAGTTCAGTACTAACAATAAAACGTCTACAATCGATAACTACAATTCGAAGCACGGCATATGTAAATGCGAATTTAAATATGTTTTTTAATCAATATGGCTAAGTTGCTAATACAATAGTATCTCGTGGCATTCAAATGTACTACCAGTGTATCAGGAGTACCCATCGGGTTTCTTGTGAGGATGAATATTTATGTTTGCAGGCCTTTTTTTTAATATTCCGCATAGCTTAGTGTTAAGACACTCCGTTCTATATTTTCAAGACATTGTGTGTATGTTTGAGGCCTATTGTGGCGCAGAGGCGTGATGTAAACGCGACTGGTTGTGGATTCGATTTTCGTTTTAAGGAAATGAAAATAATTAATAATATTTACTTTTATAATATATTTGCGGAGGAAAGTGGGGAACGGAGAGTCTTAACACGTCGGTTCTCAGGTTCCCTCTGCCTACCCTGCCATATGCGGGATGTAGCGTGAAGATGTATGTATGTAAGAAACCCGATATAAATGATTATACTAAAATTATTGTCATTTGTTTACTGCAGTAAAACAAAGCGCGTAGTTTCATACACACATTTTTTTACAGCTTCACGCTGTATCCCGCACATAGCATGATAGACAAAGGGAACCGACGTGTTAAGACACTCCGTTCTCTTTCAACATTTCCGTTCCCCACTTTCCACTGGATTGAGGCATTGTGTGCTGAGTAGCGGAACTCACCGTGCTTTGCCTTGTTACCAAACCCAGGAACTGAAAATACTACGTTTCCTGGAGTGGGAATCGAACCCACAAACTGTCGCGTTTACAGTCGTACGCTTGTGCCACGACAGGCATTATTACGCTTATGTCATTGAAAATATTAAATATTATTAAAAATTTTCATTTACTGAAGTGGAATCGAAGCCACAACCAATCGGCCTAACACTCAGTCTGTACCACTGTACTATAATAACCTCAAATGCACTATATCGCTAAAACGCATCGGGTTTCTTGAAAGCGGATGAATATTTATTTCGCATTAATACGAGTATACCATTGTTCATATTCGGATAGTATGATAGTATGGCGAAGTCGAATGACAGGGAAATTAAAGTTTTTTTGTTAAGATTCTTATCTTTTTCGAAGTAAATAGTTGTAACACGATCGGTTGTGGGTTCGATTCCCGTTTGAAGGAATGATTAAACTAGACAGTATACGTTAATATTTTACGCCCGAAATCACGACAAATCCTAGTTATTGCAAAACATCTACATACGTGCATTCATTTAACTAGAAATAAATGTTATAAATCATAATTTATCACAAGGCAAAGCGCGGCGTTGAGTTCCGCCACTCAGCATACAATACCTCAATTCAATTGAAATTGGAAAATCTTAAAAGAACACTCCGTTCTTTTAAGATTAACACTAAATTCTTTGATTCCCTCTGCCTACCCTGCTATGCTATGTGCGGGATACAATGTGAAGCTAAAACAAATAGATTATAGATTCAAATCCAAGTTCAATAATTACCGTTAAGTCACAACAGCACTAATGTCATTGCAATTTAACCCAATCATTAAGGGTACAGCATTTAATGACGTAATTGCACATCTGAAATCAATGGCGGTCATAGATCAGCGATTATCAGAACTGTTATCTGCTTTAATTGATCTCAAAGGTCTACGTGCGGATATATTCATTGTGTTTAAATATATACTTCAACTAGTGTTTGCCCTTGCTTTGCTTGTCATTGAAAAAATATATTTCTATGACCGCTTTTTTACCCGACTGTCAGAGGAGGGTTATGTTTTTCGCGCGTATCATGTATGTTTGTAATATTCTTTATTACCTCATATCTTCCAAACCCCTGGACCGAATTGTATAATTAAGGTGACGTTAGATAGGTACTGATACTCCAAGTATTCTTAGATGTGTGATGTGACGTCAATATGGTGTCCTCTAGAGGCAATTACGTCATGAATTAAAACAAAAAAAATCGCTGATGAGTACCGTGTGGGGTACCAAATGAAAGGGCTTAATTAGCACATTTCAAATAGTTAACACATAACTAGCTTTTATAGTAATTTATTTGTATTTGCTTCCTAAATTTGAAGAATTCAGTCGGGTTTTTTGCTCTTTATAATTATGTGTGATATTCTTATATATTGTATTGTATTAGGTTAGACAGAGAGTGTCAAGACACTCTGTCTTTCTGCCCGTATTCGCCTGACAATATTGGCATTCTTATGGTATTTTTACGATTGTAATAACGAGCACTATCAATGATAAATTTTATTGCATATAAGTTAAAGTAGGTACTAACGCCATCTAGGTAAATGATAATACATTTTTATAGATCATCATGGCGAAGTGGTGCATACATACATACATAGCTTCACGCTGAATCCCGCATATAGCAGGGATGACAGAGGGAACCTAGTGTTCAGACGCTCTTCCCCACTTTCCGTCAAATTGAGGCATTGCGTGCTGAGTGGCGGGACTAAACGTCGCGCTTTGCCTTGTTATCAAACCCAGGAAATAAAAAATTCCATTTTCTGGAGTGGGAATTGAACTCACGACCTGTCGCGTTTAAAGTGGCATACTTGTGCCTCGGCTCCAAGACAGTCTTTAACATTATATGTCAATTATAAAAAAATGAGCGTAAATAAAAAAATGTAACGATGACTTGAAATAATTTATATTATATGTTACTAAATACTTATCATTATATTATGGCCAGATTTCCTTTTATATTTACATACATACATATGTAAATATAAAAGGAAATCTGGCTAAAAATGCAGGGTAGGCAGAGGAAACCTAGTGTTAAGACACTCCGTTCCCCACTTTCCATCGAATTCAAGCATCTTTTATATTTAAGACTATCATATAAACATATACATAATATAAAATGCTTGCATTACTGAGTGACTGACAGACAAAGTACACGTGAAACTACTGCATTGACAAACATGACATTTGGCATGTAGACTCCTTGTGGAGTGTAGGGGAGCACTAAGAGAGAATTTCTCGACATTCCAGTAAAAACGGGATTTCCACGTAAAGCCACAGGATACAACTAGTCAACAAATGAGCAATATAATTCATAATACTAATGCTTATATTCTCGTAAGTGAATGTAAGCTTATCTGTATATAAACCTTGAAAATTTTATTCTTAGCCATTAAAATGGTAAGTTCCTCTTGTACATTGTTATGTAACATCCTGTAGTGTACGTCTCTATTGAGGTTGGTTGTGTATCTATTTTATATCATAGATTGTTATGTACGGAAATGGCATCAATTGTTTTTTTGTTAAGGAACCAGATAACCTAGTGTTAAGACACTCCGTTCTCTTTTAACAGTTTCGTTTCCCACTTTCCGCCGAATTGAATAATGCTTTAATGTACTGACTGGCGAAACTCAACGCCTTATATATTATTATGAATTTTACCTTGTTACCAGAGCGAGAAAATGAAAATACTAAATATTGCAATATTTTCATTTCCTGGAGGGGGAATCGAACCCATAACCTACGAGGCTTACAGTCACACGCTTTTGTGTCTTTTCTCGCTTATCTTGCATAATAGAGTAGGCAAAGAGAGCCTAGTGACAAGTCACTCCAGTTGTCTGTCTGATCGGAGGAGAATTATCTAATCACACAAGCATTTAAATTTTGTTACAATTTGATGAATAGTTTTTGAATTTTTTTAGCTTCACGCTGTATCCCGCATATAACAGGGCAGGAGAGGGAACCTCAAAATCTAGTGTTAAGTCACTCCGTTCTCTTGAGACACATATTGCCCACGTAATTAAGTCATAAAATATAAAATTTATTACAAAGACCCTTCCACATATACATACATCTAGGGTAAATACCAAAGTCAATCAGATATTTGCGTATCTATTGTTTCCACAATAGATTTAATCGTTCCAAGGCTCAGTTATGTTTGGGCACAGGTTAATTGCGGTTCAGTATAACTATTAATTGATTTTTGTTAAGCCCATAATATGTAATGGTTGTCTATTATATTTAATGGCGAGAGATAATGTTCTTATTAGCTTTTGACTATATCTATTTATTAGGGACAGTAGTGGATTCAATTCCCATTTGAGGGAGAAGTTATAGCACATTCGAACACAAATTTTCATGTAAAGGGTACAAAGTGTTTACTTACATACATACATAGCTTCATGCTGTATCCCGCATATAGCAGGGTAGACAGAGGGAACGTAATGTTAAGACACAACATTCCCCGCTATCCGCCGAATTTGATACATTGCGAACTGAGTGGCGGAACTCAACGCCGCACTTTGTCTTGTTACCCAACCCAGGAAATGAAAAGATTAACATTTCCTGAAGTGGGAATCGAACCTACAACCTGTCGCGTTTACAGTCGCACGCTTGTGCCTCTGCGCCACGACAGGCGTTTCCTTCACGTATTAATATAATGATAATATGTTTAAAAAATTACCTGTTGCCAAAACTGCGCTAGGAGATATATCCGTTCCTTTTTAAAAAGCCAGTCCATCGAGTGCATAGCTTGCACCTCCGCTTCGGGTGCGGCGGGCAGGCTGGCCGCGCCTGTAGGGTGCATTCGGACCACCCCGCGCTCACCTCTAGCGCATAATGCATATGCCACAACCGAACTTCGAACCCCACATTACCTTCAAACTGCACTACTAGTGTAGTTTCTGTTAGTGTTCCTGTAACAATGAGAGAATATTATGAGGCTTTAATGCGTTGTGGAACAGTGTTTAGGTTTTTTTTATAGTTTCACGCTGTATCCTGCACGCAACTCAGCACGCTATGCGTCAATTCGGCAGAAAGTGGGGTACGGAGTGTCTTAACACCAGGTTCCCTCTGCCTACCCTGCTAATGCGGGATACAGCGTGAAGCTATATATGTATGTATATAAGTTTTTTACTAAAACATACTCATTTAAAATCGGTTAAAAATCTAGATTCAATACCTATTTACGAGGCTAACTAAATAAAAAAAAAAGAAAAACATCCAAAAGTGAACAGAAACAGGCAAAAAAACGATTAAGGCCATCAACGTCTTACAAACGGACTACTTCTTTACACCGACCTGTCAATTTTCCTCGTTTTTTCATCGCGATATCAGACTGAGCATCGAATATAAGCAAATTAGTTTGATCACGAATACCCAGAAGGTGGCCGATTGTGTACAATACAATAATCGATCGACATTTTCTTTTTAGCTTCACGCTGTATCCTGCTCATAGCAGGGTAGGCAGAGGGAACCTGAGAACCTAGTGTTAAGACACTCCGTTCTCTTTTAACATTCCTCAGGTAATTTATATTAAACTCGGCGTTGATCTCCGCCATTTAACGCGCAATATCTCAAATTCGGACAGGACAGAAGGTAAAGAATGTATCTTGATATTAGGTTCTCTTTACTTTACTATCAGGCTTAAGGCGTGAAGTTTTTAAAATCATACCTATACGTGCAGTTGGAGTAAAATGATAACTTTTTTATTGATTCGTTGTATTTTAACACCTAGTTATCTGGTTTCCTCTGCTTATCCTCCTTTGTGCGGGATACAGCGTGAAGCTAAAATATATAATAAATATCACAATGGGAATCGAATTTCCACTACGCCACGTAGGTCTCTACATTTCTATTATTTTGTATGTAAAAGCAAGGTATAAGTACTAAAAGATACTAATCAAATTATAATCTAAATATTCCTCGTGACCAAAGGGCGGTGCCTAAAAACTAACTTGCCACCTCAAACAAAGAGTTGTAAAAACGTCGCTTGTAAATTTAAAACTTGGTCAGTCATGCTAAGGTATAAGCTGAAAGCGATTGTCTATATAAATATATAAAACGCTTGCGTTACTGACTGACTAACTGACAACACGTTACCAAAAGTAGTACACAGTGTATCGAATTTTTTAAAATAGAGAACGAAGTGTTTTAACACTAGGTTTACTCTGCCTATCTTATTATGAGAAAGCGTGAAGTTAAACTCCTTTTTTTATATAAACTTATCATAAATATATCTATATGTATAATTAATAACTTGCGATACTGAGTGACTGACAGACAACGTACACGCGAAACTACTGCACATAGAAACATGACATTTGTTATGAAGACTGCTTGAGGAGTATAGTGGAGCACTAAGAGTGGATTTCCCAAAATTGCCGTAGAAATAGGAAAAAACCGGATTTTACGATTTACAAACTCCGCAAACAATGTCACGGGATACAGCTAGTTATTGATATGAAAAGTTTTATTGAATCTTAAATTGCTTTTTATGTTTTATAAATGGACACCAGATGCCTGATTATAAACCATAGCTTATGTTATTCTGATGAGCTATATTACTAAAAAGTTTCACCTTCATCTTTTCAGTAGTTTTTGCGTGAAAGTGAAACATCTATTCATCCTACCAAACATTCTTCTTTATAAAATTATTAAAATAAAAATATATTGTAACATTTCGCCACCCGACACCCACTGTCTATATTTCTGGCTAAAAGTGTAGAATGGAATATCTTGACACTAGGGTCTCTCTAACTACCCTGCTATATGAAAAAAATGGTAAAGCTACCCTTTTTTAATAGTAAGATTGCTTTAGATTTTTAATTCTGGAAATAAATAATTTTATTTATTATTATTTATTTATTTAGAAACTACTGTAAAAAGTTAACCATGCAATTTCCCATAGTTTAACTTAATCTCTGTTTTTACCGAACCTCTTTCATGTGTTCTTCATACAACGTGACGTTGGTAAAGTGATTTGTGCTTAACTGGTTTCGAAGCGCCATAATTAAACAATTGTAAAAATTTGTTTCTTTTTTATTTTTTTTTCATTTCCGCTACATCCTCTAACTTAGGCCTAAGGACAGCGAAGAGGGCTGGAACGTTGAATTACTGGTGTGTCAATCAATAAACATGATAAGTGCGACTTTCGTGCGATATGCAAAATACGTGTATACAAACACGAAACTGTATCACAAGCGAATAGTGGTCAATTGATTTTTGACTGACTTCAAAAAAGAAAAGGTACGCTTGTTACCACTTATTTATGTTGTTAGCATCTCTATAGAGATATATTTACAAATTTCTGCTGCCCATAGAGTATCGTTTAAAAAGAGAAGAGAATTTTTGTTTGGTGGTAGGAGGTTCGTCCTCCGTCTGGCTCGCGACCACTATCATGTCAAAGACGAACCGCCAAATATCTTATGATGTGTTCCGGTTCGATGGCATGTAAGCCAGGTTTTCCCCTTTCCCACCCATCCTTTCCCGAAAATGTGATGGTCCCGATAGCGGACTACATTGTCCTCCCCTTCCATCTGTATTCTGTAGATTGGCAACGCATCTACAACATCTCTGGTTTTGTAGATGTTCATGGGCGAAGGTAACCACTTACCATCAGGTGGTCCTTCTGCTCGTTTGCCATCCGTTATCCATAAAAAAAAAAGAGAGTATTTGTTATGTTTAATAAGTCCTAAAAATGTTTTTCGTTTCCTAACTGTGTGATTAACACTTTTTAAAGTGGAGTGGAGTGGAGGAGGCTCTCAATTCGACTGTGTTTTTTTTTATGGATCACCTGATAGTAGGTGGTTAACTTCGCCCATGGACATCTACAACACTAGGTGTTGTAAATGCATTCCTGACCTAGAGGATACAGATGGAAGGGAAGGACAATGTAGTAGTCCACTATCGAAACCACCACATTTTGGGGTAAGATTGGGTGGGAAAAAAGCTTTAATTTGTTATAATTTTTTATGTGTGTTATCCCATAACTTTTTACTGAGTGAACCAATCTTGTTAATTCTTTCTTTATATGATAGCGAGTGCCATTTAAATTTAGCTAGGATCTAACGAGTAGTTTTTGAGTTATTCGTAATCCATACAATTCATTCGATGTGTCACAAATGAGAACATGGCCAAGTATATAACTTTACTATACATTGTTACCCCATTTCTATCAAACATACATAGAAGTAGTAGTAGTAACATAAAAGAAATGACTCATTTATATAATAATTCCCACTTCAGTTAACGTTAGTTATTAGTTAATATTCATTAGGGGAAGCCAGATGTGATAGATAAGGTTGTCAGGTCACACAAGGCTTATTAACGCATTGATACTTTCCACTGAATTGTTAAATTGGAAGGAACAATATTATGATATTTAAAGAATATATCCTAAAATACCGCCTGTCGTGGCGCAGGGGCACAAGTGTGCGACTGTAAACGCGATAGGTTGTGGGTTCGAGACACATTCCAGTGAAATGAATTTTATTTCCTGGGTTTGGGAACAAGGTAAATGCGCGGCGTTGAGCTCCGCCCTCAGCACGCAATGCCTCAATTCGGCGGAAAATTGGGAACGGAGTGTATTAGCACTAGGTTCCCTCTGCCTATCCTGCTATATGTGGGATACAGCGTGAAGCGTGTGCATGTATGTATGGATTAAGATATGACAAGAAGTTTTTGAGTTATTCGTAATAATTTTACTTAAAAATACAAGCAAAGCTAAACACAAAAGCTAGTCAAGTAACTTTTACATTCATTCAAAACCATTTAAAGCGAGACAATACAAAAATCGAAACGTCTTAGGGAAAGTCAACAATGGTACCAATAACATTATTTAAGTTGAAATCAATCTTATTTTGTTAGAAGTAAGGCTTACTTTCCTTCAACTTCAATATGCAACCGTAAGTTTGTCATCGATAGCGATCGGCAAGGCGTTGTGTAGGGTGAGCATATTGATAAAATTTGTTTTTTTTTTAATAATTTATTATGAAAGCAGAGAGTTGTGAGAGAACGGAGAATCTATTTATTTTTTATTTCCTCGTTCTGATGTGACCAACTGCGATGTTCAGTTCCGCCATGTCGCTAAAGGATGGAAAGTGGGGAATGGAGTGTCTCAACACTTTTTAAAGTAATTTTTAAAATTATGATAATATTTATTTATTCATTATATGTTTATTAATTTATAGACATGATTATGATCAAAATAAGTAGTATCTATTATGACCAAATACTACCAATATTATGAATGCAAGACTTTGTTACTTTTTCACTCTAAAACTACTGATTGAATCTAGAATTTAAAAATTAAAAAAAAATAAGGTTATGTGTAATTTCGCGATAATATAATAATAAGTACCTAATCTTCAATGTAAATAATAAAAATCATATTTATATATGTTTAGAAAATTATGTTTTTTATAAGATGAGTAAAAAAATATAATATTTTTAAAAGAAAGTCCTAAAAACAATTTTTAATATGGTAACCCAAATCGCGTGCGTGCCCCAACTACTACAATACTTTAACAACTATATTACTGTTCGATATATTTGAAATATGTCAAAATTGAAACATTTTGAAAAAATATTCTTAGAAAATTGACTTTAATTAAATGGCTCTAAAGAGTAAAATTATTACGAATAACTCAAAAACTACCTTTCAGATCTTAACCACGTTAAAATAGCTATCATATAACAAAAAAAAACATAGAAATTATTTCACCATGTAAAAAAAATATGCGGTAACACTCATTAAAAAAAAAACAATCCAATCCAATAACCTCGTTTTGTGAAGTCAGTTAAAAATACAATCAGATTGTAAACGCGACAGGTTGTGGGTTCGATTCCCACTCCAGGAAATGGATTTTTTATTTCCTGGGTTTGGTAACAAGGGAAAGCGCGGCGTTGAGTTCCGCCACTCAGCACGAATTCCTCAATTCGGTGGAAAATGGGGAACGGAGTGTCTTAACACTAGGTTCCCTCTGCCTACCCTGCTATATGCGGGATGCAGCGTGAAGCTATGTATGTATGTGTTATAATAGTGATCAAAATTAGTGTCCAGACACTACGTTTTTCAACACATTGCGTGTTAAGTAACTCAACTTAGTATTAACTACGTAAGTTAAATTATTACATTATTTATAGACCTAATAAAAATGTTTGCGGCGATACACTTCTGTCAAGCACCTGTCTGTTTTTATCTTTATTGTACAATAAAATTATCGGAAGTATTCAAATGCGATGGTATTGGTATTCAAATACGAAGGTGGGGAAATTGAGTAATAAAACCCATTGATTTGGTTTCAATAATAACCAAAATGTAATATTTATTTAATAAATAGCTTAGTTTCACGCTGTATCCCGCATACAGCAGGTTAGACAGAGGGAACCAGGGAACCTAGTGTTAAGACACTCCATTCTCTTTTAGCATTCCGTTCCCCACTTTCCACAGTGAGGCATTGCGTGTTGTTTGGCGGAACTCAACACCGCACTTTGCCTAGTTACCAGAGCGATGAAGTGAAAATACTAAATATTATTTAATATTTTCATTTCCTGGAGCGGGAATCGAACCCTGTGTCGTTTACGCGCCTTAAGTTTTTCACTTATTTATTAGACTAACTCTATATCCCGCATAACAGGGTAATCATAGAGAACCTAGTGTCAAGACACTACGTTGTCCGCTCGATTTTAAGACATTGCGTGTTCATTCCCGTAACTCAACGCCGCGTAATAACAATAAATATTGAATTGAAAACCAAAACCCACATTTCAAATCTATTATGGGGAAAAGTGATAAAAAGTACAAAAGTTGTTGCATGAAAATAAATAATTAGGACAGAATATGGGCCGTAAAAGGAACGTCGAACTAAAAAGCATCGATTGAAAGAGAGTTTGCTAACTTTCTGTCACGAAAGCTATACACGATACTGTTTGCTTTAACAGAAACTTCATGATGTATTTTTAAAGGATAATCATCTTTAATATTATAGACATAGAGTCTAGTCTCTTGATAACAGCCGTGGCAACGTGCTGTAAACGCGACAGGTTGTGGATTCGATTCCTACTACAGTAAATCGTTTTTTTTTAACTTCACACTGTATCCCGCAAAATAGGCACTGAGAACCTGAGAACCTAGTGTTAAGACACTCCGTTTCCCACTTTCCGCCGAATTGAGGCATTGCGTGCTGAGTGGCGGAACTCAACGCCGTGTTTTGCCTTGTTACCAAACCCAGGAAATGAAAATACTAAATTTTAACATTTTTAGAAATATTAAATATTTATAATAATTTTTATTTAATATTTTCTTTTCTTCGCTCTGTTAAAACCTAAAATAATCATCAATATAGATAGTCGGGCGGAAGGCGGTTAACGGAGTGTCTTAACACTAGATTCTGTCTAAGCACCTTGCGGCATAACACGAACGGAGTGTTTTAACACTAGCTTCTCTTCACCCTAAATCATGAATCTTTTTCCCCATATTACTCACATTTTTGAGTTTTTTTACATATTTCCAATGCGGTTTCTCGTTTGCGCTCTCAACTGCACTTGACGTTCGACAATTCGATTATTTCGCAGCACTTTGATTGATGGATATCGTTCAAACCTCTTTGTTTGTCAACTTTTACAACGAGTGCTAAGTGCTTCCCAAATACTGTGTTTTTTTGGCTTTTTTGTGTAAACGACGTTAGTAACTGTTTCTGGATATGCTTTTTACTTCTAACCGACGTTATAAACAGCAGTTCTTTTTTTTAGCTTCACGCTAAATCCCGCATATAGCAGAGTAGGCAGAGGGAACCTAGTGTTAAGACACTCCGTTCCCCACTTTCCGCTTAAATCAAGACATTATGCGCTGAGTGGTGGAGCTTCAATATAAGTATTTTTCTTGTGAACTGTTATTTTTAATGGGTGTACCATTTTGGATCATTCTTTTTGTATATGATAGCTAGTGCGTCTCGTGTGGTCGCATTTTAATTTTTGTTATGATCTGATGAGTTTTTGAGTTATTCGTAATAAGTACTTTTTAATGCATCTGTTTTTTACGATATAATAATTTATATAAAAACATTCCTACTAATGCCATCAATAGTTTTAATAACTTCTTTATGTTAATCTATATTTCTTTCATAAGTAGAAAGAAACAATTATAATTCACTTTTACTTTGTATCCTGCACATATTTGGGTAGGGCAGAGAGAACAGAGAATTCAGGTGTTAAGACACTCCGTTCTTTAACATTTCTGTTTCCACTGTATTATTAAAATGATTGAGCATTTAAAAATATTAACCCAATAACGAAATCTCACAATCAAATTCACCAGTTCAATACTAAATGTGTATTGCCTACCAAATTGTCACTTCAATTTCATCGTCCCATAAAGATGGTACTTTTTAATGCGTATACATCACGATACAGTATATTATCGGGACAATTAATTCTTTAAAAAAACGAGGTCCCTCAACTCGATTGTATTGTTTTGAAACAATACCTTTGCCATTGAGTGAACCGATTTAATGATTCTTTTTTTTTATATGATAGCTAGTAGATTCTGATGTGGTGCTATTTTTAAATTTTATTAAGATGTGCCCAGTAGTTTTTGAGTTATGTGTACAATTTGATTTGAAGTTTGATGGTGATGAGTCTTTTTATATAATGAAGAATTGATTTTTTTTTTTTATGGATAAAGTTGATGGCAAACGAGCAGAAGGACCACCTGATGCAGTAAGTGGTTACCGTCTATGAACCCCACAACACCAGAGATGTTGTATGCGTTGCCAACCTAGAGGATATAGATGGAAGAGGAGGACAATGTAGTAGTCCGCTATCGGAACCACCACATTTTGGGGAAAGGATAGGTGGGAGAGGGGAAAACCTGGCTTACATGCCATCGAACCGGAACACATCATAAGATATTTGGCGGTTCGTCTTTGACATGATAGTGGTCGCGAGCCAGACGGAGGACGAACCTCCTACCATCAAATTACTAAACTTTTTCATTTCCTGGAGTGGGAATCGAACCCACAACCTGTTGCGTTTACAGTCGTACTATTGTGCCTCTGCGCCACGATAGGCGTATATGTCACTGTATTAGCTTTTACTGGGGTTTTTACTTTTGATGATTACAATGTACTCGTATATGATAGCTAGTGCTTCTGGTGTGGTGCCATTAATATTTAGTTATGATCTGATGAGTTTTTGAGTTATTCGTAATATTTTTAGTTTTAAGTGCGTTTTATTTAAAATTGGTTTTCTTTTTTGTTAATATGTCAAATTTTTGTAATTTCTATTATAGGTTTATAATTTTGAAAAGGTATCTTAGGGTCATTTAATAATTTCCTCAGAAATCTGATGAGTATATGTTTGATGATTTTATTTCTCCATATTACTATCTACTTCTAGGTATTTCGATTATTAGAGATATAAACTCATAACTATATTAAAATACTACTTTATATACTGTTGTAGAAAAAGGTAAAAAAAATATTTTTTTAACATCGCGCTATATCCCGCACATAGCAGAGTAGGCAGAGAAAACCTAAGAACCTAGTGTTAAGACACTCCGTTCTCTGAAGGTTTTCATTCCCCACTTTCCGCCGAATTGAGACATTACTTGCTGAGTGTCAAAACTCAATGCCGCGCTTTGCCTTATTACCAGAGCGAGGAAATGAAAATACTAAATATTATTTAATATTTTCATTTCCTGGAGTTGGAATCGAACCCACAACCTGTCACATTTACAGTCACACTGTCTGCTACTGGCCAAAAAACCGTTTATACAAATAGTATATGTACATAAATATAATTATTATAATATATACAACCCATTATTCATAGGCAGGTGGTCTTAGTTTCCCTTACAATTAAAAAGATAGGCCCATCGATAAGATGTTACAGAACACAATATGTAGGTCAAATTTGACATTTCAATTATTAAAGTAAGTAATAACCGTCATTTTTTTTTCTTTAGCTTCACGCTGTATCCCGCACATAGCAGGATAGGCAGAGGGAACCTGAGAACTCAGTGTTAAGACACTCCGTTCTCTTTTCACAGTTCCGTTCCCCACTTTCCGCTGAATTAGGCATTGCGTGATGAGTGGCGGAACTCAACGCCGCGCATTGCCTTGTTATCAGAGCTAAGATATGAAAATACTACGTGGAGTGGGAATCGAATCCACAACCTATCGTCTTTACAGTCACACTCTTGTGCCTTTACGCCACGACAGGCCTCGTACTATTACTTACTTAGTAGAATAAAAACATGACCTCAACTAGGAATCGAACTGACATCGCTTGTTCATAAATTAATGAAGAACTTTCTAAAATTCTTCTATTTTTATTACATAGTTAGTACATTATATAGTTAAAATAAATTACGACCCCTTTTAACTGTAATGTCCCATACATTTGTGTTTGACATAATTCTTTTCAATTTATTAACGGGAAGGCCAAAAAGAATATAACTTAACACATGTATCTACTTTATTAATGTTATTAATACTTAACGACTATAAATGACTATTTCTGGACACTAAATGTAACAGATGAAATTTTATTCCGTTAGTTATTAGGAGACCGATTTCGAAAAAACGAGGTTCTGAGTTAGACTTTTTTTTATTATTTATTAAAAAGGTTTACCCAGTTTTTTGATGATTTAAAATTTAGTTAAGATGTAACGATTAGTTTTTGAGGTATTCGTAATAACTTTATTTTTAGTACATTTTGTATGAAGTTGGTTATCTCTTTTTGGTTATAATTTTAATTATTGATGCCTTCGATTTCTGTTAACCGTTGCCGTGGCAACGCGTATGTCATTTCACGTTTGAAACAAATTGTGCTAGTGTTTATATATTTTATTAACTTAATAAAATAAATGTTACACATACTACCATGCATGTTTATATAAAGTGACATATACATTGCTAAAGACAACGCGTTGCTAACGCGTCAACGGAGACACTAGTCAATATTAACTACGCCAAATAATAATAAGTATTTTATTGTTAAAATATCATTTTTTTTCAGACGATTATTGAAAATATCCAATCTTCAGGAAATGGAATTTTTCATTTCCTGAGCTTGGTAACAAGGTAAAGTGCGGCGTTGAGTTCCACCACTCAGCACGCAATGCCTCAATTGAACGGAAAGTGGGGAACGGAGTGTCTTAACACTAGGTTCTCTCTGCCTACCCTGCTATATGCGGGTTACAGCGTGAAGCTATGTATGTATGTATTATTGAAAATAACGATTCAAGCCAAACCGTCAAAAAAACCGATACCATTAAAAAACACAAGTATTAGTAACTCCATAAAACGTTCACTTCCTCCATAATAATAAATACATCACTACCCTCCAAGGAATAATTAGACTATTTATTATTCATTAGGGACGTACCCGCGTGAGATGACATAATGGTAAAAAACGGCTCGTCGTGGCACAAGCGTTCGACTGTAAACGTGACAAGTTGTGGGTTCGATTCCCACTCCAGGAAATGAAAATATTTAATAATATTTAGGTTCTCTGGCTCCCTCTGCCTACCCGCTATATGCGGCATTCATTTCCTCGCTCTAGTAACGAGATAAAGCGCGGCGTTGAGTTCCGCCACTCAGCACATAACGTCTCAATTCGGTAGTATGTGGGAAACGGAAATATTTATAGAACAGAGTGTCTTAACACTAGGTTCTCTGGTTGCCTCTGCCTACCCTGCTATATGCGGGATACAGGGTGAAGTTAAAAAAACGGTAAAAATAGATAAAAATAGTAATTTTTTATAGAGACATTCCCACCTTGTAGGGTCTTTGTAGATTGGTATCGTACATACTGACCTAGTAGGGTGTTTCCGTTAATATAACATATATTATATTTATCTTTACCTATATCTATGTATGGATATTGTAAAATTGGGTAACATTGTGTAATGAATTGCCCCGTTAGTGGTTTTTATTTTAAATTTTAATTGAATTAATTCGTATGTAAGGGAATCGCTTTTACGTTTTTTTGGTTGGAATTGTATCGTTAATCTGCGACATATATATATAACATAACCTTTTTATTATTTCCGGCTTATTTGATTGGATAAAATACAATTTTTTTAGCTTCACGCTGTATCCCGCATATAGCAGGGTAGGCAGAGGGAACCTAAGAACCTAGCGTTAAGATACTCCGTTCTGTTTTAACATTTTCGGTCTCTTCTTTCCGCTGAATTCCGGCATTGCCCAGTGGCCGAACTCAACGCTGCGTTTTGCCTTGTTATCAGAGCGAGGAAATGAAAATACTAAATATTATTTTAATATTTTCATTTCGTGGGAATTGAACCCACAACCTGACACGTTTACAGTCACACCTGTATCTCTGCGCCACGAAAACGAAAAACGAAAAAAACGAAAAAAATATAATAATAAAAATGCTTTCATTGCAATTCGAACTAAAAACGTAAGCGCCTTATCCTGGTTTTTTGACAAGAACATTAAAGATTTATCATTATAAATATACGGACACATGTGCAAATTTTCAATTAAATTACACGAAACGAATTGAGTCAATGTATCGTTGCAAGATTTCATAATCTTACAACTAATAAAATCATTTAAAAAAACATTTTTTTTAATTGTAAAAATAAAATTTGGATTTGAACCCACAGCCACCCACATACTAAAACAATGCCATTATAAAATAACTAACTTAATAGCTTCACTCTATATAGAACATAGCGGGGTATTTAAAGAGAATCTAGTGTTAAGACACTACAGATTTCCCGCCCACACGTGTTATGTGGTGGAACTCAACCCTAGGCTTTTTGTATCTTATTATTAGAACAAAAAACGTAACCGGCGGAACCCAACGCCGAAATAATAATAGTGCGAGTTCATTATCCTAACCGAACTAAATATATGTCGTAAGTAACATTGAAATGCCATAATTCTTCCCATAACTCCCCTCGGGAACGTCACAGTGATGCTGTGGAATCTATATTGAATTTTTTTATCTTATTTGTAAGGGTAATAGTATGTACCAAATATGTTTAATATATTTCATTTTTAGGCTATTTTTATATGAGATTGAGGTGAGAGGTACGTGCGACTGTAAACGCGACAGGTTGTGGGTTCGATTCCCACTCCATGAAATGAAATTATTAAACAATATTTAGTATCTTCATTTCCTCGCTCTGGTAACAATGCAAAGCGCGGCGTTGAGTTCCGCCACTCATCACGTAATACCTCAATTCGGCAGAAAGTGGGGAACGGAATTGTTGTAAGAGAACGGAGTGTCTTAACACTAGGTTCTCAGGTTCCCTCTGCCTACCCTGGCATGTGCGGGATAGGCAGTTACAAATAACTCAAAACCTATTCGTCAGATCATAACTAAAAAAAAAATTAATAAAAAAATAAATTGCTTCTTCCCATAAAAAAATTATACACATATAAAAATACAATCAAAATTCAGAATTTTCTCCATTAATAATTAGCTAAAAACTATCTACCATACACACAATTATTACGAATAACTCAAAAACTACTTACCACATCTTAACTAATTTAACACCTGCCGTGGCACAGAGGCAAAAGCGTGCGACTGTAAACACGACAGGTTGTGGGTTCGAGACCCACTCCAGGAAATGTTAGTATTTTCATTTTCTGGGTTCGGTAACAAGGCAAAGCGCGGCGTTGAGTTCCGCCACTCAACACGCAATGCCTCAGTTCGGCGGAAAGTGGGGAACGGAGTGTTTTACCACTTGGTTGTCAGGTTCCCTCTGCCTACCCTGCCATATGCGGGATACAGCGTGATGGGGCCACATCAGAATCACGTTTATCATAAAAAAGGGTCTCATAATATAACAATTGGAATTCGAACCCCCTCTATTAGAAGTCGGTAAAACCTATCTACCATACATATAGGAACAAACAAACAAATCCACAGTATTATAACGTCCACATACCACATATCGTAAATCATATTAATGTAATGCACTTCGAGATCCAAATTTAAATGGTACAAAGTATCTGAAGCGTCATTAAGAACCATCACCTGTTCGTTGGAACATCTTGTTTCGGTTATGTATGTATGTCTCTATATATTGTTCTGTGGGTGTAAAATGGGGAATGGAGTGTTTAGCTGTCGAGGCGTCCATACAACACGTTTTCCACCGGCTTACCTTCATTTTTGAAGATACAAGTATAAGAACAAAAAAGGTCGCCTGGAATATATGGGCCTGAAGGTGTCCTTGAGTTTGCAATGAAACAAAGCCAAGAAAGGTGTGAGAGCTAAAAAAAATATCGCTACCAAAATTCGATATTGAAATTACTAAAAACCTTTACATCATATACCGGCTTCCCTGAATATACTGGCTTCTCTAAAAATTGGCGGCTTCCCTAAATTTACCGGCTTGCCTCCTCCTACTCTTAGTGAATGAAAATATAGCATATCATAACACGGTAGGCAGAGGGAACCTGAGAACCTAGTGTTAAGATACTCCGTTCTCTTCAGAATACCGTTCCCCACATTCCGCTGAATTGAGGTTTTTGCATTGCGTGTTGAGTAAATAAACTCAACCCCACACTTTGTTTCATTACCAGAGCGAGGAAACGAAAAAAAAAAATATGATTTAATATTTTCATTACGTAAGGTGGGAATCGAACCCACAACCTTTCACTTTTATACCACCCTTGAGCCATTCCTTTTCCTTAATTTAAATTAATAAATGACTTAATAAACTCAAAATAAATTTAACATCAGAACTATCTAATAATTCAAGTGTCACCTGCCAATGAGTTGATGAGCTGCCAGCTCGAAATGTCATCGCGTGGTCATAGATATATGTATGTATTTGTATAGAGATATTTATATTTCTATTGAGAATTGAATAAAAGATTATTTTTTGCATGATTTTACTTCATGTTGTTTATACTGCTATAAACAACTTACACTGCTGTAAGTTTTTTTTTTTTTTTTATGGATAACGGATGGCAAGCGAGCAGAAGGACCACCTGATGGAAAGTGGTTACCTTCGCCCATGAACATCTACAACAACAGATATGTTGTAGATGCGTTGTCAACCTAGAGAATACAGATGGAAGGGGAGAACAATGTAGTAGTCCGCTCTCGGAACCACCACATTTTGGGGAAAGTATGGGTGGGAAAGGGAAAAACCTGGCTTACATGCCATCGAATCGGAACACATCATAAGATATTTGGCGGTTCGTCTTTGACATGATAGTGGTCGCGAGCCAGTCGGAGGACAAACCTCCTACCACCAAAAGAAAGTAAAGGAAACCTGAGAACCTAGTGTTAAGACACTCCGTTTCACTGATATTTCTTTTTATATTATTTTGGAAGTTAAAAGTGTATATGATATAGTGAGACAGCGCAAGGGAAAGATTAATTTATTTGTACATACATACATAACATACATACATTACTTGAAGTTAGCAGGGTAGGCAGAGGGAACCTAGTGTTAAGTCAGTTTCCCACTTTCCCCCGAATTGAGGCATTGAGTGCTGAGTGGCGGAACTCAACGCCGCACTTTGCCTTGTTACCAAACCCAGGAAATAAAAAAAACTATTTTCTGTAGTGGAAATCGAAGCCACAATCTGTCGCGTTTACAGTCGCACGCTTGTGCCTCTGCGCCACGACAGGCGTAGAATTATTTGTATTATTATTAATTTATTTGTACTATCCCACTTTAGTGAGAAATCGTGGCGTTGAGCTCCGCAACTTGACAAAAAATATCTGTGAAAGTATAAGAAGGGGACAACTGCGCGTCTAGAGTTTATAGCTTACGATTTTTAATTTATTATTTTTTTAGCTTCACACGTTATCTTGCTTGGGCACAGAAAACCAACCAACCTAGTGCTAAAACCCTCCGTTCCCCTTGTGTTGAATGGCGGAACTCAACGCTGAAGAACGGAGACACGAGTGGAAATCGAACATAACTAATCGCATTTACTATTAGACAGTATACTAATTCTTTTGTATTTCGTAATAAATAAATAAAAAAATTCTAAATAAATTAATTAATACATTCAACAACAAAAATCGATAAGCCCAATAAAGCTAACCCGTTGATAAAACTATTAAAAAAAAGTTAAAAAAAAAAAACAACCGCCATTGATCTCACGCGGGAAGCACATGTGATACCAGAGCGAGATACTGCTATACGTGCGAAGGAGATGGCGATATTGTTTTTTTTTCAGTCGCACCGATTTCGCCACATGGTTCTGGTTATTCGATTATTTGTTTATAATCGGTGCCTTTTGTATGAGTTTGTTTAATTATTGATTTTACTTTCAATGTTGGTATTTAATCGATTTTTTTAATCGATATTTTTATTGTTTTAATTGTAAAACTTGAACGAATGATTGTATATTATGTGTTTTCATTTCTTTGCCCTGGTAAGGCGAAGTGCGGCGTTGAGTTCCGCCATTCAACAAGTAATGTATCGAATTTGGGCAGAAATGGAATATCGAATAGCGGTAATCAGAGAGAACCAAGTATCCAAGACATGCCGTTGTTTTCACCCAAATTCGATTCTTATCGTAGAGTGGCGGAACTCAACGCCGCGTATTGTTTTATTAGAATAGCAAACTAACTAATTTAAATATAACTATTAAATGATAATTATCATACCAAAATAGGTAATATTTAGTCATTTAGTTTCCTAGCCCTGGTAACAAGGCTAAACGCGGCGTTAAGTTCTGCCACTCAGCACGCAATGCCTCAATTCGGCGAAATATGGAGAACGGAGTGTCTTAACACTAGGTTCCCTCTGCCTACCCTGCTATATGCGGGATACAGCGTGAAGCTATTTATGTATGTATGTATGAAAGTCACGTGTCGATTTCTAGAAAAATACACCTGAAATTCTATTTTTATGTAACATTATCATTCCACAAGTAAAAAACTGCATACAATTTCAACAGTATCAAGTTATGATGACCGATATAGTATTTGAAAAATTTTCCGTCGGCATATAAAAATATTATTAGTAAATAAAAAAGCGGATCCTTTGAAAAATTTTAAAAATAACAACTATATATATTTATGTATGTATATATATATATATATATATATATATATATATATATATATATATATTTAGTTGTCTCTACTAATAAGCTAAATGTGAATGTAAGTTTGTGCCATACATACATACATAGCTTCACGCTGTATCCCGCATATAGCAGGGTAGGCAGAGGGAACCTAGTGTTAAGACACTCCGCTCCTCACTTTCCGCCAAATTGAGGTTTTGCTTGCTGATAGGCGGAACTCAACGCCGCACTTAACCTTGTTACCAGAGCGAGGAAATGATACAAAAATAAAATTTTAGGTGTTTTCTGTAGAAATCGACACGTGACTATCATACATACCTAGATACATAGCTTCACGCTGTATCCCGAATATAACAAGGTAGGCAGATGGACTGCCATTGACCACGAGGAAAGCCACGGGTAATAGCTAGTATAGGAAATAATCGTAAATACGTAGATTCATATTACAGCGGTTATCATTCGCTTGGAATAGTTTCTCACGGTGTTTTCATGGGATAGTAAGTTTTATGGGAATGTGTTAAGGTATATAATGGGGTGAGAGGTATGGTGGGTATGGTGCGCTCAGTGTTTTGCATAGGCGGTAGCGTTTTTAAGAATAGAATCCTTAAATATTATTTTATTGAAGGAAAAACGTCTGGTTGTTAATGCGATTGGTTATGGGTTGAGTTCTGTTACTTTGAACAAAATGTCTAAAATTCTAAAGAAACCGTGACTCTAAGTACTCTCTGAGTATCAACGTTGATATGTTTTTTACTTGTTTTTCTATGTACTCTGTACTCTTAAAATTGTAATAACAAAATGTCATATTTGACAATATATACCATGACTAAATCTTCCTCTAAGGACATAAAAGCAAAACTTACTCAAGTGATAAATATTTTTACCAAAGCGAAAACTCTTTAAATATTAAGAAAAGTATATATTTAAACTATAATTTATGAAGTGTAAACTTCTTAAGCAGCGTTGTGCATTTTCTGTGATGAGTAAAAAACTTAAAAACTCGCTTCAAGAGACGTGATCTGATCGAAAATTCGTAAGACAGATGGAGCGCACGTAAACTTTGGCAATTGAATGTAAATATCCTGATTAGTGCACCGCCTACCACTACTTTACACAAATCCAATATCCAAAGGTTGCCTGGAAGAGATCGCTTTAACCGATAAGGCCGCCTTATTGTACGCTATTACTACTTCTATGTTATTTGTTTATTTGTGTGCAATAAAGAATATTTGTATTTGTATTTGTATTTGTATTGAATGAAAAAATATATACAATCTACTATTCTTAGTAAAAAAATCAAGAACTGTTTTGGTGATGCTTTGCAAATTACTTTCACGTAATCGCTTCAATTTAATTGATAAATCTTCTCGATGATTTGTTGATCTCTCTTTCGATTTTTTGTTGCGTTTAAATCTTCTAACTGTGCGTTTCCTACTGTGCCATTATAAAGTTTTCACTTATGGAGTGCAACCTGTTCTTCTTTTCTTAATATATATTTATATATATTTTTATAGCTTAACGCTGCATCCCGCATATAGCAGGTTAGGCAGAGAGACCCTGAGAACCTAGTGTCAAGACACTCTGTCCCCCACTTTCCGCCGAATTGAGACATATATTTTAATACATTTATCATAGATAAAAGATTCCGCTCGCGCTCTCAACTTGGAACACATGTACTTTTATTGCAAAGTAAACAATTGTCCGGTATCAATTAATGGAGTAAAGTTACATGTCCGATACTGACGTAATGTCACATGGGTGTGTAGACAAATGCGCTAAGTAGTATAATTATTACGAATAACTCAAAAACCAATTGTCATATATTAACTAAATCTAAAGACTACTCCACTAGCTATTATATTAGAAAAGTATCATCTAAATTGGTTCATCCAGTAAAAAATACAAACAAAATGAGAACTTCCTTTTTTTGACGTTGGTTACAAATAGACTATTTCATAGAGTTACTGTTGAACTTCGAAGTGTCTTGATTTTGGGTAGAAAGAGAGCAAGATCTTGACACTATGTTCTATCTTACACCTTGCTTTGAGGGGAAAGAAGCTGCAAAAAATAACTATAGCTGCAAAAAATAATAACTAAAGCTTTGATTTTCGCGATTGTTACACATATTAAATGAACTATTTAAATTCAATATATATATCAAAAAGGAAATTCATTTTTAGAAACCCGACGTTCAGAACACACATATATATATATATATATATATATATATATATATATATGCTATATATATATATATATATATATATATATAAAATCCACCTGTGCTTTTGTTTATTCATCTCACTCGAGTCAAAGAGCACACAAATCTCAGATGACCGGATTAACTCTATCCCGATACGTGTTATTGTAATAGTACTAAAATTACAATTTATGTAATTTCCTCAACGAGAATCTATGAAATAAACATATTGTATATCATTTTTTTAACGCCTATCGTGAAAGTGCAGAGAGGCACAAGCGTACATTTGTAAATGAGACAGGTTATTGGATTCGATTCCCTACTACAGGAAATGGGTATTCATTTCCTGGGTTTGAACAACAAAGGCAAAAAGCGCGGCGTTGAGTTCGCCACTCCAGCAAGCAATGTCTCAATTCGGCAGAAAGAGAAGTGGGGAACGGAGTGTAACACTAATTTCCCCTCTGCCTACCCTGCTATATGCCGGGATACAGCGTGAAGCTATGTGTATATGGATTGTTAGTAATATGCTCACAATGTACAAGTGTTAAATGAATAACACGCTAAGGTTTCAACAAGCTATCGTTTATATCTACAATTTTAGAACTTTGCCAAAACTTTTTCTTTCACTGAGTTAAAGTTTGAAATAATGACCTCTTAATAAAAAATTAGACTGTCCCATTAGTCTGAAGTGACTAGTGAATCTGACTATCAAGAGGTCACAGGTTCGATTTAATATAAGGTTTGTTATCATAATGTTAATACGTGAGAAGGGTAACTTTGGATCCTTTTCATGAAAACTATGCGGACGGGTATGAAAATTGGCATACATATAGTGTGTATGTGGAGCCAGCTTATGTAATGTGTATGTGTATGTAGAGGGTACCAGAGAAGCTGGTGTTAAAGGCACTCCGTTCTCTTAAGATCTATTCCTCACATTCTTGCTGAATTTGGCTGTATTAAATATTTTGCAAACGTTCAAAATATTTCACCATTCACCTTATTTCATTGTGCATTATTTACTTTGATATAAACAAATAAATATCATATCTGAAATACTCGAACCTTTCCCTCCTTCCCTCTGGAATTCACCGATTGTGGATACCCTAAGCACCCTTATGAGTTCAATGTTTCAAACATTCGACGATATTTTGATTTAAGGGTGTCTTTTATAAGAAAAGTTGTCACTATCGTGTTAGTGACTAAATTAGTTTGTTAGTCACTAACATATCTGCTAAATTACAATACTTAACATATGTGGGGAACGGAATTGTTAAAAGAGAACGGAGTGTCTTAACACTAGGTTCCCAGGGTCCCTTAGCGGGATACAGCGTGAAGATAAAAAAAATAAAAAATAAAAAAAAACAATACTTATAGTGGACGATAATACCTATAAAAAAGTAACGGTCACATTTACCTGATAAGAACCTCATGTCAAGACACTATGTTCGCTTTCTGTCTGAATTTAAGACGTTGCGTATAAATTGGCGTAACTAAACGCCGTGCTTTGTGTTACCAATGTAAGCAAGTATTAAAAAATAATAAAAGATGTCTTATTTATATGAATACTTATAATAATGAATTGAACTTAAAGTTTAGTGAGTCAGGTTATTGACCTTCAAAGTGTTCCTAAGCTTCTTAGAATATCTAATGCAAGAGATTAGAAATAAAATAACAAATCAATCATAGAACAAATTTGTATTACTTACTATTAAAATAGTTAAATAATTACGAATAACTCAAAAACTACTCGTAACATCTTAACTAAATTTAAACGAGATCACTTTAAACTAGCTATCATATGAAAAAAGAATCATCTAAATCGGTTCAGCCAGTAAAAAGTTATGCGGTAACAAGTATAAAAAATAGAGTCATATATTGAAAACATCTGTTTTTTGAAAGTCAGTCAAAATTATATCAAATTTTAATAATCCTACTAACTTTATAAGAATATTTGTTACTCTTTCACACAAAAACTACTGAATGGATCTTGATGAAACTTTTCAGTAACATAGTTTATACATTAGAATAACACACACACACACACACACACACACATACATAGCTTCACGCTGTATCCCGCATATAGCAGGGTAAGCAGAGGGAGCCTAGTGTTAAGACACTCCCTTCCCCACTTTCCGCCGAATTGAGGGATAGCGTCCTGAGTGGCGGAACTCAACGCCGCGCTTTGCCTTGTTATTAAACCCAGGAAATCAAAAATGATATAGAGAAGAAACTCCTTATCGCACCATGTATTCACCGTGCGGGTGCCCATCGCGTTGTAGAGAGAGGAGTGCGGAGAGTGCCTGGGACTTACGACCCAACATGTAGGTTTAAGGGGCCCCTTTAAAATGCGCATTAACGTTCACCTCCACTCTCCGCGCTCCGATCTCTACCTAACCAAATTTGAAAAGATCCTACTAATGCTGCCTTCGAAATATTATTTATAAATATTTTGGGTAATTTGGAAATAATATATCGATAAGTATCTAGTTTTATTTAATAGCTGGGCATTAAAAAGTAATAAAAAATGTATATTTTTATAGTCATTTGGAGTAAACTTTAAAAGATTTTCGAATATTTTTAATATTAATGATATAATATTATTCGATGATTTTTTATAGACTGTAAACTCGACAGGTTGTGGATTCGATTTCCACTCAAGAAAATGAAAATATTAAATAATATTTAGTATTTTCATTTCCTTACTCTGGTAAGGCAAAGCGCTGCGTTTCCACCACTCAGCACGCAATGCCTTAATTCGGAAAGTGGGGAACGGAGTGTTTTAACATTAGGTTCCCTCTGCCTACCCTCCTAAATGCGGGATACAGCGTGAAGCTATGTATGTATGTCTTTTATCTTCACGCTATATCCCGCACGTAGAGAGAACCTAAGAACCTAGTGTTAAGACACTGCGTTCTCTTAAGATCTTCCCCAAGACAATTTTGTCTTACCATCAGTGGCCTGTTTAAATGTTTTTATTACTTTATCAGTGTGTCTAAGCATAATAATTTAATAAAATGTTTTAACATAATAAATTTAAAATAAGTAATAAATTTAGCAATATATTGGAATTTCGACGTTAAATAATATTATATGTGACGGAATAACTAATTGGCACAGATAACGATATTTTTATACTAATCGTATTATGGCTGTTTGGTAGAGTCTTTGCCAATTTTAATGTTAAAAAAAAAACCGACTGTGTGTAAAATGCACTGAAGAGTACAATTATTACGAATAACTCCCAAACTGCTACGTCACATTATAACTAAATTTAAATAAGTGGATTTGGTTGTTTGATAGAGTCTTTGCCAATTTTAATGTAAAAAAAAAACAAAAAAAACCGTCTGTGTGTGAAAACGCATTGAAAAGTACAATTATTACGAATAGCTCAAAAACTATTCGTCACATTATAACTAAATTTAAATGAGTGTTTCCATTAAACGCACTAGCTTAAGCTATCATTTAAAAAAAGTATCATCCTAATTGCTTTACCCAGTAAAGTAGCTAACGGAGTGTCTTAACACTACTGACTTTAGCTATGAGAGATAAAACGTCAAGTTACTAGACTTTAGTTGTCAAAAATATTAACTCTACTAATATTATAAATGCGACAGTTCATAAGTATGTTTGTTACTCTTTCACATAAAAACTACTGAACCGATCTAATTAAAACTTTTCAGTTATACAGTTTATACATCAGAATAACACATAGTATACAATATATAAATATTTTGTGTAATTTGGTTATAATATATTGTCTTTTCCTCTTTTAAATTTACTTAATTGACCAATATCCCGCATATAGCAGGGTAGGCAGAGTGAACCTAGTGTTAAGACACTCCGTTCCCCTTTTTCCGCCGCATTGAGGCATTGCGTGCTGAGTGGCGAAACTCAACGCCGCGCTTTTCCTTGTTACCAAACCCAGGAAATGAAAAATTCTATTTCCTGGAGTGGGAATCGAACCCACAACCTGTCGTTTACAGTCGCACGCTTGTGCCTCTGCGCCACGACAGGCGTAAATTGTTTTAAATATACTTATACTTATAAGCCAATAGACAGTCCATAATCCACATATGGCTTGAGAACATAAATATAATAAATATATTAACACATGTTGCTAATCGATTCACCACATCCTATGAACTTCCGGATGATGATATCAGAATCGAGTTTTAATGTGGATATAGAATTAATATAAATATTTTTGGTTATTTTTTATCTGTACAATTAAAAAAAAGATTTTTTTATACTTTCAATAACTCTTAGAACCAAATTATCTAATAAGAAAATATTATTTCATATCCACTATATAGCAAAACTAACAAAAATATGATACGAATAACTAAAACAATATCGATATTCAATTAATTGTAAATTTAATCGATTCTTATTACGAAGACAAGGCCGTTGCTTATAAGGCTGTGTTAATTCGTCTTTTTTAACTTCACGCTGTATCTTCCACATAGCAGGGTAGGCAGAGGGAACCTTTCTCAGGTTAAGTTCCTAGTGTTAAGACACTCTGTTTTATTAACATTTCCGTTCCCCACTTTCCATGTGAATTGAAGCATTGCATGCTCAGTGGCGGAACTCAACACTGCGCTTTGCCTTATTACCAGAGCGAGGAAACAAAAATACTAAATATTATTTAATATTTTCATTTCTTGGAGTGGGAATCGAACCCACAACCTGTCGCGTTTACAGTCGCACGCTTGTACTCCTGCCCCATGATAAGACATGAGGATATTTATATATAGATAACGAAAAAAACAGTAATAATGTTCCAATTACACGCCAATTGTCATTTAGCAGTTCAATTAATTGATAATTGTGATTCTTTTACCTTTTTATAATCATTTCTTTGATTATGGTATTTGATTATAAAATTATTAATTAACTAGCTGTTACCCTTGTCTTCGCTCGTGGTCAATATCAGTCCATACTACATACTATAGTTTATAGTGCGTATATGCGTTTGAAGGCTTTGAAGTAGATAGAATTTAAATTTTTTTGACAAAAAATTAAATTTGCTAAAATATTTTTTTTAATATAAGGTATTCTATGTCCTTTATAATGCCTTTTTTTTTTTTTTTTTTATGGATACCGGATGGCAAACGAGCAGAAGGACCGCCTGATGGTAAGTGGTTACCTTCGCCCATGAACATCTACAACACAAGAGATGTACTAGATGCGTTGCCAACCTAGAGGATACAGATGGAAAGGGAGGATAATGTAGTAGTCCGCTATCGGAACCACCACATTTTGGGGAAAGGATGGGTGGGAAAGGGGAAAACCTGGCTTACATGCCATCGAACCGGAACACATCATAAGATATTTGGCGGTTCGTCTTTGACATGATAGTGGTCGCGAGCCAGACGGAGGACGAACCTCCTACCACCATACATGCCTTCAAGAAAAAGTGTACAAAGTTTCATGATAATCGGTTGAGTAGTTTTTAGTCAAACAAAAGTAATCTATACTTAAGTATATATAAAACGCTTGCGTTACTGAGTGTCTGACAGACAACGTACACGCGAAACCACTGCACATAGAAACATGATATTTGACATATAGACTCCTTGAGGAGTGTAGGGGAGTGCTAAGAAAGATTTCCATAGAAATTCCTTCTAAAACGGAAGTCGCTGGAAATAGGTAGTAGAAAAAAAACCGATACAAAGTATAATAGCTGTATCAGTATCGTTATTTATATCACGCAATGTATTACAAATTCACTTTAAAAAAATATATTCATATAAAAATATATACATATAAGAGAAATTTTGTAAGCACTAGCGTGTTAGAGGCAAAAGTAATATTCGTTCTGCTTTCGTAATAATAGTTATTATCACTAAAATATTATTGTTATCACTAAAAAAACACTATCACTACACGTATGATAAATATAACAAATTGTTAAGACACTCTTTTCTTCACTTTTATATCGTTTCTATTTGTTATTTTTAAATATATTTGTGTCCCCGTTGATGTGAAATTCGTGAAGCAAAAACTTTGGACCCCTTTTTACGAAAATTACGCGGACGAAGGAACATGAAATTTGGCACACTTATAGTTTATATAGTGAAGGAGTGCAGAATGCTAACATTTTTTTTTAAAAATGCATAAAAAGAATATTAAATTAACAAAATAAAATTTTACACTACCATGGTTTGAGATTCATGTTTATATAAAGTGACATATACATTACTAAAGACAACGCGTTGTTAACGCGTCAACGGGGTAACCACTTGTTATAATTCTACTAATAACCTTTTTATAAACTGTTAACTAAATATTGTTTAATTATAATCATAGAGAACCTAGAGTCAAGACACTCTGTTCGTTGTCCGACCGAATTCGAGATACTGGGAGTTAAGTTGCAGATCTCAACCCCGCTTTATTATTGGATTTAAATATTGCCCCAAGTGGGAATCGAACCCACAACCATACGCGCTTACAGTTACATTGTCTCATTGCGACACTATTTCCACTCTATGTTATCATACATTTATATTAAAAATAATTATTTAGGTATTTATTTTTAAATTATTTTATTATTCATGTGTTATTTTATTAACGAAAATAAATTGAAAGGTAACATCTTAAATAAAGTTAAGTCATATCTTTTAACACATGAATAAAGTTTTAATAAATACCTGTTGTTACTTGTATACTAACTATAGATTAGAAATGAATAAAGTGGGGAACGGAGTGTCTTAACACTAGGTTCCCTCTGCCTACCCTGCTATATGCGGGATACAGCGTGAAGCTATGTATGTATGTATGTAGAATAAAAATAACTATTTTAATATCAATTATTAATATTGTTATTATGTTATTATCTGTTTTTATTTTTTTTATCAACGCAAGAATTGATATACGGAAAATCTTACTCTATGAGCATTTTTTATAATTAAATTATAATTTATATTTAGTTTATTTTTAAGAGAAATATATAATATATAAAATCTATTATAATTATAACAGATTATTTATACATAAAAGAAATAACGAAAAACTAAATAAATCTTGAATCATTATAAGTGTCAAAAAACATCATATTGACCAAAATAAGGTTTTCATATGGAAAAATAGTGAATATTAAGTATATTGTGAGTGTCTTATCTCTCCGTGTTAGAGGCGATATAACCAATGCCTCAATTAAAGTAAAGTGGAAAATGAAGTGGGGAACGGAGTGTCTTAACACTAGGTTCCCTCTGCCTACCCTGCTATATGCGGGATAGAGCGTGAAGCTATGTATGTAGGTATGTATGTGATAAAGTTTAGAATTTTATGTTTGTAAGAAAGGAAGTCGTTTTTCATTATCTATATCGTTATTCGTATAAGAAATTTTACAATTCTTAAGAATTGTATCACTCATAAACGCCTCAGTGGGGAACGGAGTGTCTTAACACTAGGTTCCCTCTGCCTACCCTGCTATACGCGGGATACAGCGTGAAGCTATGTATGTATGTATCACTCAAGCGTAGTCCATAAAAACTAGTTACAATCATTTAATATAGAAGAATCGTTCTAAGAAAAATCTTATTAGATTTTTTTAATTTGAAAAATTCTTTTCAAATTATTTAACCAAGAATAAATTTTAAGCTTTAAAATCGATATATGTTATAAGTATTTTTGTTTTTATTTTCGAAATGAATAACACTTCAAGATAAATTATTCAAATTTCACTATCAGACCAATTATTTTACAATACTTAGTCAATTATTGGAAAAAATTCAAAAAGTATTAAAAACCGATAACTCCTAACATTCCTAATAAATTACTTTCCCAGATATACGAATAAGATTTTGAAAAAAAGTTGAAAAATCATATTTCTAATTTCATTTTGATATATAATATATTACGATACTTAATTATTGGAAAAATCTCAAAAAAAAATTTGAAAACCTAAATCATTTACAATTCTAATAAATTTCTATCCGTAGGTAATAATAAATACACTTTATAAAAGTCAAAATATCATATTTCAAATTTCACTTTAATATCAACTATATTACAATACTTAATCAATTATTGGAAAAAATATCCAAAAAGTTGTAAAAATCAAAAATGTTCTTACATTTCTAGTAAATTTCTTTCCGTAATATAGTTAATAAGATTTCAAGCAACATTATACAAATTTTACTCTAAAGCTAATATTACGATACTTGGTCAATTATTGGAAAAAAAACTCAAAAAAGTATTAAAAATTAAAAAAATCTACCTTATAAAGTTGTAAAAATCAAAAATGTCCTTAAATTTCTAATTAATTTCTTTCCATACTGTATTAATAAGACTTCAAGAAATATAACTCTATTTAATTTTACTTGAAAGTTAATATTACGATACTTAGTCAATTATTGGAAAAGTCTCAAAAAATATTGAAAACCAAAGAAATTCCTTATATTTCTAATAAATTTCTTGCGTAGGATTACCTTATATTAATAATAAATACACTTTATAAAAGTCAAAGGAGCATTTTTCAAATTTCACTTTAATATCAACTATATTACAATACTTAATCAATTATTGGAAAAAATATCCAAAAAGTTGTAAAAATCAAAAATGTTCTTAAATTCTAATAAATTTCTTTCCGTAATATATTTAATAAGACTTCAAGCAACATTATACAAATTTTACTCTAAAACTAATACTGCGATACTTAGTCAATTTTTGGAAAAAAAGCTCAAAAAAGTGTTAAAAATAAAAAAAAAAACTTTTTTATAAAGTTGTAAAAATCAAAAATGCTTACATTTCTAATAAATTTTTTTCCATACTGTATTAATAAGACTTCAAGAAATATAACTCTATCCAATTTTACTTCAAAGTTAATTTTACGATACTTAACCAATTATTAGAAAAAAGCTCAAAAAAGTAGATATTAAAAAAATCAAAAAAGTCGTTTTAACAAAAAGGTAATCTCCAAAGGGTTGAAGGGTAAACGCAAGTAATTGACACTCATCAATCTAGTATAAAACGATGCCGCCGCGTTTCAATGTTAGAGATAAAACCATATTATTTCTATTTCTATATATTTCTGACTATTTCTATTGTTATAATATTGTTGTGTTTATTATAAAGTTATGTTTTATTTATTATTTTATATATTTTATATGTTATAAGTTTTGCGCTAAGTCGCTAATGCACTTGTCATTTGTTAGATACAATTGTAGAGTTGTGTTTTTGAAGCTTATGATTATTTTTCTTATAATAATGTATTTGTTTTATTTCAATAAAACAATTAGAATTAACATATTAATTAATTAATTAATTTTTTTTTTATAGAAAATCAAGATTCTAAAAAAATATATCTAACATATAGTTTTTATCCAAAATATTTGACCAATATATTTTTGTTTAAGGGACGCTATTGAAATTTAAGTCCGTCTTTTAAAAACCAAACTAAAGAACCAAAGAAATTCCAATAAGACTTTACAACTTCTCAAAACATTGTCAAAAACCGAATTACAAAAAAAATCTTTCGCCTACCATTTAACACACACACAATAAAAAAACAAATAAGAAAAAACTATAATACTTACATATATAATACCACATTTATTCCACACACAGTCTAAAATAAACACATGAAAAAAATCACAATACAAAAACCACCAATCAAAATAACCAAACGTCAACACAATCCACTTTTGGCGGTAAAATGACACAGATAATTAAAACACACAATTAATCGATATTCGATCGATATTATTATTATCATCGGTTTATTAGCCGATTAATTACGTAAGAGCGTGGTCGCGGGCGCGCGTGGCTGCCGCGACAGACGACTGCAGTGCGATCCTTCGTTTGAGGCCCCACTACGCGCATCTGAGGCTCCTTGGCGCGGCCCCGCCCAGTGGGACGCCACTACGCGGCTAAGATCACCGTTCCCCTCTCTTTCTAGCGCATACATCTCGGGTATGCGCGTCCCGCTCGCTCGCGGCGACAGTGGGGCGCGCCAATAGGATCGGAACGATTCGAGACGATGAATCGAGATGTACTTAGGTATCGCTGCACAAGTCCTTTTGTTGTAGTCGATAATAGGATGCGCTTTTTTTTGCGCCGCAATCGGCTGCCCACTCGGACTTGGTTGACGTTTATTTGTTTATATATATATTTTTTTTTAATATTTGTTAGTTTTTTTTTTGATGGTATATTTTTTTTAGGATTTGGTTAGCTTGTTAGGTTAAATTTAACAGCCAGTCTTTTCTAACTTAGGTGGTAACTTTTTTTAGATGTTATTTAGTTATAATTTAAATGCATCTAAGCAATGCAATGATATGATCACCTTGAAATAATCGAAAGTGTATAGTAAAGCAAAGGGCAAGACTTAGGGCCGTCTCGCAGGGGTGGCTGAACTCGGTAGGGCGCGAATGTAGGTCAGTTTTTGTTTCGCGCCATCCGAAATTCGGTTACTAGGTTCGTTCACGCGATTGGTAACTCACATCGATTATTGTTTAACTTATAAATCGATTTATTTAATCAATTATCGATTTTTTAAGGAATTAAAATATTTTTAATATCTAAATTACACTAATTACTATTTTTATATTTTTAAAAATATAGTATAAATATTTGGAAACAATACAAATGAATTTATAAAACAAAAAAAAATTAATCAAATTTTAGCACAGAAAATATTAAATTTAATCATATTAACAAATATCGATTTTATTTATTTAATATTCAATTCATTCATTCATATTAACACAAAACTACCATCGACTTTATTTCACAAGCAACAAATCCCGCGTTTTTCACTTTTGTCGCGCTTCTCGCCACAAGATGGCGGTGTGTGTCGCTTAAGTCGAAATAATTAACGTTTTTAACCGATTTTAGTGCTTAAAAGCTATATTTAATTATTAAAAATGTTATAAATAATATATTTTTAATATTTAACATTGATTGTGTGTAATATTTTGCGAATTATTGCAATTTTTTTAACATGATACACACTATAATGAAGCTAAGATGGCAGGCTCCTCTTCAGAAGTCAAGTTGTTTCGTTTCCACACAATTTGTACTACAATTGTTTGAGGTAAATAATATTTAGTTTTATGTATTTGAAATAGTTTTTTTTCATTATAAGTAAAGGTAAGGTTTTTGTAGTAATATACGTTAATAAAGTATAATTTATGATACTTGTAGGCGTACTTAGATAGATATATTTTTGTAAAATTAAAATATTGAAAGATATTAACAGTTTTTTTTTATGTACACATAATTTACATATTTTTTTGTCATTACTGATTTACTCCACTTTCCGCCAAATTGAGGCATTGCGTGTTGAGTGGCGGAACTCAACGCCGTGCTTTGCCTTGTTACCAAACCCAAGAAATGAAAATATTAAATCGAATCGAATCCATAACCTGACGCGTTTATAGTCGCACGCTTGTGCCTTTGCACCACGACAGGCGTTAAAAGTAAGGAACGGAAATGTTGAAAGAGAACGGAGTGTCTTAACACTAGGTTCTCTGGTTCATTTTGCCTACCCCGATACAGCGTGAAGTTGAAAAAAAAAATGATTTACTCTATTCTTTATTTTTCGTCTATAGTGATAATTAATACATTATATATGGCGAAAACCAACACTGAAGCTTATTCAACATAGGTTTTTTTTAAATATATCGCGATAAGAGAAGAAACACCATAGCAATCCATGGATTCACCGTGCGGGGCACATTGCGTTGCAGAGAGGAGTTTGGAGAGTGTCTGCGACTTACGACACAACGTGTAGGCTTAACCGCACATAGCAAGGTAGGCAAAGAGAACCTAAGAACCTAGTGTTAAGACACTCTCTTTCGTTCTCTTTCAATATTTCCGTAGAGTATAAGTTTTAAACTTAAAAATTTTAAGCCAAAAAGACAACTAACTTATTTTTCCCCCACTTTCCACCGAATTAAGGCATTACGTGCTGTGTGGCGGAACTCAACGCCGCGCTTTAGCATGTTACCAAACCCAGGAAATGACAAATTCGATTTCCTGGAATGGGAGTCGAACCCACAACCTGTCGCGTTTACAGTCGCACGCTTGTGTCTCTGCGCCACGACAGGCGTTTACAAAGTTTATTACAAACTATAATAGTAGGTAACATGACGAAAGTTTATTTAGAGAACAAAGAAATTAAATCGTGATGAATCCTTACCCAATAACATTGCAGAGCATTGCGGTGCAAAATAAATAATAGTTTGAGTTATATTAAGGCAATTCTTATAATCAAAAACCACTGTGCACTCAGAGGCGATTGGTTCTGTGTTCGATTCCCGATTGAATGAATAGTAATTATATGTTAGTTTTTAAGGAACTTTTAGTATAATTAGTAACCCCGTTGACGCGTTAACAACGCGTTGTCTTTGGCAATGTATGTATATGTCACTTTATATAAACATGGATGTCAAACCATGGTAGTGTGTGTAACATTTATTTTATTAAAACCTGGCTTATATGTCATCGAACCGGAACACATCATTAGATATTTGGCAGTTCGTCTTTGACATGATAGTGGTCGCGAGCCAGTCGGAGCACGAACCTCCTACCACCACCCAGCAGCGGGGAATTGTATTCTAACCCCGTCCCCTCACAGAATGATAGATATTATACTAAAAAAGTCATAAAAATAAACTCGTAACTCTAAGAAAGCTTTGCTTTACAATATTACATCTGAAATCAACCGAGAAATTCAAAGCAAAGTTCTTCGTGTAATTAAATCTATTGAAAAAATGTAAAGTATGAAAAAAACCCTTTTCAATAAAAATGTATATCTAATTAGGTTTTTTTATCAAGAATTTTTCATAAGGAAGCAAATAAATCATTTGTAAATTAATAATTAATAACGACACTCAAACGAATAGAATTTGCATAAGGAGGGAGAATGTTTGCACCCTCGTGCTTTCTTTTTATTTATTTTTTATACAATCGTTAAATTGAATGGATATGCTTGTTGGGATTGCATGGAAGAAGAAAACGGAGTGCTTGGACACTTACTCTCCTTTGTGGGATATAGCGTGAAGCTGAAAATATAGAGAGAAGAGAAGGTAACGCAGTTTGTTTTTACATACATACATAGCTTCACGATGTATCCCGCATATAGCAGGGTAGGTAGAGGGAACCTAGTGTTAAGACACTTCGTTCTCCATTTTCCGCAGAATTGAGTCGGTGAGTGGCGGAACTCAACGTCGCGTTTTGCCTTGTTACCAAACCCAGGAAATGAAAAATTCCATTTCCTGGAGTAAGAATCGAACCCACAACCTATCGCTTTTACAGTCGCACGCTTGTGCCTCTGTGCCACGACAGGCATTAAGTTTGTTTTTATGTAGATAATTATGATTATTGTTTTTTTGCTTCACGCTGTATCCTGCACATAGAAAGGTAGGCAGAAGGAACCTGAGACTTTAGTGTTAAGACACTCCGTTCTTTTTTAACGTTTTCGTTCCCCACTTTCCGCTAGTTTGAGATATTGCGTGCTGAGTCGCGGAACTCAACGCCGCGCTTTGCCTTGTTTTATCATATTTTTTTATTATATTTAAAAACGATTAAATTTGATTGCAATATAAAAAAAATAGGGAAAAATCGAGTATAGTTCAATTCTATATCTCTTTTTTTAATAAATAAGTATAAATTGCTCATAAAATTTCATAAAAACATTAAAAAATAAATATTATTATTTGCTATGTCCATATTATTTGATCAAAACCCGTCAATGCTTCGAAGGGTATAGCTGTCAGATACACCGCTTCCTAACGTTTGCGCTGACTTTTTTGTTTCTATTAAATGTTCACTTTAAATGGTGAAAGTTCATTGTTTTTTTTATTTAAATATGTTTTTTTTTAGCTTCACGCTGTATTCCGCATATAGCAGGGTAGGCATAGGGAACCTGAGAACCTAGTGTTAAGACACTCCGTTCTATTATGACTTCCGTTCCACACTTTCCGACGAATTGAGACATTGCGTGGTTAGTGGCGGAACTCAACGCCGCGCTATGCCTTGTTACCAGAACTAGGAAATGAAAATACTAAATATTTATTATAATTTTTTAATAATCTCATTTGTTCGAGTGGGAATCGAACTTTACAACCTGTCGCGCTTACAATCACACTTGCCTCAAATGTACAATATATGTATATAGAGGTCATAATAGTGCAGTGGGACAGCGTCTGACTGTAAACGTGATTGGTTAAGGGTTCGATTCTCGGAGTAATGATTATATTTAAATTATTGTCATTTCTCCTCGTTTAAAGTTTCGCCATGACATTATATCTCGAATTCAGACAGAAAGAAGTGTATGGAGTGCATTTTTACTAGCTTCTGTTTGACTACGCTGCTATAATTAATATTGTATTAAAAAATGTACTTGTTAAATAAATATTCGTACACCCATATGATGTAATAGAGTATTAAAGCGCACTAACTGTATGCCGCGACTTCGTTTCCGTGGATTATAACACCTAACACCTATTTAGTATTTATATTTTCCTGGGTTTGGTAACAAGGCAAAGCGCGGCGTTGAGTTCCGCCACTCAGCACGAAATACCTCTTTCTATTCGGCGGAAAGTGGGGAACGGAATTGTTGAAAGAGAAAGGAGTATACTTAACACTAGATTCTCTGGTTCCCTCTGCCTACCTACCTCTGCGATACGCCGGATATAGCGTGAAGTTAAAAAAATAAAGTTTTTATAAGAGTTTCAAGAAATCTCTCTTAATGCTACCCTACACTCCCCAATGAGACAATGCCAAATGTCATGTTTCTATGTGCAGTAGTTTCGCGTGTACGTTGTCTGTCAGTCACTCATTATCAAGCGTTTTATATGTACATTTATAAAATATTATGCACACAGATTATAACATCCTATCACTTCCGCCTTTTGTTTAGTCTAAAAAAAAAAAATTTTTTTTTTAAATTCCACATTTAGGCACAACACAAACGACGCTATCCGCGATGACGCGTCAATAAAAAAACATAATTTAAACACTGAATTAACATGACGACTCGTAATAAAGTCTTTAGGCCTCATAAATTATTAATGTTGAACTATATTCTTGTAACAGAAGCCGGTCGGCGCTTTGATCGGATTGTATGGGGTGTGCGGTGAGAGATAGCGGAGTTCTACGCTGTTAAGTGTTTTTATTTCGTGTTAACTTCACGCTGTATCCCGCACATAGCAGTAGGAACCAGAGAACATAGTGTTAAGACACTCCGTTATATTAGCATTTCCGTTTTCCACTTTCCGCCGAATTGAGACATTGCGTGCTGAATGGCGGATCTCAACGCCGCCCTATGTATTGTTACCAGAGCGAGGAAATGATTCATTATTATAAATATTATTATAATTATTTCAATATATAATTAATTAAAACCCAACGTCATTTCTTTTTTCCAGAGTCAGAGGACGCTTTGCCACTGCGCCTATAGTCTCAATTTATACATTTTGAGATATATGGATTAGCAGGTTACTGTAAAAGCTTGATGGTTGTCAGTTCGAACACTGCTTGGGGGAATAGTATTTGAATTATTTTCTTTATATATATATATATATATATATATATATATATATATATATATATATATGTATGCTATATTCTATATATATATATATATATATATATGTATCCCACATATAGCGAGATAGCAGGGGGAACCTGAGGAACTAGTGTTAAGACACTCCGCATTTCCATTTGCAAAATACCTTACATACAGTTGCTGTCTCTTAGACCCAACTTTTCTTAGACAAATGAACAATACCTGTTCAGACACAACATAGCGTCGTATATTTTTATTGTGTTTTTTCACAAAGGTGAAGACACACCGTCAGCATCGATTATAAAAGTATGAACATTTCAATGCTAATGATGTATATGTAAGGCGGGGGTAAGCAACCTTTTTAAGAAACGAGACCTATTCAAATTTTTGAAGTTTCTGATGAATTAAAATTTAGAGGAATTTTGAAATATTTAGTGGACTAAAATACACATTTTTAAGAAAAATATTAAGTGGACTAAAATATATTTTTGAAACTCTATTTGATGGACCTAAAATACATATTTTTGAAATATTTGGTGGACTAAAATACATATTTTGAAATATTTGGTGGACTAAAATACATATTTTGAGAAATATTTGGTGGACTAAAATACATATTTTGAAATATTTGGTGGACTAAAATACATATTTTGAAATATTTGGTGGACTAAAATACATATTTTGAAATATTTGGTGGACTAAATACATATTTTAAAGCTGCAATATTTGAGGTGGACCTAAAAAATACATATTTTTGAAATATTTAGCTGGACTAAAATACATATTTTGAAATATTTGGTGGACTAAAATACATATTTTTGAAATATTTGCTGGACTAAATATATATTTTGAAATATTTGGTGGACTAAAATACATATTTTTGAAATATTTGGTGGACTAAAATACATATTTTGAAGAAATATTTGGTGGACTAAATACATATTTTGAAGTATTGTTGGTGACTAAAATATGTATTTTGAAGAAATATATAAGTGGACTAAAATACATTTTTTTTGGCAGGCTGGCTACCAACTGTGTAAATTATCATGGACTTTATGACTATATAATATTATTTCCATTAAAGAGATTTCACGAAAAATAAAATCTTTCTTAATTTCTACTGTAAAACGTAAAATCCTGTTTCTTCTCACTTTCGTAGGAATTTCTAAAAAAACCTCTCTTAGTACTCCCCTACACTTGCCAATAATCTTGCATGCATTTGCATGAATTTCATATGTCTATGGACAGTAATTTCATCTGTACATTGTCTTTAAGTCACTCAGTAACGCAAGCTGTTATCACATACCATAATAGCCGTAAGTACCATAATAGCCGTAGTATTTTCATTTTTTGGATTTGGTAACAATTCAAAGCGCGTGGGGAACGGAATTGTTAAAAAGGAATGAAGTGTCTTAACACTAGGTCCTCTGGTTCCCTCTGCTTACCCTGCTACATGCGGGTTACAGCGCGAAGTTAAAAAAAAAAAGTAGCCGTAACAAAGATTGAGACAAGCAAAATAAAACTATTAACATAAAAAGTAAAGAACGGAGAGTTCTAACACTACATTCTCTTATCAAGCCAAAACACACGAGTAAAAGTGAAATGTATACAAAAAAAATGTATCGAACAATAGTAACAATACGTCTTTTGAAGACTTTCCAGTTACAATTTCGGTAATGCGACCAACGTTGGTTCCAGGCAATTTTATTTTTTTTATTTTACAAGCGATTTTGAACCTTATTAGTACTGATATAAGGAGTTATGAAAGTCCAAATCGGATGCTGATACCAATATTCAACCCTTAGGAAAACCGCGATGTGCATTTCGATAATAGGCAACAGAGTAATATTGTTAGATGTCTTTTTTTTAATTGTTTTTTTTTAAATTGTAGATTAAAAATATTTATATATATTTATGTAATTTTTTACATACGTACATAGCTTCACGCTGTATCCCGCATAAACATTCCGTTCCCCACTTTCCCCCGAATTGAGGCATTGCGTGCTGAGTGGCAAAACTCAACGCCACGCTTTTTTTAAAGAGAACGGAGTGTCTTAACACTAGGTTCTCAAGTTCCCTCTGCCTACCCTGCTATATGCGGGATACAGCGTGAAGTTAAAAAAAAAAAATTGGCAAGGAAGAATGCTATTTATTAAATATTTAAAAAAAATTAAAACAAAGGGTTATCAAATTCGACTTTATTTTATGTATATTTTCAATCAATTTTGATGATTCTTTCGTTATATGATAGCTAGCTTCTGCTTGATGTTCCATCATTAATTTAGTTAAATCTAATGAGTTTTTGAGTTATTCGTAATAATTGTATTTTTAATTTATATTCTTTGAAATCAATGTTCTTTTTAATTATTACGTACATACATACATACGTACACAGTTTCACGCTGTATCCCGCATATAGCAGAGTAGCCAGAGGGAACCTAGTGTTAAGACACTCAGTTCCCCACTTTCCACCGAATTGAGGCATTGCGTGCTGAGTGGCGGAGCTCAACGCTGCGTTTTGCCTTGCTACCAAACCTAGGAAATGAAAAATTCCATTTCTTGGAGTGGGAATCGAACCCATAACCTGTCGCGTTTACAGTCGTACGTTTGTGCCTCTGCGCCACGACAGGCGTTAATTATTATTATTACTAAATATATGGTAAATACTTTAAAAATATACAAAAACATAATGCTACTACAACATATTACACTGTGCAAATCGAGGCCATCAAAGGATAGAAGATGTTACGATGTATTGCACTTTTCCTATACTCATCGTAATTGTTCTTCAGGATGGATTGCTTTTTGTGCGGTTACAAAGAGGTGTTATCTTTGACAGATACATAAATGTGTGGCTTAGACTGGTTTATTGAGGGTTGCAGATTCAAATTCTAGGTATAATTTATATTTGTCATGTTCTATTTGGACTGGTGGATTTCGTAAGGTAGTAGGAGGTTTAGCTTCCCTCACGCTCTCAACCACTATCATGTCAAAGATGAACCGCCAAATATCTAATGATGTGTTCCAGTTCGATGACATGTAAGCCAGGTTTTCTCTATCCCTGCCCGTCCTTTTTCCAGAATGTGGTGGTTCCTATGGCAGACTGCCGCGGCCACTACATTATTTCCTCTCCCTCCCATATGAACACTAGGTCGGTAGGCAACGTATTTACAATTCCTCTGGTATTGTAGATATCTATGGGCGAAGGACCGCTTATCCTCAGGTGGTCCTTCTGCTCGTTTGCCATCCTGAAGAATGAATAGATGAATCTATAGAAAAAAAAGAAAACGGCATTGAGTTTCACTACTTAATACAATAATTATTTTTTTTTTTTAACTTCACGCTGTATCTCGCATATAGTGGGGTACGCAGAGGGCCCCAGAGAACCTAGTGTTAAGACACTCCGTTCTCTTTCAACATTTCCGTTCCCCACTTTCCGCCAAATTAAGGGTTGCATTGCGTGTTGAGTGGCGGAACTCAACGCCGCGCTTTGCCTCGTTACCAAACCCAAGAAATACAATAATTCGAAAATGTATAATAGAACGGGGAGTCTTGACACTAGGTTTTCAGTGACTACCCTACTATGTGATTAAAAGCATTACAATTTTTAAGTAAGACAAAAGACGGCGTTCAGTTCTGCCACATATGCCTTTAGGCTCATACTTTCAAAAATACGAAGCACTTATGCGTATAAAAGAAATATAAAACCTTAATGAGCCTTAATGAAGATTGCATGAAGAATAAAGAACTCAAAAGTGTTCAAAAGGTTCGAGTAATGAGTGTATTGACACGGGAATTAAATAATTGCACATTATATGCACATATTGAGGCCAGTCGTGGAGGCATAAGCGAAAATAAACGCGACAGGTCGTGCGTTCGATTCCCACTCCAGGAAATGGAAATATTAAATAATATTTAGTATTGCGCGACATTGACTATACTCAACACGCAATGCACCAATTCAGCGGAAGTGGAACGGATATGTTAGAAAAGTGTTGAAAGTGAACGGAATGTCTTAACATTGAATTCTCAGGTAACCTCTGCTATCCTGTTAGAATTGGGGATGCAGCGTGAAGCTAAAAAAAAATGTAAAGAAACTATGCAATATGTATTGGACAATAATAAAACATACATACATAGCTTCACGCTGTATCCCGCATATAGCAGGGCAGGCATAGGGAACCTAGTGTGAAGACACTCCGTTCAATAGTGACACGGTAATTATATTTCAACTATTTTCATTTATCCGCTCTGGTAAGACAAAACGGCGTTGAATTCCGCTACTTAATACGTAGTCTTGAATTCACTTGAAAAGTGGTGAAAGAATTGTGAGTAATCTCAACTGATATTTTAAATCAATGTAAGTTTTGTTTGTTGCGCTTTAGCATAAAAACACTCAACCGCTTATCATGTAAAACTTAGTACACATATTCTTGGAAGTATTATAAATTACATAAGATAGTTCTTATTTAAAAAAAAAATTACGCACACATGATCGATTGAGGTGAATTGAAGGGAGTGGGGGAGCAGGTGTCTTAACACTTTAGGTTCCCTCTGCTTTCATGCCATATGCGGGATATAGGATAAAGAGAAGCTATTTATGTATGTATGATCGATTGAAAATAATTAAAAATATATCTACTTCAAAGTGTTCAAATGAACGCTGCATATACGCACTATGCTCGTACACTGTAATATGTAGTATGAACTGTCATTGACGACGAGAGCGAAGCCAAAAGTAATAATAACTAGTTTAAAAGTAAAACAAACAATATAAGCAATAAATTAAAATCCAAAAAAATTCAAAAATAGCTATTTCTTACACATTTCTGAAAGTTCAATTCATTTTACCATGCGCATTTCCCCATGAAACCCCCATGCAAGTCATCTTGGCATAGTCATTGTTTCACCACAATCAGCCATCATTAATTAATCGTCATTATTATATTCTTCAAATATACTACAGAAATGACGACTCAGAAACAAATGAATGAAATTGTAGAGCTAATGAGTGATAGACAAGGCAATAATGTTTTTTTTTTTTTTTTCAAAGCAGTTTCACGCTTTATCCCGCATAGTGAACCTAGTGTCAATACACTTCGTTCGATTTCCACCCAAATTTAAGATACTGCTTGTTAAATGACGGAACTCAACGCAGCACTTTGTCTTACCAAGTAGAGAAATTACAATAATTTAAATATCAATCATTGCTAATTTAAATATATATAAATATATATACATATATATATATATATATAGATATATATGTTTTGGAAAAAAATAGGTTTTCTAAATTTCTAACAATACTTTAATACTACTTTTTTTTAAACTACATTAATATAACTTATTAATATTTTTTTATAATGCCTATATATTTATCAATCTATTTATGTATATTTATCTTACAGAGTGGGTCGAACCCGCAACCATAGCCATAGTTTTTGATCCAAATTACATTAATAAAAAAAAACTACTGGTCCATTTCTACCACTTAGTAAGTCTATGTACCATGTGGCGTAAAACCAATTATAAGTAGATGATGCGGGCCCTCTGTTTAACTCACGAATGCAACTGCAACTTGCACCCAAAATATGTATTTTGAATATCAATAATTGCTTAAAAGAAACATTTAATATTTCATTCTTTTAGTTTTTTAATAGCTCCACGGTGTATTCCGCACATACTAGGGTAGGCAGAGGGTACTTAGTGTTAAGACACTCCATTCTCTAAATTTCGCTCTATTAAGGCATTACTTGGCAATGGCGGAACTGAACGCCGACCAGTTCATGCTACATACTATAGTGTGTAGTGCGTATATGCATTTGAATACTCAGAAGTTAATACATTTTCAAATAATTGATAAACAATTATGGCTGCCAAAACATTAAATTTTAAAAATACATTATTTTATTTAAAAACTATCCTATATCCTTTTTAATACCTCTAAGAATATGTGTACAAAGTTTCATGACAATCGGTTAAGTTTTTGCATGAAAGCGTAACAAACAAACTTACATTCATACATATACATACTTAGCTTCACACTGTATCCCGCATATAGCAGGGTAGGCAGATGTTAGAGTTAAGACAGTCCGTACCCACTTTCCACCGAATTGAGGCATTGCGTGCTGAGTGGCGGAACTCAACGCCGCGCTTTGCCTTGTCACCAAACTCAGGAAATGAAAAATTCCATTTCCTGAAGTGCGAATCGAACCCACAACCTGTCGCATTGCGCCACGACAGGCGACAGACGTAATAAAAATAAAAAGATATTTTAGGTATAGTCATATTTTCAAATCGGTTAAATAATCAAAGGCAGGACACGTGTGTTTGTCACCCCCATCCCAAGACAGATGCTTTTCTTATTCAAATCGTGGTATTATATTTAGATCTTGGATGCGTTATTTTGAACAGCTGATTGACTTTTTGTTATGGTTCTTTTAGAAAGCTTTCGATTGTCATTTTGGTTTTTGTTGCTTATAATATTTAAATATTTATGAATATTTTAATTGTCGATGTTTCGAAATCGGACGGAAAGAGTAGAACGGAGTGTTTTAACACTAGGTTCTTTGTGTCTATTTTTTTTTATGGATAGCAGACGGCAAAGGATCAGACGGACCACCTGATGGTAAGTGGTTACATAAAAATAAAAAAAAGTAGACAAGCGTTAAGATATTTCAATACATTGCTTGCTAAGTGGCGGAACTCAACGCCAGAATTCGAGATTTTCAAAATAGCAGAGAAATTAAAATAAATCTTATTGTAACCGCCACGGGGATTCGAACCCACAACCATTTCTTCGTAAGTAAAATGAAGTGCGTCGTCTTACCTGTATTCTCTTATACAATAAAATAAATAAATAAAAAGGAACAGCGTTGAGTTCTGCCACTCAACACACAATGCTTCAATTCAGAAGAAACTGAGGATCGGAAATGTTAAAAGAGAACGGAGTGTCTTAACACTAGGTTCTCTTATTCCCTCTGCCTACCCTGTTATATGCGGGATAAGGAACGAGCGGACGAGAGAGTGCGTCTGTGTCTGCGCACACACTTACGTACTATAACATATTCCTGCGCAGATGACACCTGGCAAATCAGTGTGTCGCCGTCGACGGATACGTCTAGGAGGACATCATCATCATCATATGCGGGATACAGCGTGAAGCTAAAAAAGCTCATATTTAATCTGTAACATTTTTCATCTGTGCACGCAAATCGCACGAAGTGTCAAAAATAATTTATTATGTATCTAAAAATAATTGTTATAATTACTTATGCAAGACTGAATGTCGCCCCTCTTGTATATTTTTTTATTATTCAAATCTTTTAATGATTGTGCCATTGTTAACGCTATCGGACGATTCGCTTATTTATTATTAATAGTATGGAAAAAAAATTAAAATATAGAACACTAGCTGTATCCGGTGACATCGTTTGCGGACTATAATAACTAAAATCTTGTTTATCCCGTTCCGTTTTTGTAAGAATTTTGTGGAGCCTATATGCTTCACGCTGTATGCATATAGCAAGGTAGGCAGAAGGAACCTAGTGTTAAGGCACTCCGTTTTCCACTTTCCATCGAATTGAAGCATTACGTGCTGAATGGCGGAACTCAACGCCGCGTTTTACCTTGTTACCAAACCCAGGAAATTAAAAATTCCATTTCCTGGAGTAGGAATCGAACGCATGTGCCTCTGCGCCACGACAGGCGACCTATATGCCATACTATAATTATATTTTAGTTAAAATATTTTAGCAGCTTCTTCCGTCAAGTCAGCGAGAAACTAAGTAAGAGAGTTAATACACTTCGTTCGCCGATTCCACTTTAAGATACTTACACACTGTAAAGCTATCGTGGCGCAGTGGGACAGCGTCTCACTCTAAAGCGATAGTTGTGGGTTCCATCTCAATTCGGACATTTTCGAATATTTTTATTTTCCCACTCAAGTTTGACAAAGCACGTCGTTGTGTTCCGCCAATCAACACACAATGCCTCGAATACGGTCGGCAAGTTGAGAGTAGTCTTTCTCTTTACGTTGCTATACGCGACGCGAAACTGATAAAAAGATCCCCAATTTACAAAAAAAAAAATAATAATTTTGTATGATTTTACAAAGTGAAGCTTTCCACAGAGAAAAGGTAGTCAGAGAGAGAGCATAGTGCCAACGAACTACAGCGGAAACCAACATTGTGTGCTAAGTGGCGGAACTCAACGCCGCGTGCAACTTACCTAATTTACAAGTTCTTATAAAATTAGCTTATAATAATTAAAACATTATTTCAGTATTGTTATTTGGTGCATATCACGAAAGCGACAAACTAGGGACTCTAAGTTTTGAACTTTAGTAAAAATATCTCAAGCGCTTCTCTACTGGGAATACTTTAGATAATTCAAAATAATAAATATAATAGCCAGTTGTAAGAGAGGTCATCATGGCGGGTGGCGGTAAGCACACAATTGGTTGTGGAGTTCACATTCCATTTAAGTTATTTTTAGTGAGCAGCTTTTTTTTTTTAATACTTTATTATTTGCACCAACGAAGTTGTATGTGTACTTTTATAATAAAACACAGATCAGAAGAGAATACAATTTTGGTGTAAAGGAGGCCTTATCACCACAGGTGATCTCTTCAAGGCAACCCCCTACTGTAAAAGTTAGACGATTAAAAATTTTCAATACAATAAGGCTTACTTAAAAATTACCAATCGAGATATTAAATGCAAGCTTACATAAGCAACGATATAAATATATAATTATGAATATATAGTTGTAGAAAATAATATTAAAAAATTAACAATTAACTTTTTGTTTTTTTGTGGTAGGAGGTTCGTCCTCCGTCTGGCTCGCGACCACTATCATGTCAAGAGACGAACCGCCAAATATCTTATGATGTGTTCGGTTCGATGGCATAAGCCAAGGGGTTTTCCCATTCCCACCCGTCCTTTCCCAAAGTAGTGGTGGTTCCGAGAACAGAATACTACATTGTCCTCCTCTTCCATCTGTATCCTCTGGAGTTGGCAGCGCATCCTACAACATCTCTGGTGGTTGTAGATGTTCATGAGCAGAAGGTATCCACTTACCATCAGATGGTTCTTCTTCTGCTCGTTGCCATCCCCGTTATCCATAAAAAAAAAAAAAAAAAGAATAACGAATTAACTTACACTTAGACAATATGTTTAAAAATATATACATATATACCTTTATAAAGAAAGAAAGTAGTCTTTGAGACGACGCTTAAATATATGTACTGATATGATATGATATGGTGAAGCTTTTAATAGTAATAATAGCCTCTAGGTCGTCGTGGAGCAGTTGGACAGCGTTTTGTAATTAAGATTGGGTGTTGATTCGATACATATAAGGCTTACTTTAGGGGAATTATTATATCTAAAAAAAAAAACAGACGGCATTGAGAGACATATATAATATATTTATTTTTGTAAAAGCTTAATTGCACGGTGTTAAGTACCACCTTACGTAACTCAAAAGTGAAAGAAATAGATCAAATAAAGGAGGTTCAAAGATTTTTATATTTGCACTCACAACAAAAAGCCAAACACCAAAAAAAAAAAACAAATATCAAACAACAAACAATAGATAATATACAAAAATCGAACCGAAAAATTGAATATAGATCGAATTCATTGTTTAAATATTTGAATTCGTTCCATTCATTCCATAGCGATCCATCTTTTTTGATTATGTCAAAATTTTTGGTTGAAATTTGCATAAGAACGGGTTGCATTCAGCCAAAGGGTATTGTTCCTTTTTGTAAAGAACAGATATTTGGATGTCACTTTGTGTTTTACGGATCGTGTTTAATAAAATTGAATCAATGTGATATTTTTCAAAGATTTTTTAACGTTTGAATACGTTTATTAAATGCGTTTGGGATTAGGCTGAATATTTGTAAGCCTTTGCCTTTTTTATTGAAATTTTGTATGTTATCTATAATCCAAGTATATAAGAAAAATAATGAATAATAATACGTAAATGATATAGCACAAATATTTAAGCAAGTTAGTTAAACTTAACGTAAACGTAAACGTGATGATAGTGAGTTCGATTCCCGTACGAAATGATTATATATATATTTTTTTTTAATCTTATTTATTTTATAAGTCAAATGATTATATTTAAATTATTAGCATTTCTCTGCCATAAAAACGCTTCCTTCACTTAACACAACATACACCTACATAGGTTCACGCTGTATCCCGCATATAGCAGGGTAGGCAGAGGAAACCTAGTGTTAAGACACTCCGTTCCCCACTTTCCGCCGAATTGACGTATTGTGTGTTTAGTGACGGAACTCAACGCTGCGCTTTGCCTTGTTACCAAACCCACGAAATGATAAATTCCATTTAAGCAAGTTTGACTCTAAATGCAAGTACGATGGTAGTGAGTTCGATTCCTGCTTCAAGGAATCATATATAAATTATTATCATTTCTTTACCATACTAAAGGTAAAGCAATATGCTTCCTGCACATAAAAAAATGTTTTGAAATTAGACAGAAAGTGGAGAACGGAGGGTTCCATTAAATTCTATCTTTTTTAAACTTTTTAAATGACGTCCATTAATTCTTTTTTTTTACCTTCACGCTGTATCCCGCACATAGCAGGGTAGGCAGAGGGAACCTGAGAACCTAGTGTTAAGACACTCCATTCTCTTTCAACAAATCCGTTCCCCAATTTCCGCCAGATTGAGGCATTGCGTGTTGAGTGGCGGAACTCAACGCCGTGCATTGCCTTATTACCAAACCTAGGAAATGAAAAAGTCCATTTTCTGGAGTGGGAATCGAACCCACAACCTGTTGCTTTACAGTCGCACACTTGTGCCTCTGCACCACGACAGACGTTAACTTAACACAAAATATATCGAATTCAGACAGAAAGTGGAGAACGGAGGGTTCCATTAATATCTCTCTTTTTTAAACCTTTTAAGTGAAGTCCATTTAATTTTTACTATAAAAAAATCAATTACTACAACAATAGTACAACAAACATACATTAATCTTAGCGTAAAGAGCGTTGCCTTGATACTATACAAATCACTGTATCGCTTCTTAATGATCTTGATACTTCAAGTGATCGTGACAGAGATAGAAGATGTTATTACCATACAAAAGAAAGAGATAGACAGACGACTTCTCACCGGAAACGGTGTAATATATGGTGCATTGTTAGTAATGAGATCGGTTTGTATGTACGTTTGTGGGCGTAGGCCTTAAATAGTCGATAGTTTTTTTTTTATGGCAATACTTAATAGTGTATGGGTAGATTTAACGTTATTTTGTTATAAAAAAAAAAGAATTGGCATATTCTAGAACGTTCCGTTTTTTAACATTTAGATTCAATAAAAATTGAATGAGATTTTTTTCCATTTTGTCGCGTAGTTTTGATTTCCATCACGCATTACTAACGAGAGGAATTCATTTTGAATTACATTTCATATATACATAGCTTCACGCTGTATCCCGCATATAGCAGGATAGGCAGAGGGAACCTAGTGTTAAGACACTCCGTTCCCCACATCTCCTCCGTTCTTTACACTTTTTGTATTTCCAATTAAGCAAAAGCTTAAATATATATTATTAAACATACAACTATGCTGTATAATATTCACCTTTGCCAATATTTACAAAAGCACAGACAAAACATTGCAATACTCTATGCCCAATGTCAAACCATTCGATTTGAAATTCAAATTTCAAATTTGGAAATCCATTAGTGTTCGTCATTTTAATGTGACAGTATTGAGTTACTCTAATTGATGGTTCTTTTTTTGAATGCTCCACTTTCAAAATTCGAACGTCAGTTCCGTTTTTTTTTTTTCATTTGTAACAATATGCAAAGAGCATAGGGTTGTGTTCCTAACGGAAGAGTTTGACTTTTTATGTGTCGTAATATAAATACTTTTTGTTATTGGTTCACGTGTTTATCGATTTCACTTTTAAGTGATTTGGGATAAAATGGTAGTTGTGACGCAGTGGGGCAATCTCACTCAGATTGCCCCACTGCGTCACAACTATCGTGGTTAGTTATGGGTTCGATTTCCATTTAAGGGAATAATTATATTTAATTTATTTCCACTTCTTCGTTCTGGTAGGATTTGAAACTAGCCATTCGATATGCAATATATCGAATTCGGTCGTAAAGTGAAGAACGGAACTTCACAAGGTTCTCATAGCCCACCCTCTCATGCGGGAATGCTGAAAGAAATAAAATGGTTATAAAATTTAGTTAAAATATGCTAAAATTATAATTAAAAGAAATATCTTCGCTTTTATATTATAAATGACACTATATTTTTTCAAATTTAAAACGTACAAACATACATACACAGCTTCACGCTGTATCCCGCATAGCAGGATAGGCAGAGGGAACCAGACAACCTAGTGTTAAGACTCTCTGTTCCCCACTTTCCATCGAATTGAGGCATTGCGTGCTGAGTGGCAGAACTCAACACCGCACTTTGCCTTGTTAGCAAACCCAGGAAATGAAAAATTCCATTTCCTGGAATGGGAATTGAACTCACAACCTGTCGCGTTTATAGTCGCACGCTTGTGCCTCTGCGCCACAACAGGCGTTTAAAACGTGAACTAAAAATTATTGCAAAATGTTCATAATATCATATATATATTTTTAATTTTAACAAGTCTTTGACAACGAGTTATCAATCTATTTCAACCGTTTAACATCCATATTTTAACACAATCTATTACATATGACAACACCATCACAATCGATCCGTGTAATTCGTATTAATGATTCGATATATCGATTAGGTCATTTATTACAAATCTATTTATATAATTTGAATCCTTTATGCATCTGGAATACAAAATTAATGATGACAATTCGCAACACTTTAATGTAGACCGGAAGTATATATGTATATATAATATAAATGGTTTTTTTTAGCTTCACGCTGTATCCCGCATATAGCAGGATAGGCAGAGGGAACCTGAGAACCTAGTGTTAAAACACTCCGTTCCCCACTTTCCGCTGAATCGAGGCATTGTGTGCTGAATGGCGGAACTAAACGCCGCGCTTTGCCTAGTTACCAAACCTAGTAAATGGTACATATCCTGGAGTGGAAATCGAATCCACAACCTGTCACGTTTACAGTCGTACGCTTGTGCCTCTGCGCCACGACAGGCGTCATTTTTTTATGTGCAATAAAGAATATTTTACATACACCTTAAATGCGTGAGATGTGTAAATATAAAAAAAAAAAAAAATTACCACCAATATTTGATATCAATAAAAAAGTATAAGTAAAAAATTACTTTGCTGCCGTGTTCTAATACGAAGACAGTATTATTCAAATGAAGGTGAGACACTCCAACGTCGACTTCCTAAGTGGTTCTAACACGATTATCAGTTCCGAATAGCACCCCACGGGAGTTTACATGGTGGTCTTTTCGATATAAAATCGATATTAATATATTGAATCGATATTGAAACCTTTTTTTTTTAATTTTTTTTTTAACTTCACGCTGTATCATATAGTAGGGTAGGCAAAGGGAATCTGAGAAGCTAGTGTTAAGAAACTCCGTTCTCTTTCAACAAATCCGTTCCCCACTTTCCGCCAAATTGAGGCATTGCGTGCTGAGGGGCGGAATTCAACGCCGCGCTTTGCCTTGTTACCATTATTGTTTATAACCTATATATTAATACGTGAAGCAAAAAATTTGTACCCCTTTTTTACGAAAATTACGCGAACGGAGGAGCATGAAACTTGGCACACTTATTATTTATGTAGCGAAGGAGTGCAGGATTATAATATAATTTCAAAATTATGCAAAAAAATATATTAATGAACTAAATGGTTTGACGTGCATGATTATATAAAGTGACAAATACGTTGCTAGGCAACGCTTTGTTAATGCGTCAACGGGCACACTAGTAATAATAATTACATTTTATTGCAAACACACAGAAATACGCAGTTTAAATTAAAAAATATACAGAAAAATGTACCTACATAGTTATTTTTTTACAGGCAACCAATATAAAAGCAATATATGAACAATAGAATATAGATGCAACAAAAAAAGATATAGCGAAAAAAAGAGAAGTGTTATCTTTACTTACATCCTATATGACGTAGGTTAAAGACAAAATTAAAAGAATACCGGCAACAGAGTGTCTTAACACTAAGATATCATTGCCTCATATGCTATAAGTGATACATAATAAACGGAATATGAAGAACGGAGTGTCTGAACACTAGGATCACTCCGTCCCATGTGTTATAGGTGATGGGAAAGATAAAAAAGCAATATTTGCCGTTAAAAAGCGTTCCTTTGTACCCAATCATTAAATAAGACCGCAAGACGTTGTGCGATCAACCGTGAACTACACATGTCGGTAATCTCAACCGTTTGTGGATCCCTCTTTATTATGCAAAAATGGTACTTAAAATAAATAATAACATTGAAAATAATATTTATTTTCGTTGTGGACTCAATACACATTAAAAGAAATAAAATATGTAAATTATTTTTATTTCGAAACTGATAGGATAGAGCGTGGCATTAGATTCCGACACTCAGCACGCAATGCTTCTATTGGTGGTGAAAAAGTGGAAAACGGAGTGTCTTCACACTAGATTCTCTCTAACTATCCGATTCGAGAAAAGAAATGTTAGAATTTCAAGCTTCTTAAATCATATATTTTAACATATAATTTGGGGTCCTACAAGATATTTACTGGGACCACACTTCTATCCATACTGTAATAATTCTTATAGTAACACGATACTATGCAATGTTTTCAAAATTTCTGCATCTGTCATCATCGAATTGAATACAACCCTCTCATAAATCTAAACGTTCAATACAAATCAAAAATTTGCATACGCCATTTATGGTTAAAAAAATTACCATATGATTACAATATGGACAAAACTTATCAATTTTGAACCTTAAATCTAAATAAAATTAAGTTTAAATTACAATAAACATATATTTAATATGAAAAACGCATCTAAATCCTAGATAGCATTTTATAGTTAGCAAATTATAAGAAAAATAGATTTTAAACTCTATTTTTAGATATATATGGTCTAATTTACGTTACCATGATCTTATCCCTGGGAACCGCTACCCCTAATCTTTATGATAATTTCTTAGAGAAGATTATATTTGGTATCATTTTTCAATAGGTCATTAATGTTCGAAAGCAGTAAGTAAGTGGTGAGATTTAGTCGCATTGTTAGATATCGCTATATTGTACTCGGACCGATTTTATGGTCGACATTTGAATTGCGATGGCATTTCAAGGGTTAATTTGCATGACTGTGTTAAAAAGTTTATTTTTGTCTATGGCTTTATGGTGTGCACTTATATTTTTAAAAGAGAGAGTAAAAGAGGATTTATCGATGGTTTATTCAAATTTTTTTTGGCTGAATAGATTGTGATTGGGTTTAGTTTGGACTGTTTAGTTAAGTTGATATCGGATTTTAATGGGGGAATATTTATATACGGCTTCATGCTTTATACCGTACAGAAAGGTCATAGAGGTCACAGTAAAACTAGTGTCAAAATATTCCGTACGTCGTTTTCCGCCCAAATTCGAGGCATTGCGTATTAAGTGGCGTAATTCAACGCCGTAATTTGGCTCACTAGAGCGAAGAAATGAAAAAAATCTAGTAAGATGAAGTGTGGCATAGAGTTCGGCCTTGTCATACAAAATGTCTAAATCTAGCAAAATGCTAAGAACGCCACTCAGCACGCAATGCCTCAATGTTGCGGAAAGTGGAGAACGGAGTGTCTTAACACTAGGTTCTGTAATTCCCTCTGCCTACCCTGCTATATGCGGGATACAGCGTGAAGCTAAAAAAGAACTACAAAATTAACATAACTACTATTGTATGAAAGAGCCACAAATTAAAGATCGGAAGCGGATTGTCACGCACCACCGCTAGTGACCAAATATGTTTTTTTTATCACTAATTAAAAATGCAGGCACTTTGATGAATGATATCCTGATAGCGGGTTCGATGCCGGTTGGGGGTTTTATAATAGATTAAATAATATTTAGATAGTTAATTAATCTTTAATAGAAGTTGTGGTAAGAACGTTTGGCGATCCGTTCTCGAATACCCCGCTAGGGATAAAGCGTGAAGCTAAGTTTAGTATTTTTTTTTTAACTTCACGCTGTATCCCGCATATAGCAGGGTAGGCAGAGGGAAACAGAGAACCTAGTGTTAAGACACTCCGTTCTCTTACAACAATTCCGCCAAATTGAGGCAGTAAGTTTAGTTAAATGGTAAAAAACGCGGCGTTGAGTTACGCACACACGTCATTTGGATTCTGTTTTTTTTAAATTCACGCTGTATCCCGCAAATCAAAGGGTAGTAGGTATCATTTGGATTTGAGTGGAAAAAATAAGATGGAGTGTCTCAACACTGTATTCTCATGACAGCGTGAAGCTAAAAAAGAAGATAAAAATAATTATATTACTTAGTCATACCTATATTTAAATTATTTTTATACTGGTATGGTAAATTACGGCGTTGATTTCCGCTACTTAAGCAATGTCTCGATTTGAGACAGGAAGGCGAGAAAGGATTTAGACACTATGTTTTACTTGACACTTGACACGGAGGCTATCGTGGCTCAGTAGTAGAGCGTTTGGCCGAAAACGCGAGTGGTTGTGGATTCTATTCCCACCCAGGGTAATAATTATATTTAAATGTTCATGTTCCCGCGTAAGGCAAAGCGTGGCGTTGTTCATCTTTATCTTGTAATGTTTCAATTTATGGCGAAAATTGGAAAACGGAGTGTCTTAACACTATTTTCTCTTTACCTACATTGTTATGTGTAATATATAAAACCTCCCTCAAACGAGATTCGAACCTACAGTCTCTGAATATCCAAGTAATGTATTAAGACATATCTATATATAAAAAGGTGAAGCAAAAACTTTGAATTCCTTGTTACGAAAATTACGCGGACGGAGGAGAATGAAATTTGGCACACTTATAGTTTATATAGGGAAGGAGTGCATAATGCGAATATTTTTTTAAAATAATGCATAAAAAGTATATTAAATTAACAAAATAAATGTTACACACACTACCATGGTTTGACGTCCATGTTTATATAACGTGACATATACATTACTAAAGACAACGCGTTGTTAACGCGTCAACGGGGCACTAGTATATTAAAACAGGTCACAAGTATCGACAGCATATTGCTATCCCTTTTCATGCGATAATTAGTTTCTCATGTCTTTTTTGTTTAAGCGACATGTGGTCAAGTTAATTATTGGGGTGACTGATATCTATATGTATGAATTAACATTTTTTTTTAATTAATCGACATTCAAAAAAGAGAATGATACTTGGAAGGGAAGTGGGGAACGGAAATGTTTAGAGAAAGGAGTGTCTTAACACTAGGTGTTCAAGTTCCCTTTACCTACCTTGCTTTGTGCGGGATACCAAGTGTTAAGACACTCCGTTGTCTTTTGACATTACCGTTCCCCACTCTCTGCTGAAGCATTGCGTGCTGAGTGACGGAACTCAACGCTGCGCTTTACCTTGTTACCAGAGCGAGAAAATGAAAATACTAATTATAATTTAATATTTTCATTTCCTGGAGTGGGAATGGAATCCACAACCTGTCGCGTTTGCAGTCGCTCGCTTGTGCCTCTGCGCCACGACTGGCCTCAAAATACATAGTAATATTATAACAATGTGATCACAATTGACCGCAGCTGGTCACAGGTTCGATTAAAAGTGATAAATGCTTCCATTATACCTCACGGAAAGTTAAACCCTAGTATAAAATTACAAACGGATGTTAAGTAATAAAATAATTAATAATACTTAAGTCGTAGTGGCGCAGAGACACAAGCGTGCGACTGTAAACGCGACAGGTTGTGGGTTCGATTCCGACTCCAGGAAATAAAAATTATTATTTCCATATCCTCGCTCTGGTAACAAGGCAAAGCTCGGCTTTTAAAAATGCTTACTCTTTGCGATTAGCGGGTTCGATGCCGGTTGAGGGTTTTGTGTACTTATACTAGATTAAGTATTCAGATTCGTAATTAATATATAGTATAATATATGGTAAGACATACTGCGGCGTAAAGTTACGTGCATATGTAATTCAGATTCGAGTAAAATGGTGCTATTTATTATCTTGAGACTACGTTCTCTCTGTCCATCACGTTATGCGATAAAAAGCGCGAAGCTGAAAAATAAAGAAATCTTACTATATTGCATGGGAAATCAAAATAGGGGTTATGAGTTTAAATCTCGGCTAAGGGAATTTTTATATGTTACACATAAGATAGGTAGGGAGGTAATAGTGTTAAGATACTCCGTTGTCCAATTTTCGCCCCAAATCAAGGTATTGCATGATAATACACTTCTTGATTTTATTTCTAAGAATAATAGATTGTCTATTTTTTCCTTCAATTGTCAAAGTTTACGTGGGCTTCCTCCGTCGGACGAATTTTCGATCAGGTCACGTGTCCATACACCAGTTTAACATTTTTCACCTATCAAAACACTATAAGTATACAATGATGATACCAGTCGTGGCGCAGAGGCACAAGCGTGCGACTGTAAACGCGACAGGTTGTGGATTCGATTCCCACTACAGAAAATGAAAATATTAAATAATATTTAGTATTCTCATTACCTTGCTCTGGTAATAAGGTAAGACACGGCATTGAGTTCCGCCAATCAGCACGCAATGCCTCAATTGGGTGGAAAGTGGGGAAAGGAAATGTTAAAAGAGAACGGAGAGTCTTAACACTAGGTTCTTATGTCCTATAAGCGGGATACAGTGTGAAGCTATATAAAAAGTAAGCATACAATTCCAGGGTATACAATATGTTAAGGTTACACATCGCGTGATAGCAAATTGTAATTCGTAGGTGAATCGATGAATTATAACTGTTTTCTATATTTCGTGTCATTTTTATTACTTTTTTTTTAAACTTTTTAATTTAGTATTTAAAGTTTAAGCTGATGTATGTATTTTGTACAGCCTAATGAACTTCCGGTTTATATTTATTATTGGCATAATGGTGTGTGACATTTTCTTAATGAATGTTTCTTTTTAGCTTTACGCTATATCCCGCATATAGGATATGACAACCTAGTGTTAAGACACTCCGTACCCAACTTTCCACCAAATTGAGGTATTGAGTGCTGGGTGGCGGAACACAACGCCGCGTTTTGCCTTGTTACCAAACTAAACTTTTACGTTTCCTGGAGTGGAATTAACGGGTTTAGTGGGAATAGAACCCACAACCTGTCGGGCTTACAGTCGCACGCTGTATCCCACACATAGCAGAGTAGGCTGAGGGTCCCTGAGAATGATTGTATTGAAATTATTTTCATTTCCCCAGTTAAGTTAAACAAAGCGAAAGTCTTTAAGTTCTACTACATAACACTTAGAAAAGAAAGAGATGAACAGAGTGTCTTGTCTCTAACCACCCCCTGCTTTATTCTAGAACTCCTAGCTTTTAGCCTATTCCGAATATCTCATGACATTTACCCAACGTCTTTTGTTCCACACTTCCTATACAAAACCGCAGGCTTTCTTTATACGTACCTCTAATTACTTTTATATTATGACCACCTTGCAGGTGTACGAACCGTGACCGACAAGTCAAGTGTAACCGAATTGTTAAAATTAACCTTACGACTTAAATAATAAAGTTCAAATTTGAATGATAATTTTAGTAAAAACGATTGATAGAATTTAGTGAGAAGGTTTTAAAGTCCAATTTTGATTGGGTTTCCTGATTTTGATAGAATGGGTGGTAGAGGTCAATGTATGAGCGAATTTGGTTTATTTTTAACATGTTATCTTAACAAATCGCGGAGTTTAGTTCCGCCACTAATGTTATGTTTCTATTTTGATTGGAAAATATAGTGTCTCGACACTAACATGTTTTTCTTGATAACTTTTTTAATAGATTTAAGAAAAAGGAAGCAGTTCTGAACTCAGTTGTATTTTTTGTGGGTACATCAATTTTGATAAATTTTTTTTATATGATAGCTGGACTTTAGATGTAATCTCATTTAGAGATTGAGATCTGACGAGTAGTTTTTGAGTTATTCGTAATGTTTTACTTTTAAGTGCATTTGGTTTTTTATTAAAATCAGGAAATGTTAGTATTTTCATTTCCTGGATTTGGTAACAAGGCAAAGCGCGGTGTTGAGTTCCGCCACTCAACACGCAACGCCTCAATTCGGCGGAAAGTGGGGAACGGAATTGTTGAAAGAGAATGGAGTAACTTAACACTAGGTTCTCTGGTTCCCTCTGCCTACCTGGCTATATGCGGGTTACAACGTGAAGTTAAAAAAAAAAGAATTAATGGACGTCATTTAAAAAGTTTAAAAAAGATCCTCCGTTCTCCACTTTCTGTCTAAATTCAAAACATTTTTTTATGTGCAGGAAGCATATTGCTTTACCTTTAGTATGGTAAAGAAATGATAATAATTTATATATGATTCCTTGAAGCAGGAATCGAACTCACTACCATCGTACTTGTATTTAGAGTCAAACTTGCTTAAATGGAATTTTTCATTTCGTGGGTTTGGTAACAAGGCAAAGCGCGGCGTTGAGTTCCGTCACTAAGCACACAATACGTCAATTCGGCGGAAAGTGGGGAAAGGAGTGTCTTAACACTAGGTTTCCTCTGCCTACCCTGCTATATGCGGGATACAGCGTGAACCTATGTAGGTGTATGTTGTGTTAAGTGCAGGAAAATGAAATCATAATTATTTTGCAATCGAATACAGTACCATCGCGTGTTTGGCATTTCTTTCATTTTAATATTCATTACAATTAAATATATTAGAAACTAGGTGTTACCCTTGTCTTCGCTCGTGGTATATGTCAGTCCATACTACATACTATAGGGTATAGTGCGTATATGCGTTCATTTGAAGACTGATGAAGCTAGATTTTTAACTTGTTTTATAATAAAAAGTATCCTATGTCCTTTTTATTACCTTTTTTTTTAACTTCACGTTATATCCCGCATATAGCAGGGTAGGCAGAGAAAACCTTGTGTTAACACACTCCGTTCCCCACTTTCCGCCGAATTGAGGCATTGCGTGCTGACTGTCGAAACTCAACGCCGCGCTTTGCTTTGTTACCAAGCCCAGGAAATGAAAAATTCTATTTTCTGGAGTGGGAATCGAACCCACAACCTGTCGCGTTTACAGTCGCACGCTTGTGTCTCTGCGCCACGACAGGTGTTAATTCTTTTTAATAACTCCAAAAATATGTGTTTAAAATTTCATGATAATCGGTTTAGTAGTTCTGGAGTGAAAGCGTAACAAACAAACTTACATACACATTTATAATATTAGTATGGATATTACTTATAATAAATTAAATAATTATTCGTTGTAGTATTTTTATTGATATGCCATTTATGAAAGTAATCAATTTTACTTTATCTAGCTTATATATCTATAATTGTTATTTTATTACTGTACATGAAGTAGGTATTAGGTAACAGGTGCTTTTGTAAGGAATATTTTAATAACTGTAAACGCGACAGGCTGTGGGTTCGATTCCCACTCCAGGAAATGAAAATATTAAATAATATTTAATTCGCTTCACGCTGTATTCTGCACATAGCAGTATAGGCAGAGAGAATCTGAGAACCTAGGGTTAAGACACTCTATTTTCTTAACATTTCTGTACCCCAGTTTCCGTCGAATTGAGGCATTGCGTGCTGAGTGGCGTAACTCAACGCCGCGCTTTTTCCTTGTTACCAAACCTAGGAAATGAAAAAATCCATTTCCTGGAGTGGTAATCGAACCCACAACCTGTCGCGTTTACAGTCGCACGCCACTCAAGTGAATGATTATATTCAAAAAAAAAATTCTTCTTCCTATCCCGTTTGGAGGGTTTCCAAGTAGCACGGGTTTGAATCCCGTAGTCCGGTCTACGTTAAATTGTTTTATATGTTTATTAATATATTTATCTAGTACCTTCCTTCCGTTAAAATCTTCACACAATGCATTTTCAAACTAAGCTTTTTTTTTTTTTATGGATAACGGATGGCAAACGAGCAGAAGGACCACCTGATGGTAAGTG
>JAKGSA010000572.1:235802-350134 GCA_033558755.1 Philaethria dido
TGGATAACGGATGGCAAACGAGCAGAAGGACCACCTGATGGTAAGTGGTTACCTTCGCCCATGAACATCTACACCACCAGAGATGTTGTAGATGCGTTGCCAACCTAGAGGATAGAGACGGAAGGGGAGGATAATGTAGTAGTCCGCTATCGGAACCACCACATTTTTGGGAAAGAATGGGTAGGAAAGGGGAAAACCTGGCTTACATGCCATCGAACCGGAACACATCATAAAATATTTGGCGGTTCGTCTTTGACATGATAGTGGTCGCGAGCCAGACGGAGGACGAACCTCCTACCACCAAAAAAACTTAACTATCAAATATTAGATTTCCTCGAAAATATTTTTAGGTCGAAAGTCCAGGACACGAAAATATTCTATGATATTTAGTATTTTCATTTCCTCGCTCTGGTAACAAGGTAAAACGCGGCGTTGAGTTCCACCACTCAGCATGCACCTCAGTTCGGCCGAAAGTTGGAAATGAAAATGTTAAAAGAGAACGAAGTGTCTTAACACTAGGTAGTAATTGTGAGTAATATAGAGTAATTGTAAGTTAAAGTTAAGTAATATTAAATATTATTAGTTCTAATAAGTAATAATAATATATTAAGTAGGCAACTAAAATACTTGGACTCTCTTTGGAAAGAAATATCTTATTTCCTAAGTTTAGTTAAGTAATATGAAAATATAGTGAAAGTTGACAAAAGTTACGGACCACGTGTCCGTAGTGATTAGAATAAATATAAAAAAAAAGAAATAAAAAAACCCTAGGTTCGCTGGTTCCCTCTGCATACCTCACTATGTGTATGTGCGGGATACAGCGTGAAGCTAAAAAAAAACGACGTAAAATTACCCACCATCGAAATCCACCCACAATCCATGTATTGAAGTAAACATCTGCCTCAGCTCATTAATTCAGATCGCAGGAGCACTGATAAGACGCACTGATAACAAGTGACGCATGGCCGACTCCCCTCGATCGAAACCGTATCAATTAACGGGCCAGCAATTTATTTCACTTTGATAACCCACAAGATTGAAGTTGGTAATGAATATTTTTTGTATTATTTTAGGATTATAGATGGCTTAGTGTTTTTTTTTCAATCCATACATAGAAATAAAACAGACACAAGCGTGCGACTGTTTGTTTGTTCGACGCGTCGCGACAGGTTGTGGGTTCGATTCCCACTTCAAGAAATGGAATTCTTCATTTCCTAGGTTTAGTAACAGGTTAAAGCACGCCGTTGAGTTCCACCACTTAGCACGCAAAGCCTCAATTCGGCGAAAAGTGGGGAACGGAGTGTCTTAACACTAAGTTCCTTTTACCTACCCTGCTATATGCGGGACACAGAGTGAAGCGTGATGTATGTATCTATATGTCTGTTTGTTCCGGCTAATCTCTGAAATGGCTGGACCAATTTTGACGAGACTTTTACTGGCAGGTAGCTTATGTTAAAAGTAACTTAGGATACTTTATATCCCTGCTATTATTATAAATATGTTTCTTTGTTTCGTTTTCACGCCAAAATTACTCAACCGATTATAATGAAATTTCGTAGACATACTCTTAGAGATTTAAAAAAAAATGTAAATTTAGCTACTTCAAAGCCTTATGCACTATAGTATGTAGTATGAACTGACATTGACCACGAGCGAAGCCGCAGGTAACAGCTAGTTAACAGCTATAAATTTCAAATAGTTTCCGGTTCCTGTGTCTGATATATCTCATATGTGACTATTTATTCATTATACATACGTTAGTTAATATATTAGTACTTTCTACGAGTATAACTTATATTGTAATGCCCTTTCAATAATGAATAGTGTGTCTGTAGTAGCCTTTAGTGTGTAATGGTGAACGTTAAAAGAAATTATGTATATTAAATTTCAACTGACTTTCTTATCGACAACAATTTGTGTGTGTACGCGGATTGTGATGTTTTGATATTTGGTGGTATTATTATTCAAGTAAAAACTTGTTTGGAACGAACAAGGGGAACGATTTTGTTGAAAGAGGACGGAGTGTCTTAACACTAGGTTCTCAGGTTCCCTCTGCCTACCCTGATATATGCGGGATACTGCGTGAAGTTAAAAAAAAAAGAGAAAAAACCTTGTTTAGCGGTGTTGTGCCCTTTTGGTGATGGGTAAAAATTTTAAACTTGCATCAGGACACTTGACCTGTAGGGCAAGCATTAAAACTTGCGACAAAGTATTCGTATCGTTATCGAAAAATATTGTATGGGAACTGAAAAAGCGCCTCTACCGTGCGTGAAAGGTACTAATGATTGTCCATACAAAATGCTTGTCGTCGCAAGTTTTCGTGCTTGCTCTACTGATCGAAAATTCGTAAGATGGAACTTTGACAATTGAATGAAAATATATACAATCTATAATTCTTAGAAATAAATTCAAGAAGTGTTTTGGTGATGGCTTGCAAAGGATTTTCAAGTAATAGTTTCAATTCAATTGATAAACCTTTTCGATGAGTTGTTGATCACTTTTGATTTTTTGTTGCGTTTGTATCTTCCACATGTGCGTTTCCTATTCTACTATTATGAAGTTTTAATATCTGCCGGCACTCTCAACAACTGCAACTCGTTGTGTTCTAGTGATTTTAACTCGATGTAATATATATATATTTCACGGAAGCCGAGGCCAAAGGACTAGCGACATCGTCACTACTTTCGGAAATCATGGTCAGTGTGGACAAGCGATAGCTCACGGAGAAGTGAAGTATTTGCATTCTTCTGAGTCACGATATTTATAGTATCTTTCTGTACCTTAATACCATTGTTATATCTTAGAGAGTGACATGTCACAGTCATTTCAACTTTCTGCTCTTGAGTGCCTTTATTATCACCCACACAAAACGCTAGGCAGATGAAATTTATCAAGAAAACATATTTAATAAAATAATTCATATAAAATACTAATCATTCTTTATAAAGTCAAATTAATAGACTCAACAAAAACTTACAGTCAAAAAAACACAATCGTTTTAAACGACTTTAGATTTTATTGTTTTAATGTTATTGCTAACATTTAATGATATAGACGTTAATTAATATAAATTATCATTGTTTTTTGTTAAATATATGGAGTTTTTTGTGCTTCACTTGAGTGCAAAATTTGACTATAGTTTTTGCCCGTGACTTGTTCTAGACAAATAAGGTTTTTTTTATTCATAATTGTCATAAAAAGAAATAAATACTTGTTGACTAATATCGATTATAACCCGTGAGCTAAATTTCGCTCCACCCCAACACAATATAAATGTAATTTAAATAAAAAAGAAAAAAAAATGAGAAAATCCGTAATTCATATTTATTCGATTAGTAGAAAACTTTTGATAGCAGAGAAGGCGGAGAAAAATAAAAGACACTATGTTTTTCGTTATTCTTCGAATTTGACCCATTGTTTCTTGAGTGTCAAAACACAACGCTATGTATTATATGTAAATAAATATATAAAATAATATTAACAAAATTCTCACTTTTCCTCTTTTCTTCTTTCCTCTTTCTATATCTTTATTTACTATATTTGATATTCATATAACAAGTCACTTATGTAGACTATCTCTATATATACAATTTTAAACAACACAAGGTTATTTTATCGTATCCTGATTTTTTTGTTATTCAATACAAAAATTTGCAAATTTATAGCGAATATTAATTTAATTATATTATTTTAATACTCATTTGTATATAAATATGAATTATATTTATTTTTTTGTAAAATTACATATTATGTACTTATGAATTAGTTGCAAATTTATATGAAGGCCAATTTTTTTTCTTTATCTTAGCGATGTGAAGAAAACATAACTTTACAAAACTTTTTTATCATTAAAAAACTTGAATTTATAAGCGAGCATCTAATTGGTTCTGTTAATTTAAATTAATTTAATAGAAATGTCTAAAAATAATAAAATATTAAGTCCGATTCGAGTCTAAAGCCAACAAGAAGGTTTATTACTTTACCTACAAAATTATTCTATTTACCCAAATTCATAAAGAAAAATCTAAACTTCGGGCCCAGATATAAAAAATTTAGAGACCTTTTATATAAAACGTGTGAGTTCAATTTAAATAGGACAGAAATGAAATTATAAAAAAGTAGCCTAAAAGAGAGTTAGATGAAAATATAGTATCAACGTTACAAAGCATCATACAAAAAGATGACCAAAAATACCGCATTATGTATTTTCTATCTCATTCTCCGACTTAATCCTATACATTTATCTGTTTATTTAGTTATCGTGACGCATTTTCGTTACATTGAGCTACAAAATACAAATAGAAAAAACAATCAATAATATTATATAATTCCAAGTATCAAAACTGTTCACCGCTCAGCATGACACGTCATTGCATGCGACTAACAATCTAATTACACCCCGCGGGAATCGAACTCCGATCGCCGCGATAGTGCCGATTACCGATTGACCCGCACCCCTCTAGTTGTGGTCAAACATACTATTTCACCCTATTTTACATTTTTTGATAGCGGCAATGTAATTCTTTAATAGAAACGTTGAGTTATTTGAACGAGTGAGTGTTTTTTGTTTTAATATTCAATACAAGATAGTTATCCTTATGTTATAGTCAAATTATACTTTTTTTTTGTAAATTGTAGCCTGACGTGGCGCAGAGGCACAAGCGTGCGACTATTAATGCGACAGGTTGTGGGTTCGATTCCCACTCCAGGAAATGGAATTTTTCATTTCCTTTCCAGGTAACAAGATACAGCGCGGCGTTGAGTTCCACCACTCAGCACGTAATGCCTCAGCGAAACATGGGGATCGGAGTGTCTTAACACGTCGGTTCCCTCTGCCTACCCTGCTATATGCGGGATACAGCGTGAAGCTATGTATGTATGTATGTAAATTTTTTTATATAAGCTATAAACCGATTTTCTTATTTTGTTAAAATTCTTCTAAACTCAGATAATTGACTTCAGATAAAACTTTACCTATAGTATGATAGCAAAGTATATAGGGGAGGGTAAAGGGTGCAGGGTGCAGGGTGCAACAATTTACAGCCGTTACGCTATTTTCAATTAAAACCCTAATGGGTTACCGCCGATGCGATTGTCTAATTTTACATTATAGATGAGTTGTTGAGTGTGTTTTGAATCACTTTGGTGTGATAATTGAGCTTTTAAGTAGCATTTTTCGCCTTTATTTTGTATGCCTTTATCTTTATTTGTAGATTCACTATTTATCCTGTATATAAAAAAAATAGTGTCAAGACACTCCGTTTTTTAATAATCAAGACATTACGAGTTGAGCGGCGGAATTCTTTGTAGTTTTATTTAACAGAGCGGTGAAATAATTTAAACATTCTACTGGTTAAACTTCTACTGGTATTGCATAATTTTTTTAAGATTTATCAATTTATCATAAAACACTGTCTCATTGCATCACGAATATTCCAAACACAACACATAAAGTCACGATTTTGAGCGAAAAGCGAAATATAGAGTGCCTTAGCACTATTTTCTTTGCCTACCCTACGTACCTTAAATATACAGGCAAAAACATTAGCGGATTTTTAAGTTTATTTATAAAGAAATAAAAAAATACGGTGCTTAGTTTCATAATTAAACAAGTAAAGTAGTAATTCTGGGTTTTCTCTACATACATACTATACAGGCAAAAACGTAGAGAACTTAATATAATTATTAAAAAAAATATCTAACCTGCTTAATTCTGCGGAAAATGGAGAAATGGAAAGCAAATCTTAGAATGGAAAAGGGAACGCAAATCTTAAGAGAACGGTATGTCTTAACACTAGGTTCTCAGGTGCCCTCTGCCTGCCCTGCTATATGCGGGATACAGCGTGAAGCCAAAATTAATATCAAACCTACGAACAGCTCCATACAATTCCAAGCTACATGAGCTACACCCTTTAAAAAGTTTCCTTTTAATTGTTTTACATTACGATGTCGTAATGTGCCAAGTTCAGCTTCCATTCTATAGATAATTTCCAATATGCCTCTGATCGGGACTTCCCCCGTTTTGCCAATTATTTCTAATGCTCCAAGAAAGTTTGACCTTATTATTATGATTGTTTTAAATGTTTCTGTTATATTGAAATATAACTTTTAATATAGATATATTTATAATATTTAGCATTTTTGTTTCCTAGCTTTGGTGTCAAGACACTCCGTACGCCGCCTTTCTCTAGAATTAGCTTCGCTTTGCTAATAATATAACACTATTCTCATTGCCCCGAGTGGGAATCGAACCCACAACCGTATTGAAAGTCAAACGCTATCCCACTGCGTCATTTGATTTCATAGATAGTTTTTTTTAACACATACTTATGTGTTAAAAAGTCTACTTAGACTAGGCAGACGCAAGGTAGGCAGAAGGAACCTGTGAACCTAGTATTAAGACACTTCGTTCTCTTTTAAAATTTCCGTTCCCCCTTCCGTCGAATTAAAGCATTGCGTGCTAACTGGCGGAACTAAACGCCGCACTTTGCCTCGTTTCAGAGCGAGGAAATGAAAATACTAAATATTATTTAATATTTTCATTTCCTGGAGTTGGAATCTAACCCACAACCTGTCATAAAAAAAATACTATAAAAATTCTACTACAACAGTGCGTATATATACTCAGCAACTAGAAGACCCATGTCTAAATTTAATTGCTTGTTGTCCCAACACTTACTTTTTGGCAAGAAGTTTTTGACACCTTTGCGCGATCTTTATGAATTTAAACAAGTTAAAAAAAATAAAAATGTCTCATAGATATGACAAGCGTTGACACTGTTGCACTGTTGTAGTGCAGTGGAAATATGGTAAATTTTACGATTTGATTATTGATTCTAATCCTGTATCAAAGATAGTTTTTTGAAAAGTGGAAGCGGTTTTAGGCATGGCAGGGTAGCCAGAGAGAATCTATTGTCTAAATACTCCATTCACTAATTTCCGCCTGTATTGTGCTAAATAGCAGAACTCAACTCCAGGAAATGAAAATATTAAATAATATTTAGTATTTTCATTCCTCCCTGTAGTAACAAGGCAGAGCGCGGCGTTCAGTTCCGCCACTTATCACACAATGCCTCAATTCGGCAGAAAATAGGAAACGGAAATAATAAAAAACTAGGTTGTCAGGTTTTTTAAATCGTTTTCTTAGTTTAGTCAGACAAACGTACGGTGTTTAGTTACGCAGCATCTCTAAAATGAGTAAAAAATGGAAAAGAAGAGGAATTATAAATATCTCCAAATTTCAAGCAATAAAGATGATCAAGTAACGTGTGAATAATGAAAATTCGATCAAAATTCGATAGTGAACTAGCTAAATACCTTTACATCTTATACCGGCTTCCCTAAATACACTGGTATCTCTAAAAATTACCGGCTTCCCTAAATATATGTACCGGCTTCCCTAAATATATACCGGCTTCTCTAAATTTACCGGCTTACCTAACTAAAATTTTCATCTCTCCCCACTGATACATATTATGGTCAGTTACTACTTTACATGCTGTATTTTCTTTTTTTCATAGCATATAGTTCTTTTTGTTACACTTTTAAATCGGGCTGAATAAATTACACAAAGTTGAACATATCTAGTCTTGTTTCAGATGAATATTAAAATATATTGAATACTCATCGCTTATATATATTTTATATTTAATAAAGATAAAGCTTTTCTTTTGTCGTACCAGACCGGAAAATATAATATCGTTTAATCTAAATGGTCATTCCCTCGACTGGCTATCGAACCCACAACCAGTCACGTTTTCAATCAGATACTCCCACTACACTACGATGGCCTCTAATAGTGTTATCAGAATTTATATTATAACTAACTCGCGAAATCGTTTTGGTTGACATAATTTCTTTTCTCCATTTTATATATAGTAACTTCGGGAAATCCTCTCTTAATACTCCCCTACACTCCCCAATGCCAAATTTCATCTTATTATGTTCAGTAATTTCGCCTGTACGTTGTCTGTCTGTCATTCAGTAACGCAATCATTTTATAAGCTTCATGCTGTATCCCGCACATAGCAGGGTAGGCAGAGGGAACCTAGTGTTAAAACACTCCGTTCTCTAGCATTTCCGTTCCCCACTTTCCGCCGAATTGAGGCATTGCATGCTGATTGGCGAAACTCAACGCCGCGCTTTGTCTTGTTACCAGAGCGAGGAAATGAAAATACTACATATTAATTCATACTTTCGTTTCCTGGAGTGGAAATCGAACCCTCAACCAGTCGCGTTTGTCCCTCTACGCCACGACATGCCTAAATAGATATAAATAATAATAATAATTTTTTTTTTTATGGATAACGGATGGCAAACGAGCAGAAGGACCACCTGATGGTAAGTGGATACCTTCGCCCATGAACATCTACAACGCCAGAGATGTTGTAGATGCGTTGCCAACCTAGAGGATACAGATGGAAGAGGAGGACATTGTAGTATTCCGCTCTCGGAACCACCACATTTTGGGGAAAAGATGGGTGGGAATGGGAAAACCTGGCTTACATGCCATCGAACCGGAACACATCATAAGATATTTGGCGGTTCGTCTTTGACATGATAGTGGTCGCGAGCCAGACGGAGGACGAACCTCCTACCACCAAAAATTCTCATACAAATTGTCGATGGAATATGAAACAAGTGTTTCTTAAAGTGTGTTAAAATAAAACTTAATAGTATTTTGTACGTAATTACAAAGGGGCAAGGCGCGAATCACGGCGTCGCCTTGGGTTTGAAATATTTTAGAGAAATCCTTCCGTCTCACTGTAATGAGTGTCATATTCAGAACGGAGCGTCAACAAAAAAAAAGAAAATAGAAAAAAATATAAAAAAAAAAAAAATAGGCCTGTCGTAGTGCAGAGGCACAAGTGTGCGACTGTAAACGCGACAGGTTGTGGGTTCGATACCTGTTCCTGAAAATGTAAATGTTTAGTATTTGAGATACTTAGCATTTTAGTATGTTCATTTCCTGGGTTTGGTTACAAGGCAAAGCGCGGCGTTAAGTTCCGCTACTCAGCACGCAATGCCTCAATTCGGAAGAAAGTGGGGAACGGAGTGTCTTAACACCTACTAACAACTAGGTTATATAGTAGCTAGTAGCTAGCTAGAGGGCTATACTGCTATATGCGGGATACAGCTTGAAGCTATGTATGTATGTAAGAAAAGATAAAAGTAACAAAAAAAATGATAACAAGGCTAGTGCGGCATTGAGTTCCGCCACTCAGCTCGCAATGGCCCGATTCGGCGGGAAGTGGGAAACGGAAATGTTAAAAGAGAACGGAGTGTCTTAACACTAAGTTATCTTTCACTACCCTGCTCTGCAAGATAAAGAATGAAGCTTAAAAAAAAATTTTCTTGTAGTCCAGTTAGCAGGTTGTATGTATGTATGATATGATGGTTATGTATTCGATTCCCGTCTGAGGGTGTTCTTTAATTTTACTATATTTTTTGTCAGTATTGTTGTCAAGTCACTCAGATAAGGTGTCCATTTCTTTTTTAAATATATAAATATATTTTTAATTACAATCTTTTTTTACATTATCGTTACTCAAAACTACCTCTATAGAATAGATTAGACAAATATTAAGGAATGACAACGAATTAAACGATATAAAAATTATAAGAAAATAATAAATTATTATCTTTAAAAAATATTATTACATAACAAAAAAAGAGGAACGGAAATGTTAAAATAAAACGGAGTGTCTTAACACTAGGTTCTCAGGTTCCCTCTGCCTACCCTGCCATATGCGAGATACAGCGTGAAGCTAAAAAAAATTCATTAACATATGAAAATTAAAAAAAAAAGACAGCAAATAATTAATTATTAATATTTCAAAAAGTTATTCTATATTCTACTAATAGCAAAAAAAAAATTGGCAGCGGTGGGATTCGAACCCACGCCTCCGAAGAGACTGGTGCCTTAAACCAGCGCCTTAGACCGCTCGGCCACGCTACCGATGTCATCTCCTACATATTATATCATCTGTATTTCATACCCTATTTTTTTATATTCTAGCTTGCATTTTGTGGAGCTCCCAGTGTTAAGCTCCGTTTCCCATTTAACACACAGAGTCAGTCTAATACAAATCACAGACCATTGTGGTCCAGTACAGCATTTGACTCTAAACGCGATGGCTATAGCTTCAAACCTTACTCGGGCGAGTAATTATATTTACATTATAATCATATCCTTGTTCTGGCAAAATATAGCGCGGCGTTTAGTTCCGCTACACAATAAGCAATATATAATTTTGATTCAGGAGACATAGCTTTTACAACGTTTAACGTTTCTGTTTTAAAATGATTTCACGTAAAAATAATAAACAAAGTATTATATAAACTATGGCCAGTCATGTGGTGCAAAGGCACGCGCGTGCGACTGTAAGCGTGACTGGTTGTGGGTTCGATTCTCACTCCAGAGAATGAAAATACGTAAAATAAAATATGTGCGTAATCTTAATATTTAATTTCTCGCTTTGGTAAAAGGCAAAGCGTGGCGTTGGATGCCGCCACTCAGCGCGCAATGCTAGTTCAGGGGTGGAGAAAGTGGGGAACGAAATGTTAAAGAGAGCGAAATGTCTTAATATTAGGTTCTCTGGTTCCTCTTTGCTTACCCACTGCTGTGAGGCGGGTAATAAAAAAAACATAAAAAATCTTTTTTTTTTTTTTCTGCCAACTATACAACCAACTCAACACTACACGACACATCCGAAGTGTAGCGACGTGTAAAATCTGCATTTCTTTTGAGAGACCACTTGTCACTCCCCCTCCCCACTCCTGCCCACTCAACTCCCCACTCCCCCTGCTGCCCCTCGACACCCCCTCAACACCTCTTAGACTAAAGGGCTCTACTTTCCTTTGAGTCACGGCTATGTTTTGTGAGGAGTGCCTAGGCAAGGTAGATGTTTTTGTTATGTTATCATAAAACGTGCAATTTCTATTGTTAATTTTTTTTTTACTTTTTTTTTCAGTTCGACTGTGACTACGTGAAATACGTCAATGTTTTTTCATGACTGGTGAGAGTGTTCGTAACTGCCTATTGTGATACGTAAGGGAAGGAAGTAGCTACCATATTTCCTTTTTCAGATGTATTTTCAGGTTTTTTCCTGCATAATATAGATCGTATTACCAAGACACTCCGTTCTCCACTTTCCAGTTGCGGAACTCAACGCCCCGATTTCTTAGACTAGATAGAAAATAATATAAGAACAATCATTCATATTGTGATAAGTACGTATATGGGAAAATAATAGGTATTTCCTTTTAGATGCAGTTTCAAGTTTTTTCCTGCATAATATACAACGTATTGCTAAGACACTCCGTTCTCCATGTAATGTATGAGGCGGAACTCAACGCCACAATTTATTAGACTAGATAGAAAATAATATAAAAACAATCATTCATATTGTGATAACTACGTGCATTTTCTTTTTTAGATGCAGTTTCACGCTTTTTCCTGTGTAGCCGCATAATTATCAAGACACTCTGTTGTCTATTTGCCGCATGAATTTAAGATATTGTCATGTTCAGTAGCGTAACTGAACGCCGCATTTTATTTGACCAGAACGGGGAAATGAAAATAATATAAAAACAATTACCACCCGAGTGGTGATCGAATGCTGGCTTATTACGTTACTGTGGTCTCAAAGTATTTAATAACTACTGTGTGACTATAAAACTTAAAATTCTGGGTTTCGTAGGCATTTCAAGAAATCTTTTCTTAGTGGTTCCCGAGAAGTTCTATGGGTAGTAGTTTCGTTTCGTTCTGTACGTTATCTGTCAGTCATTTCGTAACGCAAGCGTTTTATACGAAGACTAGTTTTCAATATGAAAAAAGGTGCTTTACGTTTTAATCCGCATAGTAGAGTGGGCAGAGTGGACCTAGTGTTAAGACACTCCGTTCACTGCTTTTCGCCCAAGTTCAAAAATAATAGTGGCGGAATTCAATGCCAGGCTTTGCCTTACCACAGTATAAAAATAAAAATCGCGTTTTCAGACGCTGCAAAGTTATTCGTAATAATATTTGTTTTTTAGTGCATTAATAGAGGCATTGCGAGCTGGGTGGCGCAACTCAACGCCGCATTTTACGTTGTTACCAGAGCGAGAAAATGAAAATACTAAATATTATTTAATATTTACATTTCCTGGAGTAGGAATCGTACCTACAACCTGTTACGTCGTACGCTTGTGCCTCTGCGATCGAGGCCTGATTTTTTTTTAACTTCACGCTGTAACCCGCATATAGCAGGGTAGGCAGACGGAACCAGAGAACCTAGTGTTAAGACACTCCATTCTCTTTCAACAATTCCGTTCCCCACTTTCCGCCGAATTGAGGTATTGCGTGTTGAGTGGCCGAACTCAACGCCGCGCTTGGCCTTATTACCAAAAACGAAGAAATGAAAATACTAAATTTTACATTTCCTGGAGTGGGAATCGAACCCACAACCTGTCGCGTTTACAGTCGCACGCTTGTGCCTCTGCGCCACGACAGGCGTCCTGATTTTTTAAATTATAAAAAATTCAATTAATTAAAAAAACAATATAAAGTAAATTAGTTAAATAGTTATCGTTTCAACTAGGTCGAGGGTGGCTGTAGGGGTACATTTGAATGACGATAATTGTAAAATTCCTGCCTTCCCACTTGGCTATGACAATACGTCATATATGAAAGTGAACTGGATAAAATGATGAGGTAATGAAGATTTTAACAAAAAAGAAACTTATTTCATATAAAATACATTAATAAGTATAATTATTACGAATAACTCATAAACTGCTTGTCAGATCTTAAATAATTTTAATGGAACCACATCAGTAATATAAAAAAACCACATATAAAAAAAGAATCATAAAAATTGTTTCACCAGGTAAATAGTTCTGTGCAACGCGAGCTGCTGGACATAGGCCTTCCCTAAAAATTTCCACGACGATCGGTCTTGTGCCTCCCGCATCCAGCAGCTTCCGATCTTAACCAAATCGTCGTTCCACCTGGTAGGGACCTTGCCCATTGAGCCGAATCCGGTTCGTGGTCGCCATTCGAGAACCTTTCCGCTCCAACGGTCATCGTTTCTCCTCGCTATGTGTCCCGCCCAATACAACGTAACTGAGGAATTCTTCGAGCAATATCGGTAACTAATGTTCTCTTACAGAGACTATCAAAACCAACTAAAAATTCTAAATTTAAGGGCTAAATTTGCAAATTTTATAAGAAACATTACAAATATTCGCAAAAAAATTCTCAAAATGTCAAGACTAAAACAGATAGCATAATAACATGCAAAAAAATCCTTTAAAAACTTTTACTTTAACTTTCACCTCTTTTTCACCATCAGTGATAACTAAGTCACACATAAACAAACTACATAGAGTTCTTACACATTTTTTTTTTCTATTTTTTTTTTCAGAGGAAACCTAGTGTTAAGACACTCCGTTCTCTTACAACAATTCCGTTCCCCACTTTCCGCCGAATTAAAACATTGCGTGCTGAGTGGCGGAACTCAACGCCGCACTTTGCCTTGTTACCAAACCAAGAAAATGAAAATACTAACATTTCCTGGAGTGGGAATCGAACCCACAACCTGTCCCGTTTACAGTCGCACGCTTGTGCCTCTGCACCATGACAGGCGTTAGCTTATACATAAGAATAACATATAGACTACAATTTATAAAGATCATATAACTTGGTCATTTTATAACGATTAGTGGCAAAGGGTGAAAATTTTAATGAATTACAGGTAAGCCGGTAAATTTAGAGAAGCCGGTATATATTTAGGGAAGTCGGTATTTTTTAGAGAAGCTAGTATATTTGGGGAAGCCGGTATAGGATGTCACGTTATTCAGTAATTTCACTCTCGCGAATTTTGGTGACGACCTTTTTTTTCTTTTTCAGGTGGTCTTAGATATCACAGCTTGTTTTTTTGCAATTTTTTTTTTTTAATTTATGCCCTACATTTTTCTGGCGACCTCCTTTTTAGATCATGTTTTTTGCAAACTCTATTTATTTTAGCAGGGAGGGAGAAGGAGGCTTACGATCAGCATTGGACGGCTACAGGCTGAAATATATATATATATATATATATTTTAGCTCTACGTTTTCCTCGCAACCATGTTTTTGAGCCAAATTTTTCCAAAAGCCGGTGAGAACCGTATATGGACGCCTCGCCACTGATATCTCGAGACGAAACTCCTTGACTACCTTATTATTGCATAATAAAATATATAAATATATAAAAACATAAATATATAAGGCATAAAAGTCCTATATCATTTATTTAAATATAAAAGGAATTCTTATATAAAATCAGTGCAGGATTATCTGACATATGTATGTAGTAGAAGCATTAAAAGAAAAATCCTTAAAATCCTGAAATACATTAATTACAGTCATTCGTAAAACATTGAGCCACCGCAAATAATCCTGCACACATCCGCGATATCTTTACTTTGCATAAATACTAGGTTTTATATGTATATATATATATATATAGGCAAAATTTGCTTGTATGTATGTTTGTTACTATAAAATAGAGGCCTGTGATACAGAGGCACAAGCGTGCGAGTGTAAACGCGACAGGTTGTGGGCTCGATTCTCACTCCAGGAAATTAAAATATTAAATGTTTATAATAATTAATATTTTCATATCCTCGCTCTGGTAACAAAGTAAAGCGCGGCGTTGAGTTCCGCCACTCAGCACACAATGCCTCAATCCGGCGGAAAGTGGGGAACGAAAATGGGGAAATATTGAAAGAGAACGAAGTGTCTTAACACTAGGTTCTCGAGTTCCCTCTGCCTACCCTGCTATGCGGGATACAGCGTGAAGCTAAAAAATCAATGTAAACATATTTTTGATTTTTTAAAAGTGTTAATCATACACTTAGGAACTTAAAAAAATGTACGAAATTTCTTAAAGTAAATTACTTATTATTTTATTGTCATAATCACAAAGTTAATTCCTCAATTTATGGCTAAAGGGGTGGTTTTTTAAAATTTCAAAAAAAATATTCATTTGAAAAATGTACCTACCATTTGTTACCTTTACTTCTCATTTTATTTTACATAGCAGGGTAGTCACAGAGAACGTAGACTCAAGACACTCCGTACTCCACTTTTCAGCCGAAATCAAGACATTGTATTACGTTTTGCGTGGAAGTGACTTAAAATAAAATACTGTAATATTCTTACGGATAACTCAAAAACACGTCAAAATGAGAACCTTCTTCTTTAAAAGGCAGTAAAGGATATATATTTTCATATAAAATTCTTTGTTCCACCACTCAGCACACAAAACCTCAATTCGGTGGAAAGTAGAGAACGTCAACCTAATAGAACGGAGTGTCTTAACACTAGGTACTTTTCCCTCTGCCTACCTTGCTATGCGGGATACAACGTGAAGCTAAACAAAATATATATGTATATATTTGAAATTCTTTTCTAATATTAAGGCATTACGCGGCGTTGAGTTCCACCACTCAGCAATACCTCAATTCAACGGAAAGTGGGGAACGGAAATAGAACGGAGTGTCTTGACGCTAGGCTCTCTACCCTCTGTTGTTAGTTTCACGCTGTATCCCGCAGATAGCAGGTATACAGCGTGAAGCTAAAAAAAATTAAATTCTAAGTAAAACCAGGTCTCAAGCTAGTATAAAAACAAAATGTCAATACCCGTATACATTTAAAATATACGTAATCTGCCCTGCACACTAGCGTAGTAACATTTTTTGCTCCCCCTTCTCCCACCCCCTGGTGAAGGGAGGGGCAGCTTTACAGAGCATCTTTCAGCATTTCCTAGCACACGTTGCGATCAGTAAAACTTATATATATATATTTATTATACACTAGCTGCTACCCACGGGTTTACTTGTGGTCAATGTCAGTCCATACTACATACTATAGCGTATAGTATGTATATGAGGTCATTTAAAGACTTTGAAGTAGATAGATTTTCAGTTTTTTTGATAAACAATCCTATGTCCTATTGAAGTTTTAAAGTAATAATCACACACTTAGGAAACGAAAATAAAAACATGTTTAGAAAACGTATCCGACGTAAGCCATGCTTTCTTACGCATGGCTTAGTGGTCACAGCTCTTGGACGGTTTCCAAGAGGCGCGGGTTCGAGTCCCGCTGTGTTAAATTTTTCAACATTTTCTAAATATGTTTTTCCTATGTCCTTTTTAATATTTGTAAGAATATGTGTACAAAGTTTCATGATAATCGGTTGAGTAGTTTTGGCGTGAAAGCGTAACAAACAAACTTACATTCCATTTATAATATTAGAAGAGATTATATATTATATTATATATATATATTATGCAGACTGTCGGTTTAGTTGGTTGTGGATTCGATTCTCATTCAGGGGATTTAAATTTTCATTAGTTTACCTTGGTAAAACAAAATGTGTATGTCTCGATTTTCAACGGAAAAAAAAGTGGAGTGTCTTAGTGATTAAATTCTCTGATTATTGTGCTATGTACTTTACACTAGTATTCATTAGTAGTGTAAAGTAGTAAAAAAAAAAATAATTCATAGTTTATATAGGTCCTTAACACTGGTACAAGTACAAAAATACAATTTTAAAATAGAGCCAATTTATAATTCCTTAAATTTTAATTTTATCATTATTCAAAGTAAATTAATCATTTAATTAATGAATCCCTTGAATAATGACAAAATAATAATAATGAATACTTTATATATCATAATGAATACAAAACTATCACCAAAAAATACACAGGAACATATATTACAATATTACATACATGAGGCCATCATAGTGAAGTCTACTTCACAGCATGACTGTAAATGCGATTGGTTCTGGGTTCGATACCGATTCGGGGAAATAATTATATTAAATTATTTTCATTCCTCCTCTCTGGTTAGACAAAGCCTGGCGTTAAGTTTCGTCACTCAACACACAAAGTCTTGAATTCTGGTTCATACTCGTACATACATAGCTTCACGCTGTATCCCGCATATAGCAGGATAGGGAGAGGAAATCTAGTTTTAAAACACTCGGTTCCCCACTTCCCGCCGAATTGAGGCATTGCATGCTGAATGACGGAACTCAACGCCGCGCTTTGCCTTAATACCAAACCAAGGAAATGAAAACTTCCGTTCCCTGGAGTGGGAATCGAATCCACAACCTGTCGCGCTTACAGTAGCACGCTTGTGCCTCTGCGCCACGACAGGCGTAATAAATTCTAGTGGAAAGCTAAAAACGGAGTGTCTTAACACTATGCGAATATTCTCTCTACCTTGCATTTTCATAAGTAAAAAATCTAATATTAGATTCCTGAAAAATTGCTTATACTCGTATATAAAGCAGACGTAGTAGGAAACGTCCGCTAGTAAATAATACCTCCCCGTAGAGGATGGGGGTGGGGGTGGGGGTGGTGTGTTCGGAAAAATGCCTTATGATCCGCCAGGCTTAAGTTTTTCTACATTGTTACATTTAATTCTGTCTCATATAAATATTGTTTTAGCTTTTATCTTCTGTGTATAATTAAGTGTATGTTGGTTTTTGTGCGATTTCTGGTAAAGTTTTTACTTTTTTTTATGTTTACAAAATTTTTCATATTTTTGAGGGTAGATAGTGAATTTTGTGTTGAGATATTCGGAAAAAGAAGTACTATTTACATGGATGGGATAATATGATAGATAAAAATTTCTGATATTCAAAATATTTTGTATTATAAATTATTTACATTACAACGGCAAAGCGCGGCGTTGAGTTTCACCACTCAGCTCGCAATACCTCAATTCAGCGGAAATGTTAAAAGACAATGGAGTATGTTAACACAGGGTTCTCAGGTTCCTTCTGTCTACCCTGCTATGTGCGGGATACGATATGAAGCTAAAAAAAAACAATTACATTACCTAATTCTGGTAATAGAAAGGGCTACATAGAGTTCTGTAAGCACATAGAATTTCACAATTGCCAAGAAAATAGAGAATGGAGTGCCTGAACACCTCCCTACCTATTATATATACTTGAAACTATATATATAAATATATATATATAGAATGTAAAAATATTACAACTTATATTGGAAAAACTACAGTAATATGATTGTAGAGTTCACGACCCGCCTTAGAAAATACTGCCCTTGTATTTCTGAGATGTACGTTTATATCTTTTCTACTGAGATATATCGCATATACCGTACCATATCCTTCTGTTACCTGCACATGTTCTTTATCGAATTGAAAATGGAATATACTCACTTTTATACTTTAAGGTGTATTTCTAGAGTCTGTCAGCGGTGTAGAGTTCCGCTTACACACGTGCAGATCATGAAGAACGGAGGGTTTTGACACTAGGTTATCTCTGTTTACTTTGCTAAGCGGGAAAAAGTGTAATGCTGTGTTATTGTCTTTTAGTGAGACACTTTTAAAAGCAGTTTTATACTCTTTTTCGAAAACACGCACCCTCCGCTTCCGAATTTCCGAAATCAACTCAACACCGCGATTTATGTTACCGGAATGAGGAAATCAATATCATAGCTTCACGCTGTATCCCGGACATAACAGGGTAGGCTGAAAACCACAGATATTAAGAGACCCGGTTCTCTTTTAACATTCCGTATTATATATAATAAAGCAGCTTACCGATTAAGGATTGTCGTGTCGTCCGATGGAATTAACACTTGTCGTGGCGCAAGAATTTTGAAAGCTTTGCGACTGTTAAAGCGACAGGTTATTGGGTTCGATTGCCACTCCAGGATACGGAATTTTTCATTTCCTCCCGGTTAGGTAACAAAGGCAAGCGCGGCGTTGAGTTCCACCACTCAGCGCAATGCCTCAATTCGGCGGAAAGTGGGAACGGGTGTCTTAACACTAGGTTTCCTCTGTCTACCTATATGCTGGGATACAGCGTGAAGCTATATGCACCGATTAAGGTTTGAACCTACGACCAATACAGTCCAGCAGTGCAGTCCCAGAGCACCACGTTCGCATAAATAACTTGAAAATGCTCCATGTCCCAGGAATATCCTTTGAGGGGTGTTCTAGAGCTGGAAAGAACATTTAAGTCGTGTGTCTGTTATGAATTCTGAACGCGCTCTATATTCAAATTGGCCGTTGCTATTGGCTGCCGGCTGGTATTTTACATCGGGATGAAATTTCACTAGACTTTGAAGCGAAAAACGTAATGTCTATGCATAAAATATTTTAAAATTGTATAAATGCAACACATTGGTGCAACGAAAAGGTTTGCTTCAAAAGAGATTATTTTAGATCTTTTATCCTTTGATATGTAGGAAGTCTATCCGGGTGGAAGAGAAGTGGGAATGGTTGTTATTTGACAGAGCAGGTGTCTTAACACACTAGGTTCCAGGCTCCCTCTACCTACCCTGTTATATGCGGGATACAGCGTGAAGCTAAAAAATAATGTAGAGCCTATCGTCGTGTGTTATAACGTCTGGGTATAGATGTGATTGGTTGTCGGTTCAATTTCCACGTGGAGAATGATTATATTTACGCTATTTTCATTTTTATGCCCTGACAAGGCGAAGGGCGGTGTTAAGTTACGTCATTTAACATGTAATATCTCGAATTTGGGCACAAAGATGTGAGAGTGCCTTTACTCTACATTGGCATGAAATTTTACTAGACTTTGAAGGGAAAACGTAATGTCTATGCATAAAATATTTTTAAAGACAAAATACCAAAAGAGATTATTTTAGATCTTTTTATCCTTTGATATGTAGAGTCTATCATAGTGTGGCATAGCGTCTACCTGCAGACGTGATTGCTTGTAGGTTCAATTCCTACTCAAGGAAGTGAAAATTCTAAATAATATTTAGTATTTTCGTTTCCCGAGTTTAGTAACAGGGCAAAGCGCGGCGTTGAGTTCCACTTAGCACTCAATACCTCAATTCGGCGGAAAGTGGGGAATTTTTGAATGGAGTGTCTTAATACTAGGGTCTCAGGTTCCCTCTGCCTATTCTGCTATATGCGGGATACAGCGTGAAGCAAAAAAAATGAATATACTTACATTATTTTCATGTCCCTGCTCTAGTAAGACGAAGCGCGGCGTTAAGTTACGCTGTTTAAAACATATATCGAATTCGATAGAAGAAAACGGAGTATCTTAACACTAGATTCTCTTTGATACCTATGCGGGATAAAGCGTGAAACTTGCGTGTTGCAAATAGCAATAAATACTGCTTTACAGTACAATATTTGGTGAAAATTTAATACACATAGAACCGTGTGCGGGTTTGAAAATTTTTCAATATATTTCAGAGCTTAAACGGAACTTATTTCTCACCTTTTTAAATAAAATCAAAGTACGTTGCCAAGTAAGTTTTCACTTCTTTATGATGTTCGTAAAATGGTTGGATTTTTGCTTGGCTTGAGGCGTTCGCTGAGATATCGTATGTTTAGTGTAAGGGAGAATTTACTATTATATTTATAGCTTGTTCTCTTTTTTTTTTCTTTTTTTATGGATAACGGATGGCAAACGAGCAGAAGGACCACCTGATGGTAAGTGGATACCTTCGTCCATGAACATCTACAACACCAGAGATGTTGTAGATGCGTTGCCAACATAGAGGATACAGATGGAAGAGGAGGACAATGTAGTATTCCGTTTTCGGAACCACCACATTTTGAGGAAAGGATGGGTGGGAATGGGAAAATCTGGCTTACATGCCATCGAACCGGAACACATCATAAGATATTTGGCGGTTCGTCTTTGACATGATAGTGGTCGCGAGCCAGACGGAGGACGAACCTCCTACCACCAAACAAAACAACAAGCTTGTGATAAGTTATTCATATTGTTATATATTTTGTTAGATATTGAGAATGATTGAGGCCGTGATTGGCTGTGGATTCGATTCCCACTTCATAAAATGAAAATATTAAATAATATTTAGTATTTTCATTTCCTCGATCTGGTGACAAGGTACGACGCGGCGTTGAGTTCCGCCATGCGCCCTATGCCACTATTTAGCAGAATGCAGCTGAAAGCAGGTGTGAAATGGAGATCTTAAGAGAACCGGATGTCAACCTAACACTAGATTTTCAAATTACCTATGTCTAACCTGCTATGTGCGGAATATAGCGTGAAATTGAAAAAATCTATGATATATGCCATAACTTCGTTTGCATACAAAACCTAAAATCCCATTTTGTCCCCGTTTTCCTAGGAATTTCTAGAAATCCTCTTTCAGCACTCCCCTACACTCCCCAAGGAGTCTACATGTCAAATGTCATGTTTCTATGTGCAGTAGTTTCGCGTGTAAGTTGTCTGTCAGTCACTCATTAACGCAAGCGTTTTATATATATAGATTACTTTTTACAGAAAGTCTCTACTTTCAGTAGTGTTAAGACTTTGTTTTCAATTTTAAGCTTGAATATGAGATATTCTGTGTCGAGTGGCGAAACTAAGCACCTTTGTCTTGTGAGTGCGAGGAAATAAAACTAAATTAAATATTTTATTCTTTACTTACATACATACATAGCTTCACGTTGTATCCCGCAAATAGCAGGGTAGGCAGAGGGAACTTAGGGTTAAGACACTCCGTTTCCCACTTTCCGCCGAATGGAGGCATTGCGTGCTGAGTGGCGGAACTCGTCGCAGCGCTTTGCCTTGTTACCAAACCCAGGAAATGAAAAATTCCATTTCCTAGAGTGGGAATCGAACCCACAACCTGTCGCGTTTACACTCCTACGCTTATGGCACGACGGAAATGGAATTTTTCAATTCTTGGTTTGGTAACAAGGCAAAGCGCGGCGTGGAGTTCCGCCACTTAACACGCAATAACTCAATTCAGCGGAAAGTGAGAAACGGAGTGTCTTAACACTAGGTTCCCTCTGCCTACCCTAGTATATGCGGGATACAGCGTGAAGCTACGTATGTATGTACTGTTTTTATTACTTAGGTAAATGAAAGACATAAACTAATTTCACATATTCATACACGCGAGAGTAATCTGAGAATTTTTCCGACACTATTAAATATAAAATATGATATCGGAAGTACTTTAGTGTTGAGACCAGATGATATCGATAAATTATACTTTTAATCGATTTTAAAAAAACGAGGTTCTCATTTGTTTTCTTTGTCTGTTATTTAAATTTTGAAGGGATGAACCAATCTTGATGATATTTTTCGTATATGATGTGGCCCCATTTAAATTTAGATCTGATCTGATGAGTTTTTGAGTTATTTGTAATAATTTTACATTTTAATGCATTTTTTTTTTTTATGGATAACGGATGGCAAACGAGCAGAAGGACCACCTGGTGGTAAGTGGATACCATGAACATCTAAGGCAAACAATTAGAGATGCTTGCAGATGCGCTGCCAACCTAGAGGATACAGATAGAAGAGGTAGGAGACACCGTAGTATTCCGTTCTTTGAGCCAAATTCATACTTTGGGAAAGGATGGGTGGGAATGGGAACCTGGCTTACATGCCATCGAACCGGAACACATCATGCAAGATATTTGGCGGTCTGTCTCTTGGACATTGATAGTGGTCGCAGGTTTCGGTGACGGCGGACGAACCTCCCACCACCAAATGATTTGTGGTGCATTTTATTTGACAGTTATCATTTTGTTAAAATTTGAATTATGTACGAAAAATATTTTACTTTACTTTCCGCCGAATTGAGGCATCGCGTGCTAAGTGGCGGAGCTCAACGCCGCACTTTGTCTTGTTACCAAACTCAGGGAAATGAAAATACTAAACTTTTATGTTTCCCTGGAGGGAATCGAACTCACAACCTGTTGCGTTGCCACTGCGCCACAGCAGGCCTCTATAATATAAATACACACAATATAATTTAATAATATATCGATATTACAAGTAAAGTACAACGATATCGAGTGGAGAGACACATCATCGAGCGCATGTCCGCGGTCGAGAGCCACATACATGCTGGTGATACACTCAAGCCAAGTGATACTTAATATTTATAAGAAAGCCCTTATAGTTTACCATGGCTCCAGTGACAAAGTGTCTACCGTTATGCCATTTGGGTTGTGGTCTGATTTCTATTTCTAGAGGTAGCGATCATTTTTTTTAACTCACTCTGTATCTCATATAGCAGGTAGGCAGAGTGAAACCTGAGAACTCCAGTGTTGGGCGTACAACCCCGTCGTGCTTCTTCATAGCAGTAGCACGCGCTTTTCCTAAATAAAAAGTCAAATCTTTTCCTTCGGTAAAATAAACTACCGCAGCGGCACGCTTTTCCTGAGTAACTTGAAGATAAGAAGAACTTTGTATTAAAAACAGTAGCTCGCAAGTGACGGAACTCGCAACACCGCGATTCCGCCTCAAAATCCCAGAGCGAGGAAAATGGGGAATACTTAATAGTAATTATTATAAATCGAAAGTTAAGTTCCGCCACTCAACACGCAAATGCCTTAATTGATTGAACGGAGAGTCTTAACACCAGGTTAGGTTTGGGTTAGGCTTCTTATAGAACTTTTTATTATCGGTCTACGATTAAATTCCGCTTCCACTTCTTATGCGATAATATGGTTAACTTGTTTGTAAGCTGTGATTTTCCTTTCCCACTCATCATCCTTTCCCAAAATGTGGTGGTTCTGATAGTGACTACTGCTACTGTCCCTCCTTCCATCAATCCTCTAGGTTATAACGCATCTTGCCAACATCTCTGGTGTTGTAGATGCTCATGGGCGAAGGTAACCACTTCTTACCATCAGGTGGTCCTTCCGCTCTGCTCTGCCGTCCGTTATCAATAAAAAAAAAAAAAAAAACAAAACTTAAGTATCTAATACGTAAGTAATAATGATAGTTTCTTCTGCCTACCCTGCTACGCGGGATGCAACGTGAAACCATCGTTTATAAATGATTTAATATTTGCATTACCTGGGAGTGGTAATCGAACCCATAACCTGCCGCAGTACAGTCGTACGCTTTTGCCTCTGCGCCATATCTGGCCTTATATTATAATAAATATAATTTTCTTAATCGATTTTCAGTTCTCAGTGTGTCTATATCAATAGCAAGCGCGACATGCCTTCGACCGAATAGCGAATATCTACACTTCGGCACCGATCTCAAAAACGACGTTACTGATATTACTAAATCATATTTATTATTTATCGCGGCGTTGAGTTCCGTTACCTAACGCGCAATGTCTCTCAAGCGAAGAGTGAAAGAAGGAGAGAAAAAGACTGATAGAAGCAGTGTTTTAACACTAGATTCTTTCCTGGATCACCCCCTGTAATGAGTTACGCGTGAAACCATTTTCAGAGGATTTTTTTTCGGCGTAAAGTCCCACTTTTACGTACGCTTCTTAAATAATTTGAAACGGAATTATTCAGGCACCGCAACACCAGGTTCTCAGGTTCCTCTGGCCTACCACGCCATACATGCGGGATACAGCGTGAAGTTGGGTGAAAAGAAATGTAGTCCAAGAGGACATAGGTGCGCGTCATAATACTCGTTCATCATTTTTAACGTGTAATCAAGACATTGCGTTGAGTAACGGAACTCAACGCCCCGTTTTTCCATACATTGCTAAGTTTGAAAATATCTATATATTAATACGTGAACTTTGGATCTTTTTTTAAGAAAATATTAAATCCACGCTTACTCCACGCTTTGCCTTGTTACCAAACCCAGGAAATGAAACATTTCATTTCCATGTATAAAAACAATTCGTCAGATCTTAACTAAATTTCAATGGGACCACAACAGAAGCACTGACTATCATATAAAATAAGTATCATAAAAATTGGTTCAACCAGAAAAAAGTTATGCAGAAACACACATAATAAGAAATATAATATATTTATATATATATATATATATATATATATATATATATATATATATACATACATAGGTACAAAAATATCAGCTACCACCTTATAACAGCGTAACGTAGAAGCGACGTTGGAAAAATATTTTCCATTTCAAATAAGTACACGGAAAAGCGCATATATTTGCCTTATCTGTTCGTTAAATATTAGGTAACAGTGAATAGTGGGTGGGATATTTTTTTTATTAATACTATGCCATGGATATGCATTTGTATGGGATTTTTTGCGTAGTTTTTACGCGATTCATTATCTAGATTGAAATATGTGTATTTAGGTTTTAACCTGTCGTGGCGCAGAGGTACGAGCGTGCGACTGTAAAGGCGACAGGTTGTGGGTTCGATTCCTACTCCAGGAAATGAAGTATTTTCATTTTCTGGGTCTGGTAACAAGGCAAAGCGCGGCGTTGAATTCCGCCACTCAAGACGCAATGCCTCAATTTGGTGGAAAATGGGGAACGGAATTGTTGAAAGAGAACGGATTGTCTTAACACTAGGTTCTCAGGTTCTATCTACCCTACTATTTGCGGGACACAGATACAGACAAAAAGTTTTTAACCGATTTCAAAAGTAAGAGGTTCTCAATTTGATTGTTTTTTGAAGCTCGATTGGTTATGAGTTCAGTTCCCACTTAAAGAAATGATTCTAGAATTATTTTTGTGTTTTCGCTCTTCTATGAAGAAACAGGTTCCTTGTAGGCTCCTTGGGGAATGTAGGTGAGCATTAAGCGAAAGTTTCACGTCGAAAACGCTCCTTCACGCAGAAAGTGGTGAACGGAGTGTCTTAACACTAGGTTTCCTCTACCTTGTTGTGAGAGATGAAGTGTATGTGCCTACATAACACCACAATAAGAACTATACGGTAGTCTAGGAAATTTTTAATAAATTTCCTTGCATAGCAATAAATAAGATTTTAGCAAGAAAGAAAAGTGATATTATGACGAATAACTCAAAAACAACTCGTCAGATCTTAACCAAATTTCAATGGGACCACAACAGAAGCACTGGCTATCATATAGAATAAGTATCATAAAAATTGGTTCAACCAGTAAAAAGGTATGCAGTAACACACATAAAAAGATTTTTTTTAAAATCGGTTCAAATTGAATATAGTAGACATTTCTTTTACATTTATACCCCATTTTACCCAAAATCGTTTGAATAACTACTTTAAAATCCATATTTTCATACTTTTTTTTAGCTACACACTGTATCCCGCAATAACACTGTCGGCAGAGGGAATTAGAAAACATAGTGTAAGGACACTCCGTTCTCTTTTAACATTTTCGATACCCACTACATATATCGTTACAATAAAATCACTTTTCATTATTCAATATATATCAAAATCAAAAATATTACACAACTAACATAGCGCGGCGTTGACTTGTCGAAAAAAGAACAGAGTGTCTCAACACTACGTTCTGCCTAACCCTGTTATACGTGGTAAAGCGTGAAACGTGAAAAACCTAATAAAAAAATCGTCCAATAAATTCACGTGAAGAAAAACACGTATATCTACGTGATACGTAACCAATGGCGTATCGAACGTTTGCTAACCATGGTCCAGTATTATAGACCTGTCTATCAACCAAAAAAATACCTTATTCCTATGAAATAAGAACGTAAAAGTAATTATTAGGGGTCATATTGATCTGGTCATAATAGTATCGAGACGTCATTGGCTGATCGGTTCCATACGATTGGACCGTTTTGCGCATATTCGAAGTAAAATCAATGAGAACGCCTTCTATAGGTATTTAATTGACTTGGAAAAAAGAGGAAGGAAGCGATCGACTGTAAACGCGACAGGTTGTGGGTTCGAGTCCCACTCCAGGAAATGTTAAGTTTAATATTTGCATTTCCCGGGTTTGGTAACAAGGCAAAGTGCGGCGGTGAGTTACACCTCTTTGCACGCACGGAGTGTCGTAACACTAGGTTCCTTCTTCCTACCCTGCTATATGCGGGATAGAGCGTGAAGCTATAAGAAAAGGAGATTCTCAATTTGATTATTTTTTAAGTGTAATTTTGAATGGGTGAACTGATTTTTATGATACTGTTCTTTATGTGATAGCTAGTGCTTCCCATTCCAATTTTAAAGATGTGTAGTTCTTGAGTTATTCGTAACAATTTTACTGTTGAATGCATGAACTTGTTACTATAAAGCTTTACGCTGTATCCCGCATATAGCAGGGTAGACAGAGGGAACCTGAGAACCTAGTGTTAAGACACTCCGTTCTCTTTTAATATTTTCGTTCCCCACTTTTACAATTATTCGGTATTATTTTATATATTTTATTATTATTATATAAGGCCAACATAACGCAGTAGGATAATGTCTGACAGTAAACGTGATTGTTTGTGGGTTCGATTCCCACTCGATGAAATAATTATATTAAAATTATTTTCATTTCTCTGCTCAGGGAAGACAAACTTTAATAGAGAACGGTGTGTCTTAACACTCGGTTCTTACATTCCCTCTGTCTACCCTGCTATATGCGGGATACAGCGTGAAGCTACAAAAAAATTGCGTGAAGCTGCTTACTAAAACAGTTTTTTATAAAAAAAAATCAAGTTAAACATATAACATTTTAATATACCTACGTTTCATTTGAAAAAATAATCTGTTAAAAACCAGTTGCCGTAAATAAATTACTGCATGATATATGCAGTTAGATCGGCATCCCCCCAACACCCCTGGGCAACACTTCACCTCCAACACTCTGTGTCGACAATTTTAAAAAGCAATCTCCTAATGGAATTTCAATTTTAACGGCGAAGTTAATTCAGAATCCAACTACGCGATATCGCAGTGAGTCCTAACTAAGTGTGATAGTGAATTTTTATGTCAGTTTGTATGTATTTTAGTGGCGTTCAGTTACGCCACTAAACGGTAACATTCAGATACAAGCCAACGTTGAGTTCTGGGCACATATTGTATTGTTCCAACCACAGAAAGCGAATAACAGTGTTCCTCACCTCGTTTCTGCGTCTTTACCTCGTTTGTGTGCAAAAATATATTTAAATTGAAAATTTTTAGCTTTACGCTGTATCCCGCATAAAGTTAGGGGTAGGCGTGAACCTAGTGTTAAGACACACTCCTTTCCCCTACCTTCCGCCGATATGAGGTATTAAATGCTGAGTGGCGGAACTCAACGCCGCGCCTAAAACCCCAGGTGAAGTGAATACTCCCATTTTTCTTGAGTGGAAATCATACTCCACAACCTGTTGCGTTTACAGTCGCACGCTTGTGCCTCTGCGCCACTGCAGGCTTTAACTTTATTTCTTAACATGTGTACTGTCTATATTCTAGACATTATCAAATTAAAAGAGAACAGAGCGTCTTAACACTAGTTTCAACTACCCTGCTATAGATAAAACGTAGCTTAAAGGGGCCAGTAGATACCTTGTCAATTGAGGGTCATCGGATTATTATCCTTAAGGGCACTTGCCCAATAAGCGTCATCTTCTAATGCTAATAAAATTTAATCCTAAGAAAAACTCAGAGTTTCCACTAGTATGCGATATCGGAAACGAAGGAGTTCACAAAAAGAAAAAGGCAAAGGCGACAGGGTGGGTGGGGGCTAGGGTGCTAGGACTTGCTTTATAAACTATATATAGATATACACATATAAATGATAAGGTGCACGTTCGAATAAACTTTAAGATTTTCTATGTATTTATTTATTCTGGAAAGAGCTTCATGTTTTGTTAATAGAGAACTCAGTGTTAAGACTCTCTTGACTTTTAATTTGATAAGGAATCTAGAATATACCTGCTGTCTCATTACCGAAATGGAGTGTCTTAACACTAGGTTCCTCTGCCTACCCTGCTATGCGCGATACAGCGTGAAGCTATGTAAGTATGTATGTCTAGAATATAGACATTACGTGATAAGTGATGGACTTTATCAGCCGGTTTTGTTTTAACAGAGCAAAGAAATGATAATGGAATTGAACCGACGTCAGCCACCCAGCTTCGAAGGTATCTCATGGACATGATCCTCTTTTTTTATTTTTAGAGCTTCACGCTGTATCCTGCAAGCCATAGTAGTGGTAGGCAGTGAGAACCTGAGAACCTAGTGTTAAGACACCTGCTTCCCTTTTTAGATTTCCGTTCCCCACCCTTCACCGAATTTGAGGTATTGCATGCTAAGTAAAACTCAAACGCCACGCTTTACTCTTGTTATTGTGGCTACCAGAGGGAATAGAAATATTAAATTATAATATTTAAATATTATTTTATTATTTTTATTTCTGTAGTGGAATCGAACCCACAACCTGTCCCATTTACAGTCGCAAGCTTGTATGGACTTTTATTTATATATTTTTATAAAAGTGCTAAATTTGAAGCTAATGGGTTTCAGTCATCACATTTTTCATTCAAAACTTAATTATATATATTAAATGAAACTATTTTAACTGGATTAATTCATATATTTTAGTATTATTTGATATATATTTTTTGAAACTCGACGTTTCTGAACACTATAGTAGTTCGTGGTCACAGATAGACTTTGAGGTGGCATTCGTCTGTCATATGATTTCGATTAAAACAGTTTTTTTTTTTATTTTTTTATTTTTTTATGGATACCGATGGCAAACGAGCAGAAGCGACCGTCTGATGGTAAGTGGTTACCTTCGCCCATGAACATCTACAATACAAGAGATGTACTAGATGCGTTGCCAACCTAGAGGATACATACAGATGGAAAAGTGGGAGGATAATGTAGTAGTCCGCTATCGGAACCACCACATTTTGGGAAAGGATGGGTGGAAAGGGGAAAACCTGGCTTACATGCCATCGAACCGGAAACACATCATAAGATATTTGGCGGTTCGTCTTTGACATGATAGTGGTCGCGAGCCAGACGGAGGACGAACCTCCTACCACCAAATTTTCATTTAATATGTGCGGTAATCCCGAAAATAAAAGAACTCATTAACTTAATTACATGTTAATTCTCTTAAAATAGTTTTAGATACCATTATGGCACAGTAGAACAGTCTGACTGTAAACGTGAATAGTTATGAGTTCGATTCCCAGTCGAGGCAAAGATTTTATTTAAACTGTTTTCATATCTCCACTCTAATAAGACAAAAGACGGCGTTCATATCCGCCACTTCACGCGCAATATGGCGAACGGAGTGTCTTAACACACTTTCTAAGTACCCTGCTATATATACCCTGCTGCTGCGGGATAAAGCGTGAAGCTAGTATTAAGCAATGAGTTAAGTATGTTTGACATATACATAATATTCGATTAGCTTGTCTTGGCGACGTTCTCGGAATACGAATATTAAAACTATAAATATAGCAGACTGACTAAAACTGTCGTGGCGCTGAGACACAAGCGTGCGACTGTAAACGCGACAGGTTGTGGGTTCGATTCACATTCCAGGAAATGAAAATATTATATAATATTTAGTAATTTCATTTCCTTGCTTTGGTAACAAGGCAAAGCGTGGTGTTGAGTTTCGACTTTCAGCGCGCAATGCATCGATGCGGCGGAAAACATAGAACGGAAATTTTGGAAGAGAATGGAGTGTCTTAAACTAGGTTCTCAGGTTCCCTCTGCCTACCTTACTATGTACGGTACTCCGTTCTATTAACTTTTCCGTTCCTCAATCGAATCCATAGATGATCATTTTTATTTTTAGCTTCACGCTGTATCCCGCACATAGCAGGGTAGCCAGAGGAAACTTGAGAACCTAATGTTAAGACACTCCGTTCCCCACTTTCCGCCGAATTGAGGCATCGCTGAGCTGAGTGTTGAGTGGCGGAACTCAATGCCGCGCTTTGCCTTGTTACAAAACCCAGGATATGAAAATACTAAGCTTTTACATATTCTGGAGTGTGTCTCGAACCCACAACCTGTCGCATTTACAGTCGCACGCTTGTACCTGCGCCATGACAGGCTTTAAATTTTATTTTAAAATTGTTACAAAATACATACATCTATAATAAATTGATAAAATCAAATAATTTGGCTGTAAAATATGGTAAATCATGTATATATATAAACTTGTAATATCCGTCCGTGAATCAGTCAAAGAGCATTCCAGTGACATTAAACGCGCGTTCATTTTCATAGATTTATCGATGCTTACTAACATACGACTAGAGGTTCTCAAACTTTATATATATTAATATTTTATTTTTAGAAAGAATGCCATGCCTCAATTTGGCGGAAAGTGGGGAACGGAAATGTTGAAAGAGAATGGAGTGTCTTAACACTAGGTTCTCTGGTTCTCTCTGCCTACCTATATGCGGGTTACAGCGTGAAGTTAAAAAAAAGAAAGAAAGAAAGAATAAAAGATGTTACTTAGATGTCAGTAGTGGCGTAGAGGCACAAGCGTGCAACTGTAAACGCGATTGGTTATGAGTTCGATTCCCATTCCAGGAAATGAAAATATTAAGTATTTATAATAATTTACATACATACATAGCTTCACGCACATATAGCAGGTATCCCACATATAGCAGGGTAGGCAGAGGGAACCTAGTGTTAAGATACTCCGTTCCCCACTTCCCGCCGAATCGAGGCATTGCGTGCTGAGTGGCGGAACTCAACGCCGCACTTTGCCTTGTTACCAAACCCAGGAAATGGAAAATTCTATTTCCTCGACTGGGAATCGAACCCACAACCTAGTATTATTAAGTATTTTTATTTTCTTACTTAGCTAACGAGGCAAACGGAGGGAAACGGAGTGTCTTGACACTGTAACGTATTAGGACTCCACACATTTTATCTTACCGGAGCTGTGAAATTAAAATATATTAACTATTACACTCAAAAATGGGAATCGAACTCACAACTAATCCTGCACTTGTTTCGCCATAATGGCCTCAAAAACATACACCCATACATACAAAAAAGCAGTTTCTGGCTATATCGCACGAAGCAGGAGAATCTAGTGTTAAGATATTCCGTTCTACACTTTCCAATATTACAAATTAAGTAGCGGAACTCAACGCCGCGTAAATATAAAAAAATAAAATTAACAAAGTTTGAGAAGCACAGCGAAGTGCCAATTGGGAATGAAACATATATTTGTAACAAGCACCTGCTAACAACAAATCATAGTACACTCTGCCGATGCATCATCGATAGCGCTCCGCATTACCCTGGAATCTGTCGCACTTTGAAATATTAATAAAACATGAAAATTTATATATAGACACCACTCAGTGGCCCGTCGTGGCGCAGTGGCACAAACGTGTGACTGTACGCGACAGGTTGTGGATTCGATTCCTATGCCAGGAAATGAACATGTTTAAATACTTTATATTTTCGTTTCCTCGCTCCGGTAACAAGGCAAAGAGAGGCGTTGTTAAAAGACGGAGTGTCTTAACACTAGGTTCTCTGGTTCTTAGAATGGTTTTTGGAATCTGATTTCATACTGTAAAATGTTAATAAAACGTGAAAATTCATATATAGACCCCACTTAGAGGACAGGATTAGAAAACGCGGGTCGTGGGTTCGATTCGCATTAGGTAAACTTAGAGACCATCGCAGTAGAATAGTGACTGTAAATACGATAGGTCGTATGTTCGACTCAGGCGAATAATTATTTAAAATTATATCCATTGTCACTCTCTCAAGGTAAGACAGAATGCGGCGTTGAGTTCCGTCACTTAAAGCGCAATGTCTCGATTTCAAATGGAATTTAGAGAATGAAATTTCTTGACATTAGGTTCTCTCTAAATACTACGCTATTTAGTATAATGAAAACTAATTTAAACTAATATCCCCATTGACGCGTTAACAATGTGTTACCTAGCAACCTATATGTCACTTTATATAAACACGCATGTCAAACCATGGTAGTGTGTGTAACATTTATTTTACTAATTTAATATATTTTTCATGCATTATTTTAAAAAGATATTATCATTGTGCACTCCTTCGGTATATAAACGATGAGTTTGTTTCATGCTTCTCCGTCCGTGTAGTAGTCGTAAAAAGGAATACATAGTTTTTGTGTCATCATTTGATATACCGGGGATCGAAGCAAGAACTTCTCATTTACAAATGCTGTACCACTACACCACGATGGACTCTAGAAATCTTGATTCCAATTATTTTCAGTACTATTTATTTTATACATTGTTTTTTGAAAAATTTTGTAATATATCTTGACAAAGTTCCCGCCCTAATAAGAGTCAATGAATAATGAGTAGGAGTATCTGACTGTCCTTAGACGATTCACATATAGATATTTAGACTACGAGTATTCCTAATTAAAACTAGTGTCCCTTTCGACGCGTTAACAACGCGTCGCTTAGCAACGTATATGGCATTTTATATAAACATGGATGCATGGTAGTGAGTGTTACATTTATTTTATTAATTTAATATGTTTTATGCATTATTTTAAAAAGATATTCTCATTGTGCACTCCTTATATAAACTATAAGTGTGCCTAGTTTCATGCTCTTTCGTCTACGTGATTTTCGTAAAAAGACACTCTTAACTACATTTAAATGGTATTACATCAGAAGCTCCATCATATAAAAATCATCAAAATTACTTACTTACACCCAGTAAAAAGTAATTGTATACACATAAAAAAAATAGAATCGAATCCATACCCACCTTTTGTGAAGTCGGTGAATGAGTCAGATAGATAATAAATAGCATCTATACTGTACGTAACATAGTTGATACATTCATTGATTTGTTTAAATTTAGTTTTATGGTTATCTAATTTTGCACTCGGAAGGCAATTGGCCTGGATTCCGTGTCACTCAACGTTTTGTATCTGTCGAATTGTCGTATTGAATTGACAGTTTATTTTTTTTTAATATTACTACCAGTCGTGGGGTAAAGGCACAAGCTTGCGACTGTAAACGCTGAGAGGTTGTGGGTTCGATTCCAGCTTCAGGAAATGTAAATATTATAAATAATTAATATTTTTTAATTTCTCGCTCTGTAACAAAAGGCAAAAGAGCGACGTTGAGTTCTATCATTCAGCACGCAATGCCTCAATTCCGGCGGTAAGTGGGGACCCGAAATCTTAATGGAGACAGCGGGTGTGCCCAGCACTAGACTTCTCAGGTTCCGTTTGCCTATCCTGCTATGTGCGGGATACAGCTTAAATAATCTCCTTCGTGTGTTTTCCATACATCGTGACATTGGCGAAGTGAAATTTGTACTCAGCTGGCATTCGAAACGCCCTAATTAAAAACAACTGAGCTGAATTATTATTGTTAACACACTACAGATATATGATTTGTACCTTTCGCTTACAATTTATATATTTTTTAATTGTTATAACTTTTTATTAAGGAATTAATTGGCGCATGTTTGTTCTTTTTAGCTTCACGCTGTATCCCGCATATAATAGGGTAGGCAAGAACGAACTGGTGTTAAGACCTCCATTCCCCACTTCTGCCGCATTGGTATTGCGCGCTGAGTGGCGGAAGCTCAACGCCGCGCTTCGCCTTGTTACTAGACCGAGGAAGTTTTATTTAATTATTAGAATTTTGTTTTTTAATATAAAAGTCTCTACATTTTCCTGATTCTAAATAAGTAAAACTCAACACTTGCCTTTATCCAACCAGACCAAAATTAAGCCAAACTAGAATTGTCAGATTCCACATTCCATCAAACTGGACTGATTTTGTTAGGTGGTAGGAGGTTCGTCCTCCGTCTGGCTCACGACCACTATCATGTTAAAGACAGACCGCCAAATATCTAATGATGTATTCCGGTTCGATGGCATGTATGCCGGGTTTTCCACACTTTTCCCCACCCACATCCCGCTTTCCTCAGAATGTGGTGGTTCCGATAGCGAACTTCGTTGTCTTTCCCTCTCCCCATTCTATCACGTATCCTTTTGGTCGGCAACGCATTTACAACACCTTCGAAATTTGTTGTAGATGTTCATGGGCGAAGGTAACCACTTACCATCAGGTGGTCCTTCTGCTCGTTTGCCCATCCGTTATCAATAAAAAAAACCGATTTGAACCCATAACAATCGCTTACAATTATAACTCAAACACAATGATTCCCACTTCCAATCTCAATAGCTTTTGCATATCGAGGCGTGAATTAACAAAGAAGTTCCGGAGTACCGTCACTAAGCCAAAATATCATTTAATTCGACCGAAACTACAAGACCAAGAAGCTGAGCGTCATTATCTCTTTAAACTCTCCGATTTAAATCTTAATAGGAGAGAATAAGAGTTCAAAATTAAAAAAATAACTCCACGCATTTTCTAACACCCTAAAGATGCTTAACTTCCAATATTCATCCATTATTACAAAAGAATGAAGGAACGAGTGAGCAAATATAATGAGATTTTGATCAGAGAAAAAATCCAATTTTCCTATTCCTGAGCAATAAAGAGTCAGATTTGGATGAAGAACTTTTGTATTTTGATAGTCTAGTTGCTGGTTATATATAAATTGTCCGATTGTTTCCGAAGAGGTGACAATAAACGGTTGGCACTCATTTCAGGTAGCTTATGGTGGTTATGGTGAAACTGAAGTGCGTAATGACTATTTAAATGATTTCTGATTTCTTTACATATATGTGGGTAGATGCATATTTGTACTTTCGAAGAATTTTGTATGATAACTAGCTGTGTACCACGACTTTTTTTGCTTGGATGAAACCTAAGACCCCATTTTTAACTTTCTTCTCTTGGCTAATTGACTAACACCAAAAAAAAAAAATTCAGTCGGTGAGGACTTCATCATAGTTTTAAGATACGATTAAGTAGTTCTATTTAAGTATGCTGCAAATGTAAAAAATAAAAAAAAAGAAACAAAAGGCACGAGCAAGTGTGAGCCCGTGGATGTAATTTAATTCATATAAAAAAAAACATTCTCTTAGCACTCCCCTACACTCCTCAAGGAGTCTACATGTCAAATATCATGTTTCTATGTGCAGTAGTTTCGCGTGTACGTTGTCTGTCAGACACTCAGTAACGCAAGCGTTTTATATATAGATGAATCTCTTAAAAGAGGAAGAAATAATGATAATAATTATTAATGATCCTTTGGATTCCTTTTCATGAAAATTATGAGGGAGGAGTATGAAAGTTGGCATATTTAAAGTTTATATGGAGAAGAAGTGCATATTAAATTAGAAATACAAATCAAATTAATAAAATGAATATTACACACTATGTGTTTGATATACACTTTTGTAACGTACCATACATATGTATGATGCGGGATACAGCGTGAAGCTATGTATGTACATAGCTTCACGCTGTATCCCGCATATAGCAGGGTAGGCAGAGGGAACCTAGTGTTAAGACACTCCGTTCCCCACTTTCCGCCGAATTAACACATTGCGTGTTGAGTGGCGGAAATCAACGCCGCACTTTTGCCTTGTTACCAACCCCAGAAAATGAACAAAAACCTTTTCCTGGAGTGGGAATTGAGCCCACAATCTGTTGCATTTACAGTCGCACGGTTGTGCCTCTGCGCCACGACAGGTGTAAGGTATCATAATGTCATATATGCTGCTAAGGCATTTCCAGATTTTTAGCAACGTATTCAAAGAACCAACGCCTGTTGTGGCGCAGAGGCACAAGCGTACGACTGTAAACGCGACAGGTTGTGGGTTCGATTCCTGCTCCAGGAAATGTAAAGTTTAGCATTTTCATTTTCTGGGTTTGGTAACAAGGCAAAGCGTGGCGTTGAGTTCCGCCACTCAACATGCAATGCCTCAATCTGGTGGAAAGTGGGGAACGGAATTGTTATAAGAGAATGGAGTGTCTTAACACTAGGTTCTCAGGTTCCCTCTGTCTACCCTGCTATATGCGGGATACAGCGTGAAGCTATGTATGTATTCAAAGAGAACCTAGACACTGTTCTCCCATTCACACGAGCATTTAGCAAATGAATCTCCAAATCGCCTACAAAGCATAATAAGATAAAAGAAAAAAAATCACTATAGTAACAAATATAGTACTTAAACGCTGATTATGCATACAAGAACAATGCTAGGAAATGCTCGCGCTGTTGCCCACACAGTTCGATCAATTGGCGATCTACGCTATCTATCTATCTCTGTACATAACATTGTTTTTTTATCTAAATCTTTACAGTCAATAATTATCACTTGTTAAATATGCAAGTTGGCTATCTACATTTAATTCATTTTAAACTTATGTTGGTAGTGTTTATCAGAGAGGAATAGAAATCTTGACGGAGAACGGAGTGTCTTAACATTTGGGTCTTAAGTTCCCTCTGCCTACCCTATGTGCGGGATACATCGTGAAGCTAAAAAAAAATTAGTGGTTACTTGGTTTGAATATTGTACTTCTCTGCCGGCTATGGTGAAGGTCAGGATAGAATCAATGTCAAGCAGAGTATAAGATACCTCAGACAATAATTTGTAATTTGAATAATGTTTAGTAATGGTGAACGAAAAATGGGAGAACGAAGTGTCTTAACACGTCGGTTCTCAGGTTCCCTCTGTCTACCTTGCTATATGCGGGATACAGCGTGAAGCTAAAAAAAAAGAAAAGAATGATATAAATATAAACATTTATTCGTGTGGGAATCGAACCATCAACGAATCTCGTTTCCAGCTAGACATAACTATGCTATGACGTTACTATTATAACCAATATTATGAACAGAGAGATAGTGTCAAATCACCCCGTTGTCCAAAAAGAGGAAGAAATGATTCACTAAACAGAAATGTGATTCTAAACAAGTTTTATAAATCTAATGAATCAAGATCACCTTAATGTTAGCGTCTTAAATAATTACTGTTTATACCATATAAATCCACCTGCCGGTAGTCGCTGGTGCAATGGCCTGACGCATATTTGAGGCATGTTGTCTTTCTTGTGCAAATAATCGTTTTTTCCTACATTCTCACTATTTGAGATAAAATAGACATTATTATTAGGCCTGTCGTGGCGCAGAGGCACAAGCGTGCGATTGTAAACGCGACAGGTTGTGGCTTTGATACCCACTCCAGGAAATGGATTTTTTCATTTCCTGGGTTTGGTAACAAGGTAAAGCGCGTTGAGTTCCACCACTCAGCATGCAATGCCTCAATTCGGCGGAAAGTGGGTACGGAGTGTCCCAACACTAGGTTCCCTCTGCCTACTCTGCTATATGCGGGATACAGCGTGAAGCTATGTATTACTGAGTGACTGATAGACAACGTACAGACGAAGTTATTGCACATAGAAACATGAAATTTGGCATGTCAGCTCCTTGTCTACGCAAGCAAAGTCGCGGGATACAGGTCCACAGTAGAGGAATCAGAGCAAACTAGTGTTGAGGCATTTCAGTCGATCCTTTAGAACATTTTATAAATGTAATCATTACCCCGAATGGGAATCGAACCCACAATAATCGCGTTTACATTCAAATTCTATCCAACTACGCCCCGATGGCTTCTTTCTCATTACTATGTAACTTATTATCCTGGCTTTATGCGAGTGGCGACACTCCTTCCTCCCAATTTCGAGACGATGTTTTCGGAGTTCAACGCCGTCGTTCCACTCTCTCCATCATATATATAGATGGACATATTGTTTGGCGGAACATAACCCCGCGCATTGTCTAACCAAACCAGAGGAGAGGATATATTAAATATAAAAGAATATCTAACATCAATAAACACTACTAAATGTACATATATTTTATTGTGAAAATAGTACACGATTAAGATAACCCGCAATGTCTAAACAGTGGGAACTTGATCATATTGGAATTCAAAATACATTGTAAATTGAACCTTGTTACCATAGAAATAAGGTGTTCCTAACATTTGAACATATGAAATAAGTAATATGTAACGGCTGGACATGTTAATCGCGATACGACAAAGTGATATGTGTTAAGGCCAGTTACATACAGTAAGACAAACTTGAATTGTTCCAAGGTAATGGGTTCGAATCTGAATGTCATTGAGAGAATTTAGTGTTGGGACACTACGTTATCCGATTTTTTTTCTTAGAGGTATTAAAAATTACATGGGATACTTATATTAAAAAAAAATAGGTACACACTTATAGTATATAATAGACTGCTATTCATCAAGCGAAGACAAAGGTAATAGCTAGTTAATTTATATTTCGTTATAGCTTAGGCAAATGGAACCAGAGAACCAAGTGTTAAGACACTCCGTTCTCGTACAACAATTTCGTTCCCCACATTCTGCCGCATATAGCAGGGTATAGCAGGGTAGACAGAGGGAACCTAGTGTTAAGACATTCCGTTCCCCACTTTCAGCCGAATTGAGGCATTGCGCGCTGAATGGCGGAATTGAACACCACGGTTTACCTTGTTACCAGAGCGAGGAAATGAAAATACTAAATACTATTTAATATTTTCATTTCCTGGAGTGGGAATCGAACCCACAACCTGTCGTGTACAGTCACACGCTTGTGCCTCAGCGCCACGACAGGCCTTACTAATATTACTTCAAGACGAAATTCTATGATGCCTGTCGTGGCGCAGAGGCACAAGCGTGCGATTGTAAAGGCGACAGGTTGTGGGTTCGATTCCCATTCCAGGAAATAGATTTTTTTTATTTCCTAGGTTTGGTAACAAAGTAAAGCGCGGCGTTGAGTTTCGCCACTCAGCATACAACGCCTCAATACGGTGAACAGTGGGGAACGGAGTGTCTTAACACTAGGTTCCCTCTGCCTACCCTGCTATATGCGGGTTACTGCGTGAAGTTAAAAATAAAAAACGAAATTCTATCTTCCATGTATACAGAACCTAACAACTGATCCTAATTAAATACAAGGATGATACTATCCCAGAGCGCTGAATGATTTAGGGTTCCGCAAAAACTTGGAATTATTACCAGTTTCCTGGTAGGTGAGCGACGTGGAAAACATTGCGGACAATATGTTAGCATGAGTTATGATCGACGTGAGCCGTCCTTTGTGTGAAATATTGTAGAATGGCTCGTTTTAGAAAGATATCATACATACATACATACATAACTTCACGCTGTATCCCGCATATAGCAGAGTAGGCAGAGGGAACCTAGTGGTAAGACACTCCGTTCCCCACTTTCCCCCGAATTGAGGCATTGCTTGCTGAGTGGCGGAACTCAACGCCGCGCTTTGCCTTGTTACCGAACCTAGGAATAATAACGAACTGATGATAACTCTAGAAGAGATCTTTTTAGTAAATTAGATTATAATCATTTCTCAAGTGAGAATCGAACAGATAACCATCGCGCTTACAGTCAAAACCTGTCTCACAGAGATACCTACGTTTTTTCTTTATCTCGCATAGCATAATTAAAAAAAGATTAGTAGTAAGACACTTTGTTCTTCACTATCTGCCCAAATTCTAAACTTCTTTTTTTTTAACTTCACGCTGTATCCCGCATGTAGCGGGGTAGGCAGAGGGAACCAGAGAACCTAATGTTAAGACACTCCATTCTCTTTCAACATTTCCGTTCCCTACTTTCCGCCAAATTGAGGCATTGCGTGTTGAGTGGCGGAACTCAACTCCGCGCTTTGCCTTGTTACCGCACCCAAGAAATGAAAATACTAAATTTTACATTTTGGAGTGGGAATCGAACCCACAAATACTATTCCGCAAATTCTAAACATTGCGTCAAAATAATTTATAATCCATTCCACTGAGTGATTATGTTTTATGCAATACGCCATTTATCAAATTTTGGCGAAGATAGTGTCTCGACACTATGTTCCCTCTGACGACTCTGCTATGAGGTACAGAGCTTGAAACTGATGCTACTGAGCGAGAATCGAACTCGCAATCATCGGCTCCACAACCAGCAGCAGCAATTTTAATGTAATTTATATCTATATATTAGAATATAAATGACTTCATAATTTTTAATTTCACGCTATATCCCTCATGTGGCGGGCAGAGAAAATTTAAGAACCTAGTGTTAAGACACTCCGTTCTCTTAACATTTTCGTCCCCATTGAGACATTGCAGGCTGAGTGGCAGAACTCAACGCCGCGCTTTGCCTTGTTAACATTTCCGTTCCCCACTTTCCGCCGAATTGAGGCACCACGTTCTGAGTAGCGAAACTTAACGCCGCGCTCTACCTTGTTACTAAGGCGAAATAAAAAATATTAAACATACCTTATTATAAATATAAAAATAAATGAGTTCATTAACATTAAATGCGTAATTAGGTACCAAAATCACGTTTACGCCACGTTACGAACAAAGCGTTACTCTCACGATTCGATGTCGATCCGTTCTCACGGACGAGTATTATAACTTATATTTGCTTAATGACTTCTATGATGGTGTAACTTGATTTTGCTAAAACAAGCGAGAGGCCATTGTAGCTTACAAGCTTAACCGATTTTCAAAAAAAGAGTTATTTATTTATTTATTAGATTCATCAGTGGTAATTACATCGGATATAATTTAACAATAGTTCGTTTTTATTCTTATAGCTAAATGTATTACCTTTTTAGGCGACCACATGCAATTATAAGGACAAGATTTGATTTGAAGATTTGGTGGTAGGAGGTTCGTCCTCCGTCTGGCTCGCGACCACTATCATGTCAAAGACGAACCGCCAAATATCTTATGATGTGTTCCGGTTCGATGGCATGTAAGCCAGGTTTTCCCCTTTCCCACCCATCCTTTCCCCAAAATGTAGTGGTTCCGATAGCGACTACCATTGTCCTCCCTTCCATCTGTATCCTCTAGGTTATAAACGCATCTAAGCAACGCCTCTAGTTGTAGATGTTCATGGGCGAAGGTAATTCACCACCATCAGGTGGTCCTTCTGCTCGTTTGCCATCAGTTATCCATAAAAAAAAAAAAAAAAAAAAAAAAAGACATACTTTTTACAAAATTAGTTTTAAATGTTGGCTAAATTACAATCAATGGAATAGGAAAAGAATACTAAAAAGAAAAAATATAAAAAATTATTTATGTTGTCTGACACTCCTACGATATTTATCCAGAGAGCTCCTGATAGGATCCAAAACGCTTCTTTAGTTTAAAATTTCACAAAAATCTAGATATAGAGAATTATTACCTAAAAATAGACCTACGAAAAGGATTCAAGAAAGTTAGAAGGCTTACGTGAATTCCTAGGCACCTCTTTAAAACAGAAATTTTGCACAAATAAAGGATTATCATATATACTAGTTTTCGCCCGCGGCTTCCCTGCGTGGAATTCGGTTATATCGTTACGGTAAGAATTAGCCTATTGTCTTTTCCAAGGTCATTTGTATTTTTTCGCTATAAAAAGTATCCTATGTCCTTTCCCAAGTTCAGTCCTACCTTCATATCGAATCTCCCCATCAAAATTGGTTCAGAAGTGGCTTAGGCGTGAAAGGTAACAGACAGACAGACAGAGTTACTTTCGCATATAATATTAGTAAAGATGCCATTAATACTTTTATATATGAAAAAGCGCATCCAATATTTACCATTATGACACGTGGACACTGTTTGTCAATTCTCTATATGTTCCTATTGCTTCACTATGGCATGTCGAGACGTAGAGAGACGAGCGTGTGACCCTAAGCGAACAGGTTCTGAATTTATTCTGTTCAAGGAAATGTAAATAATAAATAATATTTAGTATTTTCATTTCCTCGCTCTGGTAACAAGGCAAAGCGCGGCGTTGAGTTCCGCCACTCAGCATGCAATGCTTGAGGCGGTGCAAAATGGGGAACGGTAATGTTAAAAGAGAACGGAGTGTCTTAACATTAGGTTACTTCTGTCTATCCTGTTGTGTGCGGGATACAAGGTGAAACTAAAAAACCAATCTAAGCTTAGGAAATAAGATAAAATTATGTTTCACAGAGAGACCAAATATTTTAGTTGTCTATTTCTTATCAATAAATTAATATTATTTACTACTTACTATGATTAATAATATCTACTTACTATAGTTGCATACATATATAGCTTCACGCTGTATCCCGCATATAGCAGGGTAGGCAGAGGGAACCTAGTGTTAAGACACTCCGTTCCCCACTTTGCCGAATTGAGGCATTACGTGCTGAGTGGCGGAACTCAACGCCGCCCTTTGCCTTGTAACCAAACCCAAGAAATGAAAAATTCAATTTCCTGTTTTGGTAATCGAACCCACAACCTGTCGCGTTTACAGTGCTTGTGCCTCTGCGTCACGACAGGCGTTAAATGTAAGTGTTGTAACACTATTTTTTCTCTATATTTATTTTAAAATTCGTAGTATAAATGAAGGTTTAATGATGTTTCATATTATTCTGCGCGAACTCCCTTCCTAGGCTTAACAATACACCGGAGTTGAGGAAAAGATTTTATCTATTTACATGTAACACGTAATTGATGCTATATAGATGCTTAACTAGCTTTGTTTCGCGGAATTACTTATAAAATACATACATACATACATAGCTTCACGCTGTATCCCGCATATAGCAGGGTAGGCAGAGGGAACCTAGTGTTAAGACACTCCATTACCCAATTTCCGACGCACTACCGCACGCAGCACAGTTTACAACTATAGCAAAAAGTGTCGTTACAATTTTGGGTCTTAATTTTTTCCGCCTAGCCCCCTTTCGCAATAAAATATGACAATAAGCCATCATAAAGTCCGAGCCCGGAGAGTCTTCTTTAAAAAACAAAACAGGAAATTAAAAAAAAAACCAACAATAATCCTTTCTTACACAACCATACCTTATCTCTAACATCACCTATTCCATATGACAATAGCGACTGAAATTGCATTAATGATATAATAATATAATTATGTTGTTTTCAAAGTATCGTAAGATCAGAGCATTGAATTCTTATCTAGAATCTGTCCCGTTGATATCACACTTGGTTGATTTTGTTGCAAAGAGTGGAGAGTGCAGTAGAAATGGCATAAATTTCAATTTTTTGGAACTAAATTCCTTATTAGTTAACACCTATTGTGGCACAAAGGCACAAGCGTGGCTGTAAACGCGACAGGTTGTGTGTTCGATTCCCACTCCAGGAAATGTAAAAGTTTCGTATTTTCATATCCTGGGCTTGGTAACAAAGCAGAGCGCGGCGTCGAGTTCCGCCATTCAGCACGCAATGCATCAATTCGGCGGAAAGTTGGGAATGGAGTGACTTAACACTAGGTTCTCAGGTTCCCTCTGCCTACCCTGCTATATGCGGGATACAGCGTGAAGCTATGTATTTATACGCACTTAGTAGGTTAAGCAGAAGGAATCAGAGAATCTAGTGTTAAGACACTCGTTCTCTTAAGATTTCCGATCCCCACTTCCCGCCAAATTTAGGCCGAAGGAAATGAAAATACCAAATACCATGATCAGAAAATTTAACTATTTCACCTCTCTTATAATCTATGTACACAATAATGGTAAGTAATTTCATATATGCCTTTTGTTTGTCACGATTCGACCGATGTTTAATTGTATCTTTTAAGTAGCTATGTACTGTTACTTTTATAGCTATCATTACGTTCACGCCATCTTGAAATGTTTTCGTAATTGTGGCTTATATAATTCTTTTTCTGTTTCACGCTGTATCCCGCACATAGCAGGGTAGGCAGAGGGAACCTGAGAACCATATTTTTTTTTACGTGAGGAAATCCGTTATGGATACCCGCCCGGGAGGACTTGGACGGGTTATGTGGGACTCCAGACCGGCTGTAAAGAGGCTGTCCGTATACCCACTAAAATCTCACGGTGCTCCTCCTCTACCGCCACTGGCCGAGGCCCATGGGAACTGCCCCAATCATCCGTGGAAACCTCGGCGAGAGAACGTGAGAACCTAGTGTTAAGACACTCCGTTTTATTAATATTTCCGTTTCTCATTTTTTTTTGCTTCTCGCTTTATTCCGCATATGTAGGTAGAGAGATAGCTAGTGTCAAGATACTCCGTTTTCCACTTTACGTCCGATTTCGAGATAGCATAGTATGGTTGTGAGAGACAAGTTAGACATTTCGTTCTTCGTTTCCTTTCTTCTGCTTTCTATCTGAATTTAATATGGTGATAATATGATTTATCTTACTAGACTGGAGAAATGAAAATAATCTAAGTATAATTGTTATCTCGAATGGGAATCAAACCTGCAACCAATTTTTTTAGTAAGGCACTGTTCCACTGCACCATTATGGACTCAAATTTAATATAGAGTTCTTTCTTATCGTTCCTTTAAAGTAAGTAGTTTAAAATATATTATATACTCGTACATAGCTTCACGCTGAATCCCGCATATAGCAGGGTAGGCAGAGGGAACCTAGTGTTAAGACACTCCGTTCCTCAATATATTATTATATATTACCCAAATGATAACTATTGAGACACATAATGAAGAAAGAAGAAGAAACTCCTTAGCGCACCATGGATTCACCGTGCGTGTGCCCATCGCGTTGCAGAAAGAGGAGTTTGGAGAGTGTCGCAGACTAACGACACAACGTGTAGGTTTAAGGGGCCCCTTTAAAATGCACATTAACGTTCACCTCCACTGTCCGCGCTCCAACCTCTATCTAACCTTACATATAAATGAATATCATAAAAATATTAGTTTTGGGTTCCCAGCCTTGTTGCTAGAGCGAGGATTTTTTTTAATCTTCACTCTGTATAGCGGGGTAGGCAGAGAGAACCTGAGAACCTAGTATTAAGACACTCCGTTCTCTTACAACAATTCCGTTTCCCACTTTCCGCTGAATGGAGGGATTGCGCGCTGAGTGGCGGAACTCAAAGCCGCGCTTTGCCTCATTACCAAACCCAGAAAATGAAATTACTAACATTTCCTGGAGTTGGAATCGAACCAACAACCTGTCGCGTTTACAGTCGCACGGTTGTGCCTCTGCGCCACGACAGGCGTTAAATATTATTTAATATTTTCATTTCCTGAACTGGGAATCGAACCCACAACCAATCGCGTATACAGTCACGCTATTCCACTGCACCAATACCGTTTTTTTTACTATTTCCATATAAAATATAAGACAGACTCATCCGTGTAATATAATGCGTATGTGCTATCGGCAAAACTGAAACATATTTTTTTTGCGTCTTTTTAGCATTTTCCAATTAGAATCGATTTTATAAAGGAGCCGACACAATTACTTACAATATTCTACACTTCATTGTGCTCTATTAGGCGTTTTTTTGTATGAAAAAATATGCTACGGTTGGTTGAACAACTAAATTGTTCATTCGTAATCAATCAAGCCCTCACCTGATGGGTAATTACGCGTAACACCGCGGGATTTTGTTAGTATAACACTATTGTGAATCAATTATTAATAACGTCTGTAGTGGCGCAGAGGTTTACATGCGACTGTAAACGCGACAGGTTGTTGGTTCGATTCCCACTCCAGGAAATGTAAGAGTTTAGTATTTTCGTTTCCTGGGTTTGGTAACAAGGCAAAGTGTGGCATTCAGTTCTGTCAATCAGCACGCAATGCCCCAATTCGGTGGAAAGTGGGGAACGGAGAGTCTTAACACTAGGTTCTCAGGTTCTCCCTGCCTACCCTTCTATATGGGGGATACAGCGTGAAGCTATGTATGTATGTATGTATGTATAACAAAAAACGTGTGACAAAGAAATGATGAATGGAAATGTCATAGAGAACGGAGTGTCTTAACACTAGGTTCTCTTGTTCCCTCTGCCTATCCTGGTATATGCGGGATAGAGCGTGAAACTAAAAAAAGGTACAAGGCCTTTCCTCAAACATTATGTCAGCATTTAACAAAGTTGCCAAAATTTAACATTTCTTCAAAATTTATAGTCAATATACGAAAACATCAAAACGCAATTATCCTAAGTATATTTTCAAATATATTTCGATGGTATCTAAAGATGGAAGGAAGCAGTGTTCGAATGGCGACAGGCATGACGTTACGAGTCAGCCGGGCGTGGCGCCCCACTATGTGCCTACATATCGATGTATTTTAAAATATTTTTATGAGGTTTTAAAATTTTAAAAGAGACACGTGCGTGCGATTGTAAACGCGACAGGTTGTGGGTTCTATTCCCACTCCAGGAAATGGAATTTAGCGTTTTCTGGGTTTGGTAATAAGGCAAAGTGCGGCGTTGAGTTCTGTCTCTCAGCACGCAATACCTCAATTCGGCGGAAGGTGAGGAACGGTTTGTCTTAACACTAGGTTCCCTCTGCCTATCCTGCTATATGCGGGATACAGCGTGAAGCTATGTATAAATGTAATACTAAAAACAATTTGAGGCCTCTAGTGGCGCAGAACACGCTGCGAGGACTCAAACCGTGCGTGACAGATTGTGGGTCTGATTCTACTCTAGAAAATATTTAGCATTTCATTCTTGGCGTTTTGTGGTATCGAAGGCAAAGCGCGGCGTTGAGTTCTGCTTCTCAACACGCAATGCCTCAATCTCCTGCGGAAAGTGGGGAACGGAGATCTTAAAGAACGGAGTAACACGTCGATTCTCAGGTTCCTCTGCCTAGCATGCTATGTGCGGATACAGCGTGAGCTAAAAAAATTAAGTAGTGTATTTTAACAATATTCAAGGTAAAAGTCCCTCAAGTAATTGCGTATGTTTAAGTCTATATATTTCGGTTGGTTTGGTCATTTGTTTATACAACAATACACCTTACACAGTCATCGTGTCCTCGTCGAGTGTTAGAAATGCAAATCATGGAGTGAGATTGTCGAGGTCAAATTATAAATATTTCTCTTCAATTTTTATAATCTTACATCATTAAACAAAAGTGATTTATTTTGACTAATAATATAAATAATAGACGCTGTGATAGGTTGTGGGTTTGATTCCCACTCCAGGTAATGAATATTTTGGCGAGGGGTGAAAATTAGTTAGGCAAGCTGGTAAATTTGTTAGAGAAGCCGATGTATATTTAGGGAAGTCGGTACATAAGTATTTAGGAAGCCGATATAGTATATTTACTATCAAATTTTGGCAATGACCTTTGAAGCACTCAATCTTCCTTGATCTTGTTTTTTTGCAAGCTCAATTACAATTTTTCACACAAGTCCACATTTTCTTGGCGACCTTTTTTGTAAATTTTTGAAATCTTAGGGCATTAAAGTGCGCCGGTGAGGATGAGTTGTATGGACGTCTCGCCACTGCCACCAATTGATAACCACCTCCCTTCTTAAAGTTGGTTAATAATATTTGCCATGCTACCAAATATTACACAAAATTATCAGAAAAAGAAACTAAACATTATCTCATATCTTTATTCATTATTAAAGTAACCAAAACAACACATAAAATCTGGTTTCCTCAAACTTCTCGCATTCTAACACTAATTTCCACTAAATATATTACTTAATTAAAAAAAAAAGGATATTATTCAAACATTAAGTGCCAAGTAAAGATATTAACGATGCTCACGATAACGCCCGTCGTGGCGCAGAGACACGAGCGTGCGACTGTAAGAGCGACAGGTTGTTGGTTCGATTCCCACTTCAGGAAATATAAAAGTTTTCAACCGTCGCATCCATCGTTAAGCGTCGTCTAAAGAGTCATTTCTTGACACTTTGAGAATTTGTTTTTGTGCCAACACCAAATCGTGTAACTTTACTCCTTCTGTTTATTTATGTAGTTATATGTATATTGGTATGTATATATGTATGTATGTATGAATGTATTTATGTATTTATGTTTGTATGTACGTATTTGTGTTATGTGTTTGCTATAATAAATCTATAAGTATGCTATTGTTATTATTTAAATATTATTATTTCTTTATTTTTCACACCCTATCCGTTTCAATGCGTTTTCTTATGCCTTAAGGTTGCCTGGAAGAGATCGCTATTTTAGCGATAAGGTCGCATATTGTATATGAAGTCTTTGTGTATATTTTCTATTTTATATGTTTATTTTATGTGTGAATAATAAAGAGTTATTATTATTATTATGTATCTCGTTACAGGTTCTCGGGTTCAAAGGAACCCGGTCCTTTTGGAAGGCTTGCGTGGGGACACAGGTCCAACACGTAGAGGCCCCTTTGAGACAACAATATTTTTTAATCTGACGCATTGACCGGGATCCATCTCTGAGTAACCATAGGCAATTGCTCAGAGATGGTCACCGGTCAATGCGTAGGAGCTATGGAACATATGGAAAACTAAAACAGGGCTATGGAATGGAGTTTGGATGGACTAAGTACTGGGCTATTGATTGAGACTACCGGACGTCCGCCTTTTCAACAGTCTCAAATTGAAAGGTTAGCGGACGGTGACTCGCCTCCCACTAGATGGGCCCCCACAAAGCGGCGTAGTGCCTTGGGCGCAACATCGGTGTGGTCAGCTAAGGGTGTTGAGAGGTGTGCACCGGTTTCACCATCGCGAGTGAGCTCGTGAGCGGGTTTCCCCGTTATTACGCAGATTGAGCACTTCCACCCTTCCGAGCATATAGCTCTTGCGCTCCACTCTGCCGGTCAATGAAGGCAAGCCAGAGGCGGGGGATAAATTACAATTCCCCTCTGGAGGTCTCAGGTCCGTGGGGTCGCCACTCCCCAACAGCTCGCCACAAGCTGCCCTGCGGGCTTATTATTATTATTATTAAAAGTTTAGTATTTTCATTTCCTGGGTTTGGTAACAAGGCAAAGCGCGGCGTTGAGTTGTACCACTCAGCACGCAATGCCTCAATTCAGCGGAAAGTCGGGAACGGAGTGTTTTAACCCTACGTTCTCAGGTTCCATCTGCCTATCCTGCTATATGCGGGATACAGCGTGAAGTAAAAAAAAAATTAAGTGCTTACATTAGCTTATGATGCTACTACGAATAAGCTTGTTAGTTCCCACGACGAATGGGCCAATTACTTGGTTATTACGAACTCTATCACCTATCAGATGGTATCTGTATGTAGAGTAATGATTAATGAATCATGTCTGTATGTGACAAGTTTTTAGAATTGCCTTTAAATATGATGTTATAGCTACTTTATATATGTTTAATTGATGTTAATATGTTCTATGTAGAGTTATTGACTTTTTAACTGAATTCTAGAAACGAGGTTTTCAATTTGACTGTTATTTTTGCACGTAAAGCCTGTAGTGGCGTAGAGGCACAAGCGTGCGATTGTAAACGCGACAGGTTGTGGGTTTCCAATCCAGGAAATGGAATTTTTCATTTCCTAGGTTTGGTATTAAGGCAAAGCGCGGCGTTGACTTCCGCCAGTCCGCACGCAATGCACGGAGTGTCTTAACACTAGGTTCCCTCTGCCTACCCTGCTCTGTCTATATGCGGGATACAGCACGAAGCTATGTATGTATGTAATTCTTAAAATATCATAACTACATAATTCAATAAAGGACTATTATTTGGCTATGACTCATGTATGTATCTCGTTCAGATAGTTGCTTTGAATTGACGCCAATTCCCATCATATTCATGTTCACACTGTAAGAGAACTGACACATCTGACCGAATTCCTTACCTAAATTACTAGTTCCTTTAAATGCGAACACTTCAAATGTAATAGGTAATGTAATACTTCCTATAATTACGTGAATCATGAGTGTCTTTTAACCGACTTAAAAAAGGAGGTACATACATACATATATAGCTTCACGCTGTATCCCGCATATAGCAGCGTAGGCAGAAGGAATCTAGTGTTAAGACACTCCGTTCCCCACTTTCCGCCGAAGTTTTATTTCAGGCATTGCGTGCTGAGTGGCGGTACTCAACGCCGCGCTTTGCCTTGTTGTTGGAGTGGGAATCGAACTCACAACCTGTCGCGTTTACAGTCACACGCTTGTGCCTCTGCGTCACGACAGGCGTTAAGGAAAGGAGGTAGTGAACTATTTTTGTTTGTTTTTTCTTTATTAGCTTCACTGCCTTAACTCGGCGGAAAGTGGCGAAGTGTTAAAAGAGAACGGAGAGTCTTAACATTAAGTTATCTGGTTCACTTTGCGTACCCTGCTATGTGCAGGATACAGCGTGAAGCTAAAAAAATTAGCTTCACGCACATAGCAAGGTAGGCAGAGGGAACCAAAGAACCTAGTGTTAAGACACTCCGTTTTCAAGTAGGGAACTAATTTTGTGGATTTTTTTAAGTGATAGCTAGTGCTTAATGTGGTCTCATTTTAAAATGATTAAGATCTGATGTGTAGTTTTTGAGTTATGTGTAATAATTGTGTTTTTAGTGGCGTTTCTTTGAAGTCGATTTTTTTTGTTGAAATATAAATAATTATATAAGAAAATATAGAGTTTTAATATAATGGTTATGGCGATTTATATGATATTAAAGTATCTCATCTCTACTAGATCTGTTATTGCTTCTTCATTTTTTTTAACTTCACGCTGTATCCTGCACATAGCAGGGAAGGCAGAGGGAACCTGAGAATCTAGTGTTAAGACACTCCGTTCTCTTCAAACATTTCTGTTCCCCACTCTCCGTAAAATTGAGGTAATAAGGTCAAAATAATAGTGAAATTGAAACAATTGAAATAATACTTTCAAAGTAAATTTGACTGGATTATCATATAATGATTTGATTATGACCACGATACTTACCCAACACACCACTAAATAGCCTGGTGGGTTATTCAAGGACATACATATATAATAACACTCTATGTAGTGTAATACGAAACACGTCTCGAGGCAAATTGCTTTAATTTGATAAGTTCTATCGTTTCCCAGGTTGTTAGTATCATTTGCTAGATGCTTTGCTAGATTATAAATGATCTAGTGTCAAACGAAATAAAAGGAACCAGTTAGAATTTTTTATATACGCTTGTCGTGGCGCAGAGGCACAAGCGTTCCACTGTATACGCGACAGATTGTGGGTTCGATTCCCACTCCAGGAAATTAAAATACTAAATAATATTTTGTATTTTCATTATCTGGGTTTGGTAACAAGGCAAAGCGCGGCGTTGAGTTCCGCTACTCAGCACGCAATGCCTCGATCCGAAGGAAAGTGAGAAACGGAATTGTTAAAAGAGAATGGAGTGTCTAAACACTAGGTTTTTAGGTTCCCTCTGCCTACCTGCTGTGTACGGGATACAGCGGGAACATAAAAAAAAATCAGTTATATGAGGCAATGTATATTTATTTTGTATAAATAATAAATGTTTTCAAATAATTTATTATTCCACTCTTTGAATGACTCGTACTACTTGTATGTATTTATATCATAGTATAACGATAAATATTCATCTACACGCTGTAACCCGAATATAGCAGGGTAGGCAGAGGGAACCTGAGAATCTAGTGTTAAGACACTCCATACCCCACTTTCCGCCAAATTGAGGCATTGCGTGCTGAATGGCGGAACTCAACGCCGCGGCTTGCCTTACCAAACCCAGGAGATCAAATCAATTGATGCTCAAAAATATATACATAGTCCAAAATAAGAAACAAATTACTATAATTGTATGTAAAACAATCAAGAATCGTTCGAAAACATGATATTTTTATTAAGTAGTCGAATTTTGAAATGTAAATGACATACTTAAGACGCTCAACATCAAACAATTGAACATTGTCTATAAATTATCAATACTATTGTTATAATAGGAAAAAAATGATTTCTTGTATATTTGTTCGTAATGAAAGAAAACTTTTTTTTTCAACTTCACGCTGTATCCCGCATATAGCAAGGTAGGCAGAGGGAACCAGAGAACCTAGTGTTAAGACACTCCATTCTCTTTCAACAATTCCGTTCCTCACTTTCCGCCGAATTGAGGCATTGCGGGTTGAGTGGCGGAATTCAACGCCGCGCTTTGCCTTGTTACCAAACCCAAGAAATGAAAATACTAAACGAAAGATAACTGAATTCATTATTACGAATAACTCAAAAACTACTTGTCTATTTTGATTAAATTTAAAAGAGATACACATCATAAGGTCTAGCTATCATATAAGAAAAGGATCATCAAAATTGGTTCATCCAGTAAAAAGTTATGCGGTAACACATATAAAAAAATATAGTCGAATTGGGAACCTCCTTTTTTGAAAGTTGGTTGGGAAGTTTATTATCTATCTTAACGTCTGTCGTGGCGCCGAGGCACAAGCGTGTGACTGTAAACGCGACAGGTTGTGGGTTCGATTCACACTCTAGGAAATGTTAGTATATTCATTTCCTGGGTTTGGTAACAAGGCAAAGCACGGCGTTGAGTTCCGCCACTCAGCAAGCAATGCCTCAATTCGACGGAAAGTGGAGAACGGAGTGTCTTAACACTAGGTTCTCAGGTTCCTTCTGCTCACTAAAAAAAGATATCTATCTATGCATACGAAGTCATGATATAATACTAGTATAAAATACAATAAAAACGTTAACAAGTATCGTAAACTACAGCGATCGGTAACGCGGTCGTGATAGAAATACGAAATTTAGTTAAAAATTGAAAACATTATATGAACAGAATTTTTAAACAATCAAAGGTTCACGCTCCAGCGGACGCTAAGGGAACGCGAGGGTCATACATACGGTAGAGAAAATTATTAAAATTTTTAAATCATATATTTTTTAGCTTCACGCTGTATCCCGCACATAGCAGGGTAGGCAGAGAGAACGTGGGAACCTAGTGTTAAGACACTCCGTTCTCTTAAGACTTCCGTTTCCCATTTTCCGTCGAATTGAAGCATTGCGTGCTGAGTAGTGGAAACTCAACGCCGCGCTTTACCTTGTTGCCAGAGCGAGGAAATGAAAATACAAATTATTATGAATATTTTCATTTCCTGGAGTGGGAATGGAACCTTCAACCTGTCGCGTTTACAGTCGCACGCTTGCCTCAAGCCATACCCGGCCTCTCATTTTTTTTATTTTATTTCACGCTGTATCCCGCATATAGCAGGGTAGGCAGAGGGATCCAGAGAACCTAGTGTTAAGACACTCCATTCTCTTTCAACAATTCCGTTCCCCACTTTCCGCCGATTTGAGGCATATAATTAAAAAATATAATTTAAATTGTAAGCATTAATTTTAATATTGAGACCATTATAGCTCAGTGGCACAGCATCTGATTTTAAGCACTGATAGTTGTTGGTTCGACCCTCACTCGAGGGAATTTCTCCGCTCTGGTGAAAAAAAGAAAGAAAGTGGAAAGAAATGAAAGGAACGTCTTGACATTAAGTTTCTCATTAATGTGCTTTGCGGAATAAAGAATGAAGATTAATATTAAAAATAAAGTTGAGTTTCACCAGCATACAACGTCTAAATTCAGCGAAAAATGGGGCACTGAATTCTTAAAAGAACGGAGTGTCTTACCACTAGGTTCTCAGGTTTCCTCTGCCCTGCTATATGCGGATTACAGCGTGAAGTTAAGCAAATATAATAAGAACTCCATACATTCTTCAAACACGTGTGTATCCCCCATATAATAAGTCCTACATCGGCCTCTGTCAATCAGTTCTACAATTATCGACGCCCGGCGGACCGTGGCTAACCACTAACCATTTAATTTCAATAGAAATAACATGCTACTGTCTCACAAATTGTGATTTTGACCGATATTTGTGACAAGATTGTTATGTAATTTTTAAATTATCAACGCGGCGTTGAGTTCCGCAATTTAATATGTAATGGCTAAAATTCTGGTGGGAACTTCAGCTTTTTTGCTTGATTAAAATATAAATAAGGGTAGAATCTTTAGTCAGGAGGTCCTCATGGCGTAGTTGAGTTACGCAATGTCTTGTAATCTAGTGAAAAGTGGAAAAACGGGTGTCTTAACTCTAGGAGTGGTTCTTTCTGACTATACAGGGAAATGCGTTTAACTACATAAAAAATATATTATAATAAATCTTTACGTATCCCTTGTATTTTGTAGTAGATAGTAAGATATTCTCATTTTCATGTAATTTAAAATTTTGACATACTGAGTCAGAATTAAACCTTGCGTCATGTCTAATTAGACAGTAGTTCATACATACATACATAGCTTCACGCTATATCCTGCGTAGGCAGAGGGAACCTAGTGTTAAGACACTCCGTCCATCACCATCTGTCGAATTGAGGCATTGCGTGCTGAGTGGCGGAACTCAACGCCGCGCTTTGTCTTGTTGTTGTTGTTGTTGTCTGTAGACAGTAGTCTTTTATTCATTTTATATACACATACATCCTTTTTCTAGCACAGCAAGGTAATCAGTACTTAGTTACAGGACCCTCCGTTCCCCATTTTCCTCCTGAATTTGAAGTATTTAGTGGCAGAACTCAAGAGTATTACCAGAGAGGAGATATGAAAATAATTTAAATATAATCACTGTTTCGAATGAAAATCGAACCCAGTTTCACTGTATCACGATAGCAGCTTAAGCTTTTTTGGTCAATAGAAGAATCAGTGACCCTGTTCTCCGTTGTCGGTGCTATATCTCTCCACTTAATAAAATTTTGGTTGTAACAAGTTGAATATTAAAATTTTAACAAAAACCAAAACCTCATTCAAATAAAATGCACTAAAAAGTACCATTATTACGAATAACTCGAAAACTACTAATCAGATCTTAACTTTATTTAAACGGGACCACATCAGAAGTACTAGCTATCATATAAAAAAAGAATCATCAAAATCGGTTCACCCAATAAAAAGTTATGCGGTAACATACAAAAAAATGGTACCTCTATACAGTTCTTTAGTCTACAAGGACAGTTTCGGTTCACGGCGTCATTCATGTGGCTTTGTGCCGTGATTATGGGGTTAGTGACGAATTGATTGATGTTTTACGTTGAATAGATAGGATGTGCCATTTCGGTTATTATTTCCATCTTTGGTATGTTTACAAAATTGTTTTTTTTTTTTTTGTGGACAATACAAGGCAAATCCGTGTTCGAATCACCTGATGGTAAGTGATCAATGCTTCCCAAGTCCCCGTGTAATACCAGAGGAACCGCAGGTTGCTGGCCTTTGAGGTAGGAATAGACGCGCTTTTTGAAGGTACTCATGTCGTATCGACCTGGAAACGCTGCCGCAGGTATTCCACAGTTTAGTGGCGTGTGGAAGGAAATTCCTACGAAACGGCACAATTCTGGAGTGTCAAGTATCCAGTATATATGGTTATGGTTATTTTTTTCCTTTTTTTTTGCATTACGATGCATCCCGCATATAGCAGGGTAGGCAGAGGGAACCTGAGAACTTAGTGCTAAGACAATCCGTTCCCCACTTGCCATCGAATTGAGGCATTGCGTGCTGAGTGGCGGAACTCAACGCGACTTGTCACGTTACCAAACCCAGGAAATGAAAATTTTCATTACCTGGTGTGGGAATCGAACCTACAACCTGTCGCTGTTACAGTCGCACGCTTGTGCCTTTGCGCCACGACAAGCGTTCTAAAAAAATGTAATTATTAAATATCGAAATTTTAAAATTTCACAATGAGAACACAAACGTGTGTATGACGCAACAATAGTATGTTTGACAATGGGTTATGTTATTATAATCGTTACTTTGTACGTACACTACTTTGCGACACACTACTGAGTTACTCTCGATTGTCATTTTGATTTTGATGTCATTTAGATATATACAGCGTGTTCCGAAAGTGTCACTTTTTAATTAACTAAAAAAGGAGGAAGAGGCGAATCCAAAAATCTTATTCGCCCAAAAACTCATTCAAATCGATTTTTGAACTGATTTTCATAACATAGCTTCACGATGTATCCCGCACTTAGCAGGGTAGGCAGGAGGAATCAGACAACCTAGTGTTAAAACACTCTGTTCGCTTTCAACATTTCTCCCCACTTTCCGCTGGATTCAGGCATTGCGGGTTGAGTGGTGGAACTCAACGCAGCGCTTTGCCCTATTACCAGACCCAGGAAATGAAAACACTAAACATTATTTCAAATTTTTATTTCCTGGAGTGGGAATCGAATCCACAACTTGTCACGTTTACAGCTACATGATTGTGCCTCTGCGCCACAGCATGCTGTTGATTTCCAATAAATAAAAAAAAAGGAAAAAAAAATTAGGATTTTATTAGGAAATTTACTTTTTTTTTCTATGTTGTAACATCCTGTAGTGATTTCATACATATAATAATAGGAGGTTCTGTCTGCAACTTTGTCTATGTGGTTTCAAATAGAAAAGAAAGTGAATCATAATAATTGATAAAGATCTTTGAGGCATGTATGCATATATGTATCTTATTTGTTTAGATTGTAGATATTATTCAATAGGCATAGACAGAACGCGGCGTTAGAAGCTCTGCCATTTAATACAACATACGTTCTTTTTATTAGGATAGTATTATATTTATTATATCAAACTATAATATTTAAAAACAAATTGTAATTGAAAATTTCCTTCTAAGAATATGGAGGCAGGTGAAGTAGAGCTCGGACGGTGAGAACAATCCACTAAGTATAATGAAGGGGCCTTAAGTGGCGAGAAGCATCGCGCTTTAACTTACCGGCGCAGGGAATGTAGATCGAAACACAACAGCGTGCGTTTACAGAAGCAGATGATATTCTGACCTCAATAGTGCCAGATTTAACAAGAAAAAGAAAAGCAAAATAAACTAAAAACTAAAAATTGTACGAAAGCTTCTACAAAACTTCTCGTCAGATCTTGCTAAATTTAAACGGGAGACATTGAGTACCACCTATCATATAAAAAATTATAAGAATTGTCATCCTTTAAATGACAAAACATTCATTCATTCTGTCTTTCTCCGTACCTCCTTCGTTTTGAAGCCGGTTAAATTAAATTCAATGCCAAATTTCTCGAAAACAAGAACAATTCAACAATTCCAATACCGACCCAATGGCTGTTCAGTCATAATCTACCCTCTCTTAGATCACATTCGTAGAGATTTAAATTGAGACGCGATGCGTGAAGAGAGGCAGTCTCATTGTTCTTTGTAGCTTGACATCTGTTTTATATTCATTGAACCTTGTTCATACTGTTTATTCTGGCTTTGTCTTACACATTTTTTTTTATTTGTAAAGAGTTACCAACTAACAACACTGCAACTGTCTCAAAAAATGTTTTTAAAAAAGAAATAATTTAATGTAACGCTAATTGGTTCAGCGAATTCGATTCCCATTTGGGGTGGCAGTTATATATGCGCCTGTCGTGCGCAAGAGGCACAAAAGCGTGCGGCCTGTAAACTGACTGGAGTTGTGGGTTCGATTTCTACTCGGAAATCATTAATATTACCTAGATTTTCCTGGGTTTGGTAACGGAGCAAAGCGCGGCACTGAGTTCCACCATCAGCACGCAATGCCTTCTATTAATTCGGCAACTTAAGTGAGAACGGAATTGTTGTAAGGAAACGAATTTAAAATTCTCAGGTTCCTCTGCCTACCCTACTATATGCAGGATACCAACAAGGAGTTAAAATATATATATATATATATATGCTATATATATATATATATATATATATATATATGCGAATTTCTCCACTCCTAATAGAGACAAAGCGTGGCAGTAACTTGTGACGGGTGTCTCTCATTACCATGTTATGTTCACGCAGCTGAAAGTGTATGAAGCTTGAACTGCCTTTCATGAGAATGTATATATGTTGGTCTTATGACTTACTAGTAGATAAAACACAAGCTATTAAAATTCCGTCATCTTACGTTTCTACAGACATTCAGGAAATCCTCTCACTTAGTACTACTCCACTCCTCAAGGGCACTATGTAAATGTCATGTTTCTATGTACTGTAAAAAAAAAAAAAATAAAAAAAAAAAGAAAAAAAAGTCCCATGGTTTCTTGCGCCAGTTCTTCTCAGGTCTGAGGCATTAAATTTTATTGAACGTTATTAGGTATTTGACAGTTCAAAAATGAAACTTGTAACTATTTTAGACCAAATTATTACTGACTTTGACTTTGACTTGACTTGTCTGTCCCAGTCACTCAGTAAACATATGCGTTTTTATATATATATATATAATATATATATATATATATATATCTATATATATATATATTGAAGTCACATGCATATAACTCATCTCAATATTATTGAGTGTATAACACAAGAATTGTCTCCAAAACATACTGTATTTATCTACACGCATATATTTGACATTGTAGCGAATTAAATCATGATTAGTCATATATATTGCTATTTAAGTCAGCATACTGTCGTGACGCAGAGGCTCAAGCGTGCGACTATAAACGCGTCAGGTTGTGGGTTTGATTCCCACTCCAGGAAATTTTCATTTCCTGGGTTTGGTAACAAGGCAAAGGCGTTGAGTTCCGCCACTCAGCATGCAATGCCTCAATTCGACGGAAAGTGGGGGACGGAGTGTCTTAACTGTAGGTTCCCTCTGCCTATCCTGCTATATGCGTCACACATGTCTAATAATAAGAAATGTTACAGTTTATTATGAAAAACAATGAAGAGTATTACACAAACATTGAGTTATATTATTTAATTTTAAAGTATGTGTTCAGAGAAGCGAATCTATCTCTAAGTTAATCGTCGCCTGTAATGGTAGAAGCCTACTATAATTGTTTCTGACGGTATTTACTAAGATATAAAGTTAATCTAGAAGAATGTTTTATAGAAAACGTATAAAAAAATGAACGGAGCGGGACTCGAACCCACGCCTCTTGGAAACTGTCCAAGCGCTCTGACCGCTAAGCCATACGTTCTTACCTCGCTGTGTCGGAATTCTTATACACTTGTTACAACTAATTTTTGTTTTTAGAATAAAAATTATAAATATATATATTTGGAATATATAGCATTGGTTATGAGTTGGAATCTCAATACATTACTACACAGCTTTTTACTGAGTAAATCAATTTTGATGATCCTTTTTTTATATGATAGCTAGTACTTCTGATGTAGTCCCATGTAAATAAAGTTAAGATCTGACAAGTAATTTTTGAGTTATTCGTAATAATTTTACTTTTTTAAATTTTATTTCAAGTCAGTTTTGTTAGTTATTAAAATTTTAATATTTTTTTCAATATTACACGTTGAATGGCGGAACATAACGCCGCACTCTATTTCAATATTTTTATAATACTATTATAACTACTAGCGGCACCGCTGACGCGTTAACAACGCGTTGTGTTTAAAAATGTATGTATATGTCACTTTATATAAACACGGATGTCAAACCATGGTAGTGTGTGTAACATTTATTTTATTACTTTAATATACTTTTTATGCATTATTTAAAAAAAATATATTAGCATTCTGCACTCCTTCGCTATATAAACTATAAGTGTGCCAAGTTTCATGCTTCTCCGTTCGCTTTATATTAAAAAAAAAAAGCGTACAAAGATTCTGCTTCAAAAATTTCTTCAAATTTAATACATTTCTACAAGTGTCCCATCCAGTTTCTAATATAGAATAACAATTTTATTACGGTAATCGTAACTTTTACGCAATTGAAGCAACTTGTGATTGCGTACACTTGCTAAACCACGGCCCGAGTTGATTTACCCACGATCTGTATACAGAAGTATTTTTTAGCTTCACGCTGTATCACGCATATAGCAGGGTAGGCAGAGGAAATCAGAGAACCTAGTGTTAAGACACTCCATTCACTTTTCAACAATTCCGTTCCCCACTGTCCGACAAATTGAGGCATTGCGTGCTGAGTAGCGGAACTCAACGCGCTTTGCCTTGTTACCAAACCCAGGAAATGAAAATACTAAACTCTACGTTTCCTGGAGTGGGAATGGAACCCACAACCTATCTTAGCAGTCGCACGCTTGTACCTCTGCGCCACGACAGGCATGGACATGGAAAACGGAGAGTCTTAACAATAGGTTAGTCACTTACTATGTGTGATAAAACATGAGCGAGGCCTGTTATGGCGCAGAGGTACAAACGTGCGTATAAATGTGACAGGTTGTGGGTTCAATCTCACTTTAGGAAATGAAAATAAAGTATTTTCGTTCAGGTAACAAGGCAAAGTGTGGCGTTGAATTCCACAATTCAGATTGCAATGCCTCAAGTCGACGGAAAGAGGACGGAGTGTCTTAACACTAGGTTCTCTGGTTCCCTCTGCCTGTCCTTCTATATGCGAGGTACAGCGTGAAGCTATTAAAAAAAAAATAAAGCGTGAAGCAAGCTGCAACATTCGTACTCATACACAACGATTTAATCTTTTTAAATTATTATTTTTAATAAGCGACGTTTCCAAGAAACGGTAGGCCGAGATAGTATATTTTTTAAACTGAATTTATTACCTTTGTTAACACATTTCGCACTTACAGTACGCTAGTATTTTAATGTAGTCAGGTGTTATTCAGACGTGCAATTTTTATGAATGCAACTGGTATGGGGTGATTTGAGATGAGGATTCTGTATGTATATTTTATTAAGGTTTGCGGAACTCAACGCCGTGATTTACTATTCCGTGAGAATCGAATCAATAATCAATAGCGTTAACAATTATACTATCTCACTGTGTTGTGAAGGTTTTGAAAAAAAGAAATATTGATATATTTGCAAAACCGGAGAAATGATTCTCTAGAAAAATAATCATACTCTACGTTTGATATCTAACGAAACGTTAATTACGTCTGTAGAAACGCCTGTTGTGGCGCAGATACACAAGCGTGGGACTGTAAACGCGACAGGTTGTGGGTTCGATTCCTACTCCAGGAAATGTAAAATTTAATATTTTCATTTCTTGGGTTTGGTAACAAGGTAAAGCGCCGCGTTGAGTCCCGCCACTCAACACGCAATGCCTCAATTTGGCGGAAAGTGCGGAGCGGAAATGTTGAAAAAGAATTGAGTGTCTTAACACTAAGTTCTCTGGTTCCCTCTGCCTATCCCGATATATGCGGGGTACAGCGTGAAGTTAAAAAAAAGAAAAAAAAAGTGGCCCTAAAATAAATAAATTAAATATGATCCTGTTTAAATCTTGATTTGACTTATTCATAATAATTTTACTTTCTATTGAATTTTATAAATGAATTTTCTTTCATACATATATAGTAAAACATTATATTATTTAAAAAATATAAGGAATCCTAAAACTAGGTAGCTTTCTGACCGGTGGGCAACATTATAGTAAGCTGGTATCATGTTATCTCAATTCGGCATCTTTAAAGCATAGAACGTGTCGATGTTAGCACATATATATACAAGTATACGAGTATGTAATGTTATGTGGAAAAATGTATATTGCTTTTAATATATTTTTAATTTTTTAGAAAGAACATAGTGTCAAAACACTCCGTTCTCCTCTTTCTACGAAAATCAACACTGCTTTTTATATTATCAGGGCAGAGAAATGAAAATAATTTTAATTAATTACGAATAACAATCAAGCTTAGTATTTTCATTTCCTGGGTTTGGTAACATGGCAAAGCGCGGTGTTGAGTTCCGCCACTCAGCAAGCAATGCCTCATTTCGGCGGAAAGTGGGGAACGGAGTGTCTTAACACTAGGTTCTCTGGTTTCTAGCTATAAATATTTTTTTAGCTTCACGCTGTATTCCGCACATAGCAGGGTAGGCAGAGGGAACCAGAAAACCTAATGTCAAGACACTTCTCTCTCTTGACATTTCCGTTCCCCTTCACTTTCCCTGAATTAAGGTATCGTGTGCCGAGAAGTCAACCGAAACTCAACGGTGCGCTTTATCTTGTTAATAAACTCAAGAAATGAAAATACTAAACTTTTATATTTCCTAGAGTGGGAATCGAACCCACAACCGGTCACGTTAACAGTCAAGTTTATATATATATATATATATATGTTATATATATATATATATATATATATATATATATATATATATATATATATATATTCTATCATAAAATTTATTTAAAATATTCCCTCCACACGACTTTACCTCACAAATGTTCTAAGAAGCCGACATCAGCATTATATTAACAATTTTATGTATTACAAATATACTTGTGATTTATGAAAACAACCTCGACATTTGTCCGTCGGTCTGTTTGTTGATGTTCATATATATTGTATTTGAGGAAATTCGCAATTTAACTATAAGATTAGTTATAAGGCGCGGCGTTGAGTTCCGCCACTCGCGCAATGCCTCAATTCGGCGGAAAGTGGGGAACGGAGTGTCTTAACACTAGGTTCTTTCTGTCTACCCTGCTATATGCGAGTTACAGCGTGAAGTTAAAAAAAACAAAATTCTATCTTCCATGTATACAGAACCTAACAACTGATCCTAATTAAATACAAGGATGATACTATCCCAGAGCGCTGAATGATTTAGGGTTCCGCAAAAACTTGGAATTATTACCAGTTTCCTGGTAGGTGAGCGACGTGGAAAACATTGCGGGATACAGCGTGAAGCTAAAAAAAAAATATAAAAATATAAATGATTATGATCAAATATCTTGAATAATTAATTTCTTAGTATCTTGGAATTTATGTTTTATATATTTATGTTTATCACTAAAATTCTTTTTAATATTAATATCTATTATTTATTTCATTTAGTCTATCGTGGCACAGTGGAACAGCCTCTAAGTGCAAACGTTATAGGTTGTGGGTTCGATTCCTACGATATCATAGTCAATGTAATTAAATTATCTATATTTTTTTTTCAATTTCACGCTGTATCCCACATGTAACGGTGTAGGCAGAGGGAACCAGAGAACCTAGTGTTAAGATCTCTCCATTTTCTTTCAACAATTCCGTTCCCCACTTTCCGCCGAATCATTAATACGTAAAGCGTTGGAACCCTCTTTACGAAAATTTCGCGGACGGATGAGCATGAAACTTGGCACACTTATAGTTTATATAGAGAAGGAGTGCAGAATTACATCTATTTAAAATAATTCATAAAAAATATATTTAATTAATAGGATAGTTAGTGAAATTCGAGACATTACATATTAAATGCTAAAATTCAAAGTCACGATTGGTCTTCTCGACTGAGAATCGAACCCACAACCTATCTGAAAGCACTATCCCAAACAAAACCGTGAAAATATATTAAACTAACAGAAAAATATCAATTTTTATCACCACACTTAGATATAGACATAAAATTTTACGATTCGACGAATCGGTGAGATTTTTATAGCCCTTTTTTTTCACAAAAAAAGTTTAAATTTTGATAAAAATCGGTAAAGATCCAATGCACGTACAACTGACTATACGTCTTGCGATGTTCTCAGAAAAGTAACACTGTTGAATATAAACAGTCATTAATATACCTTGTTATTGCCTCAATAATTGTTTTCGATAGCTATCAACGCACTAAGTGATGTGAACGGTGGGCAATTCGTGTTTGAAATGAACTTTTGAACCTTTTTTGAACTTTAAATGTGTTATGAATAGTTAATGTTTTAAATAGCGAAAAGGTAAAAGCGGAGTGTTTCGTCACTAGGTTTTTTTAGCTTCACGCTGTATCCCGCATATAGTAGGCAGAGGGAACCTGAGAATCTAGTGTTAAGACACTCTGTTCCCCACTTTCCGCCGAATTGAGGCATTGCGTGCTGAGTGGCGGAACTCAACGCTGCGCTTTGCCTTGTTTGGTAACAACCCAGGAAATGAAAATACTAAACTTTTACATTTCCTGGGGTGGGATTGGAACCAACAGCCTGTCGCGCTTACGAGTACACTCGCACGCTTGTGCCTCTGCGCCACGACAGATGTTAAAATAATAATAATAATAATAATAAACAAAGTAAACAAAAAGATATTTCTTTTACTAATTCACTCATATTTTATATTGCTTATAGAGTAGCGGAACTGAACGCCGCACAATGTCTTATTTCTTTATTATTCCGCCGAGTTGATATTAATATACAACCATTACCTGTAGTTAGATATTGCCTAAACGCCTGTCGTGGCGAAGAGGCACAAGCGTGTGACTGTAAACGCGACAGGCTGTGGGTTCGATTCCCACTCCAGGAAATGGTATTTTTCATTTCCTGGACTTGGAAGCAAGGCAAATTATAATAATGAATATTTAGTATTTTCATACCCTCGCTCTGACAAGGCAAAGGGCGGCGTTGAATTCCACCACACCACTTCCGGAAATCTTAAGAGAACAGGGTGTCTTAACACTAGGTTCTCAGGTTCCCTCTGTGTACCCCGCTATATTTGGAATACAGCGTGAAGTTAAAAAAATCGAAAATACAAATACTTTCCTTCTAAAATTGCATACATTCATAAGACAGTACCCCGAAAATTCAAGAAACCCTGATAATTCCACAATAAACAATATTGTCACTAAAACAGCCCCTTTAGAGAAAGGGTTCGATATTTATCGCAGTGTTTATTACTTGAATTATGCCGTCTAATGACTTCCCGAAGCTCAGACTCGGGGTAGAAAATCCTATTGGCTATTAACAGTCGAGATGGTGAAATATGGATGTGCAAAGTTTTGCCAGACACCTTATGGTAATGTGGGGTTTAGTAGATATACGGAATTTTATTTGTTGTTCGTTCTGTTGCGGGATGACAATGAAATTGATTATTTAAAATGTTTTTTATAAACTTTTTAAAACCGCTTTACTTTTTTTTTAAATATAAAGTGTTATAAATGATTATTATAAATGTTCTTTTTTTAATTTCACGCTGTATCCCGCATATAGCAGGGTAGACAGAGGGAACCTGAGAACCTAGTGTTAAGACACTCCGTTCCCCACTTTCCGCCGAATTGAGGCATTGCGTGCTGAGTGGCGGAACTCAACGCCGCGCTTTTCCTTATTACCAAACCCAGGAAAATGAAAATACTAAACTTTAACATTTCCTGGAGTGGGAATCGAACTCACAACCTGTCGTATTTACAGTCACATGGTAGTATATTTGAAATAAATTTTCTCTAACACTAAACTAATGAGCTACCAAAACAAACGAGCTAATGCACAATTATTAATAGATTTGACCCCGGCATCAATTAGAGATATAAACTGTCATTGTACGGTGTTAACTATAAAACCAAATTTAGTGTTTGAAAGGGTACAAATAATTATGTAAGGAATTTCATTTCGATTACGAACAATGGCTTTTTGGACGATTAATTACTTTATGGGATGGTATGGTATTTATTATGTGTTCTTACATGTACATAGAAATTATGTGTAAAAAGCAGTGGCGAGGCGTCCATACAACTCGATTGCCATCGGCTTGGCTAACTTTTCAAAGTACAAATATGAGACCTAAAAATTACCGGCTTCCCTAAATATATACCGGTTTCCGGTTTCAGTGTTAAATATACATCGGTTTTCCTTAATTTACCGGCTTGCCTAACTAAAATTTTCACCCTAAAAAAAGTTACTATTTTTTTTAGCTTTACGCTGTATCCAGCACATAGCATGGTAGGCAGAGGGAACCTGAGACCCTAGTGTTAAAACACTCCATTCTCTTTTAGCATTTTCATTTAATCGCTGTATTTTTTTTAAATAGAGGGAGATTAAAATAATTTAAATTAAATGATAATCCTTTCGCAAGTGGGAATTAAATTTGAAAATGATGTAAAAAAATTACTATTTTCAACCCAAATTCAATTGCATTGGCGTAATTAAACGCCGTTTTCTTTCTTAGTGCATCTCTATATAAACTATAAGTGTGCCAAGTATCATTCTCCTCCGTCAGCGCAATTTTCGTAAAAAGGGATCCAAAGATTCACGTATTAATATATATACACATATTCATTTCGCAAATGGGAATCGAATCTAAAGTCATCGTTTGCACGTACCTGTCACTGAACAATACCTTCTTATAGTACAAAAATAATTCAAAATTATATTTATGTACATTTTCAAGATATTGGTAGAAATAAATCGTCTATCTTAATTTAGGCCCCCACAATATTTGCATCGCTTAGATCGAGCCGTATCGGAACAAAAAGCACCATTACGGCTAGATTTATGTGTTGAGGGTGCCGTACTGTATTACGGTGTTTTGTTAATTTTACTAAATAACTATTTGGAAAGTGGGGAACGGTAATGTTAAAAGAGAACGGAGTGTCTAAACACTAGGTTCTTAGGTTCCTTTGCCTACTCTGCTATGTGTGGGATACAGCCTGAAGCTAAAAACAACTATTTGTATGTTATATTGCACGCTTTGTTAAGACTGGCGGCGTTGAATTCCGCCAATACACTGCTATGTAAATAAAATAGCTTAATTTTTTTTTTAACTTCACGCTGTATCCCGCATGTAGCGGGGTAGACAGAGGGAACCAGAGAACCTAGTGTTAAGACACACCAATCTCTTTCAACATTTCCCTTTTTTCACTTTCCGCCAAATTGAGGCATTGCGTGCATAGCTTAATGTGATCTCTGTTTAAGTTTTAAGTGGGAAATCTTGTAATATATTACTTAATTGGAAAAAAATGATTTTCTAAGTTCTTTAAGAACACAGTGTCGAAATACTGGAGGAAGATCACCTAAAGAGTATGAGGAAGGATTTATATTGCCCATAATATTCTTTCTCAACTTTCCAAAATCTCAAAATTCATGCTACGGAACTCAACGCTGCAATATATACAATCAAAAATATTAAAACATTGAATAATATACATAAGCGAGGGTCAAACGCTATCCGTAAATAAGAAATGTCAGTGTATCACCATATTAAATGACAATATTGCCTTCTCTATATTTTTTATGAGCAATAAAACTGTGATCGTTGACAGGTTTTGAAATTAAAAAAATAAGCCCATATCATAATATTTAATAGCTTCGATTTGTAATTTATTGAATAGAGAAGCTTCACGCGGCGTTGAGTTCCGCCACTCAGCACGCAATGCCTCAATTCGGCGGAAAGTGGGGAGCGGAGTGTCTTAACACTTGGTTTCCTCTGCCTACCCTGCTATATGCGGGATACAGGGTGAAGCTATGTATGTATGCTTCACTCTTTATAACTGGGTGGTTATGGTAGTATTACGTATAACTGGGTGGCTAGAAGAATGTAGTGTCTAGACACTTTGTCCGTCGACTTCTGCCTGAGTTCGAGACATTGTGCGTAACATACTGTAACTTAAGGTCGCGTTTTGTTTTATCAGAGCGGAGAAATAAAAATAATGTTAATATAATCATTATCTCGAGTGGAAATAGAACCCACAACCCTTATGGTCTTTTATATAGATCCAATCTGTAGTAAAACGGCGTCTAATTGTAATTGGTGTTGGGTTCCATTCCCATTTCAGGAAATTGAAAATATTAAACAATATTTAGTATTCTCTCTAGCTTTGGTAACAAAGCAAAGCGCGGCGTTGAGTTCCACCACGCCACACAATGCCTCAATTCAGCGGAACGTGGAGAACAGAAATATCAAAAGAGAACGGAGTGTCTTAACACTAGGTTCTCAGGTTTCCTCTGCCTACCCTGCTATATGCGGGATACAGCGTGAAGCTAAAACAAAAAAAAAGATATTTTCAATAAAGCAATTTGAAACTTAATTTACATTACCAACAACAAGTATATCAAGAGCACTAATTTACACTCGGGTAATGTTATAAATACGATTAATGATTGTATTTCTGTTCTTTTGCCGTTCATTTCGATATAACGACCGATAATAAATATAAAGATAAATATAAAGGTGCTATGTCGTATGTATTGGACGTGGAATTGTATAGATTTAAAATAAAAAATCTTAAGCACTTAAATTATAGCAGAGATTTTTGGTGGTAGGAGGTTCGTCCTCCGTCTGGCTCGCGACCACTATCATGTCAAAGACGAACCGCCAAATATCTTATGATGTGTTCCGGTTCGATGGCATGTAAGCCAGGTTTTCCCCTATCCCACCCATCCTTTCCCTAAAATGTAGTGGTTCCGATAGCGGGCTACTACATTGTCCTCCCCTTCCATTTGTATCCTCTAGGTTGGCAAAAAAAAAAAAAAAAGAGAGTGGTGACACTCTGCGAGGGGTGAAATTTTATAAAGGTAAGCTGGTAGATTTAGGGAAGTCGGTTTATATTTAGGGAAGCCGATATATATTTTTTGAGAAGCCGGTATATATTCAGGAAAGTCGGTAACTCATATTTTTTTTAACCTTGTTTCTTTGCAAAGTAGTTTTAATTTTTTTTTCAGAAAATTTACTGTCATTTATAAAAAGGTAAGCCGGTTATATGGATGCCACCCCATGCTCTCTGCATATAAAGCGTTTAAGTACAGCTATGAGTAACGTTAACATATTGTTTCGAATTCGTGGGAAAAAAAGGAAAACAGAGTGTTTTGACACTAATTTCTCTGTGCCTTAACTATTTTCCCAAAAAAGACATGAAAAAATATTTAAAAAAAATAATTTTGTAGCTTTTTTTAATACTTGTAAAAATTTTGGCCTACGATAAATATCTATATATTAAGAAAACACGTTATTGTGGGTATGTAAGTAGTTAATATATCTACGTAAGTACTTAATATATTCTATTTGGGGCTAATATATAAATAATCATTAAATTATATTCAAATTATTTTCATTTCCCTAAGATACTCGTATATAAGAAAAACGAGTACGCATTGAGTTCCGCCACTCAATAATATCCCAATTTTCCAGGACAGAAAGTAGAGGACGGAATGTTTTACCACTATATTCTCTCTGACTACCCTGCAATACGGAATATGGCGTGAAGCTGAAATTCCAAATTTTAAATTCCTCAAGAATGTAGCTGCAAAAAATGAAGCTAAGCGGCTAGGCAGGAGGTTCATCCTCCGACTAGATCGCGACTACTATCATGTCAAAAATGAACCGCCAAATATCTAATGATGTGTGTAGCCAGGTTCTGCCTATTCCCAACAATCCATCCTTTCCCCAGAATATTTTTTTTTTTTATGGATACCGGATGGCAAACGAGCAGAAGGACCGCCTGATGGTAAGTGGTTACCTTCGCCCATGAACATCTACAACACAAGAGATGTACTAGATGCGTTGCCAACCTAGAGGATACAGATGGAAAGGGAGGATAATGTAGTAGTCCGCTATCGGAACCACCACATTTTGGGGAAAGGATGGGTGGGAAAGGGGAAAACCTGGCTTACATGCCATCGAACCGGAACACATCATAATATAACATCATATAGTAGTACCGATGGCGGACTGCCGCGGACACTACATTATTTCCTCTCCTTCCCATCAATAAAAAAAAGTTATTAAGGCAAATCCACCTTAACCTAACTCAATCCCAATCTCAAGTTACGTCCTTAATAACAATAAAACATATCAATACGAAAACAATCAGTTACAGTATAAAAACGATAAATATAGATAAAAAAAACATAATTTTCGAACTTAAAATTTATTTTATAAGCATTCATTTTAGCTATAAACTTGTAAATGCCCTTTGCAGGCGACCGACCAACTTACGAACACTAATAAATTTTTATGCACTCAATAATTCTTTCTTTCTTTTTATTTATTATTATTATTATGAAAAAACGTATTTATTGCTATGTATATTGTTTCTTTTTAGCTTCACGCTGTATCCCGCATATAGCAGGGTAGGCAGAGGGAACCTGAGAACCTAGGGTTAAGCCTCTCCGCTCCCCACTTTCGGCGAATTGAGCAGAGCTGAAAGCATTTTGAACCTTTGTTACCAAACCCAGATAATGAAAAATACTACGCTTTTACATTTCCTGAGTTTTCACAGCTCCTGGGATTCGAACCCACAACCTGTCGCGCTTTACAGTCGCATCGCTTGTGCTCTCTGCACCACGACAGGCGCGGCGATCGTAAAGTAATAACTACCCCATTATTTACCATTATTGTTATTATGAAAATATATATTTATTACTATATTATATATTGTTAATCGATTTCAAAAAGGAAGGTCTCAATACGATTGTATTTTTTTACTGATTTAAACCGATTTGATGATTCTTTTTAAGTGATAGCTAATGGTTTTGATGTGGTCCCATTTAAATTTTATTAAGATCCGCTGATGAGTAATTTTGGAAAGTTATACGTGTAATAATTTTTATTGCATTTTCTTTTTATCTTAAATATATATGTTTTTAACTTCACGCTCGCATATAGCGGGGTAGGCAGAGGGAACCAGAGAACCTAGTGTTAAGACATCATCTTCTTTCAATATTTCTGACGCCTGTCGTGGCGCAGAGGCACAAGTGCGCTGACTGTAAACGGCGTCTTCAGGTTGTGGGTTCAATTCCCACTCCAGGAAATGTAAAATTTAGTATTTTGATTTCTTAGTTTTAACAAGGCAAAGTGTGAAAGGGTTGAGATCCGCCACTCATCACGCAATGCCTCAATTTGGCGGAAAGCGGGTCCTCAAAATGTTTGGCTAAAATCTTAACAATTATATTTCATTTGCTTCAAAAATAGTACCGGAGTGAGCTCCGGCACTCCTTCCAAGCTTTTAAGGTTGGCAATAAGCATTGCTTATATATACTCAAACATGAGCTATAACAAGAAGATAACATTCCTTGAAAGGGACTCATGATCTTCTACCGTGTCAATTATCGGGGCAAGTTACAGAGAGAGGAGTTTGAGAGTCCCCGTGTGGGACTTACGACCCAACGTATAGATTTTAAGGGGCCCCTTTGAAATGCGCATTAATGTTCAACCCTCACCGTCCGCGCTCCTCTCACCTTAACCAAATTTAAAAAGATCATACTAATGCCGTCTTCGAAATACATGCGAGAAAAGAACTGGATAATAGTTCTAGATAGTTCTTAGTTTCTGCTACTTTTTACTTCTTTATTAGCTTCACGCTGTATTCCGCATAAAAGCAAAGTCAGAAAGTACCTGAGATCCTAGTGTTAAAAACACTCCGTTCCCCACTTCCTCCGAATTCACCTGAGATCTGACGAGAAGTTTTTGAGTTATTCGTAATGTCCTGCCTCACAGGAGAGAGGCGCCTTTGTACTGCAGTTCTAGTTGATCCTCCTCCCGAGGAGGCCAAGCCAGGGTCAGAGCTCTCTTCAAGCTCGGCCCCCCAATAAAACCCCGGTGACGCTGTCAGCCAACATGGGCCAACAGCATTCTACACAGTCGAAAAAATGTTGTGCTTTTTAGTGCATCTTATTTGAAGTCATTTTTTTGTTTCTCAAAAAGTCGTTAGAGGCCATCTTGGTACGAGACAGCGCACAGTGTTCACGCTTTTTATCCACCTCCGTTCCCAGTTTCCCCCGAATTCAGTTGGTGTACTGAGTGGTGGAACTCACCTGCCGCGCCTTCCTTTACTCTGGTAAATAAAAATTATTACACATAAAAAAGTAATAAAGGTAAAATTAAAAATATCAAACGAATGTTTTAAAGTTTGGGATGAAAGAGAATTTAACAAACCATACCATACCATAGACAGTCATAAGCCATGAGATTATTAGATATTTGTTAAAAAATAGGGCCATACATAAGCGGGACATGCGTGCGTATGCGTTGTTAGTTGATTTGCGAAAACGTACAGTGCACGGTCGATGCCTTAATTAGAACTGTAGTGATGTGGAAATAAAATAAAAAGTCGATTTTAAATAAAAATGCTTTAAAAAAGCAAAAATTGTCATTGAATAACCAAAAAATGACAGAAATGTTGAAAGAATATCAACGCACGCAATAATACTGGTTCCCGGGTTCCTGCCTACCCTGCTATATGCGGATACAGCGTGAAGCTAAAAAACAAAGGTACTGGCACATACACACACATATCATCGCTGTATCGTTTATACAGAGCAGGCAGAGTGGAACCCTCAACACGTGAGACACCCGATCCCAACTTTCTGGCGAATTGAGTAAAAATAATAATTTAGAAATTCCTGTGAAGACTGAATTGATGTCATTGGTGCACAAATCAAAAACTAGTCGTCTATTTAAACTACATTTAAATGATTTAAATACAGCAGCATTAGCTATCATATAAAAAAAAAAGAATCACCAAAAATTAGCTGATTGAGTAAGAATTTATGTGCAACACTCCTGAAAAAAATACAGTCGACAAGAACCACTAAAATCACCAGTAAGTATTTGCAATTATTTCGCCAAGTTAAGATATATGTATATATTCTCTCATTATTTTTAGCTGCTCCAGACATAATATATAATTAGGGAAAGTGGAAGACAGAAATCTTAAAAATAACGGAGGTCTTAACACTAGGTTCCCTGCTCACCCCTGCTATGTGTGTGGATACAGCGCGAAAGCTAAAATAAAAATATTTGATACCGAACCCGAAGGGAATGGTAAACAACCACCAACTTAATTTCCTTACCGTAGACCACGACCAAATTAAAATAGTTTTGATTGAACGATTAACGCTTGTCGTGGCGCAGAGGCACAAGCGTGCGATTGTAAACGCGGCGGGTTGTGGGTTCGATTCCCACTCCAGAAAATGGATTTTTCCTGGGTTTGGTAACACATCGTAAAGCGCCGTGCTTTCGAGCCCGTCACTCAACAGGCAATGCCTCAGTTCGGCGATAAGTGGGGAACGGAGTGTCTTAATACTAGGTCTCACCCTGCTACATGCGGGGTACAGCATGATGCTATGAATGTATGTGATTTTCGATCTAATTAAGTAACAACTTTTGAAAGTGGAAAGGGAGAGAGATAGTGTCTCAACACTATTTTCTCCTCTCAAAAAAAAAAAAAAGAAATATCGATAAACCAAACGCACATCACTATTCCGTTAATAGATGTAACACCAGGAAAGTCATTGAATATGGTCGTAATGATAATTATTTTAATTAATAATCAACACGCCATCGGGACGTCAGTAATAAGGATGCTCGAGTCGATGTCCCTTAAAAAGGCCCTCTATTAGTCACAGTGGCCACAGAAGTTGTAAGTACAGTAGTTTTTACTGTATCTCTTTTAAATGTGACCTGTTTAGTTTTTATGGAGTTTTTATAATTGTAATGTTTATTCTGCCTTTATTTATTAACCGATTTTGAAAACGGCTAGTGTAGTGGTCTTATAAATTTGTAATAGTTGAGATCTTGGCGAGAAGTTTTTGGAGTTATTCGTAATGTTGTGCTTTTTAGAGCATTTTATTTAAAAACTGCTTCTTTTCTATTATTAATATTTTTATAACTAACTTTTTCTTAACGCCTCGTCGTAATAAGAAAGAAGCTTGCGACTGTAAACACGACAGGTTTACAGTCGCAAGAGGTGTGACTGGTGGTGACAGGACAGGTGGATTCGATCTCACCTTGGTGAAATGTTTAGTAGTTTCATTCTCAGTTTGGTAACAAGGCAAAAAGCGCGTGGGAAGTGTTGAGTTCCGCCACCAACATGCAGTGCCTCAATTTGGCGGGAAAGTAGGGGAACGAATTGTTGAAAGAGAATGGAATGTCTAACACTAGGTTCTCCTCTGGTTCCTCTCTGCCCCTGCTATATGCGGGATACATGTGAAGTTAAAGCAAAGAAAGAGATCTGACGAGGAGTTTTTGAGTTATTCGTAATGTTCTGCTTTTTTAGTACATTTTCTTTGAAGTCGGTTTTTTTTCTATAAAAATTTTTATATTGGCATTTTTTCATCCAGATTAGACCAGAATTCAATACTGGTAGAACTTACATTTCAGTAGAAAATAAATATTCCTAAAGATCACCATTTTAAGGGCAATAAGTACTTACCAACGAACTGACCAGGAATAGGTAAAAAAAATTAATTTTAATCACGCTGTATCCCGCACCCTAGCAAAGTAGGCAGAGGGAACCAGGAGAACCTAGTGCTAAGACACTCTGTTCCCCACTTTCCGCCGAATTGAGTGCAATTTCGTGCTGAGTGGCGGAGTTCAACGCCGCGCTTAGCTTATTATTAATCTGCTAAAATCTCACAATTATAAACATAACAGTGGTGGTGGAAAAAATATATTCTTAGAAGTCCTAAGTTTGCACCAAAAACATTTACCAAGATCCCGGCGTGACACGACACCTCACTGTGTATCAATAGCCACCTATCGAAAATCAACCTAGGATTGATTTATATGAGAAAAGTATGACAAAAAAATGTACACGCGAAAACATACTCTATCTTTTGCGTGTAACAGAGTTCATATTCACATGGCATAATTATAAGATATTTAGCTAAAATTACATTTAAGAATCTGGACTTTAAGTTTTAGGTAGTAGATCTTCGATTCTCGATTGATGAAAAACAAATATTGTGCCACCAAAGACGAATGTGCCAGTTGCTAACGTGATTTATTCACGATACGGCATAACTAAGTTTTGTTTTTTATCTTTCAAATGTTTAAAATTCCAAATTTATGGGTCCAAAATCGGAGAGGTTTCTGATTAAATTATAGTCGATCGTAAGCGGATATTTGGTCTCGGTGTTCTTCCCATTTTTTGTATGCTTTTAACCAATTTCGAAAAGTAGTTACTAAAAACATTTTAAAAGAAATTAATAAAAGAAGAAAGGTTCTCGAGTGGCGACCACGAACCGGAAGGCGTAGTTTGGGACGGCCCCCTACTAGATGGACCGACGACCTAGTCCAAATTGCGGGAAAGCGCTGGATGCAGGAGGCATCCAGTCGTGCTACCTGGCGATCTATGGGGGAGGCCTATGACCAGCAGTGGACGTCTTCTGGCTGACGACGACGACGAAAAACATTTTTATTTCTATTTTAAGAAAGTTCTAAAAATATTTTCCGTTTCCTAAGTGTATGATTAACACTTTAAAACTATCAAAAAAGGAAGTTACAGTTAAAATTTTGTATGCCGCACATAGCGGGGTAGGCAGAGGGAACCTGAGAACCTAGTGTTAAGACATTCCATTCTCTTTCAACATTTCCGTTCTCCACTTTCCGGCAAATTGAGACATTGCGTGCTGAGTGGCGGAACTCCACGCCGCTCTTTGCCTTGTTACCAAACCCAAGAAATTAAAATACTAAATTTTACATTTCCTGGAGTGGGAATCGAACCCACCGGTCGCGTTTACAATTGCACGCTTGTGCTACTGCGCCATTATATGCCTCAATTCGGCAGAAAGTGGGGAAAGGAGTGTCTTAACACTACCTTCCCTCTGCCTATCCTGCAATATGCGTGATACAGCGTGAAGCTATGTATGTATGTAAGATCTAATACACGAATCAATACAACCTACGCTATCATCAATAATTATAAAACTTCTATTGAAACCCAACAATACGCTTTGGCATCTCATATTAATCTGAACTATATGTATTGGTTCAATTATGATTATTTAGAATACTTTATACAAAGACTGAATGGATGTTACGTTATTTGTTATATTCTCTTTTACTTATTTTGCGTTGATATCGCTTGGTAAGTATGGAAAGAAACTTTTTTAGTTCGTTTTGCACTTTTTGTGATGGGTAAAAGATGTTAGGACACGTTACCCTGATCGATCGTAAGATTGTTCTAAGAGTAAATTTTTTTATGTTATTTTTGTTTTTTTTTTTTAACTTCACGCTGTATCCCACATATAGCAGGGTAGGCAGAGGAAAGGGAAGCCGAATCGAGGCATTGCGTGTTGAGTGGCGGAACTCAACGCCGCGCTTTACCTTATTACCAAACTCAAGAAATGAAAATACTAAATTTTATATTTCCTGGAGTGGGAATCGAACCCACAACCTGTCGCGCTTACAGTAGCACTCTTGTGCCTCTGCGCCACGACAGGCGTTATGCGTTTATGTTAAATAATTATAATAATTTTGAGGTGATCTATTTTTAATGTAATATAAATTGTCATGTTTGTGTACGATAGCGCTATAAATGAATATTGTATTTTACCAAATAAATGATAGTTCTTTTATAATAACTAGAGTTCCCGTTGACGCGTTAACAACGCGTTGTCTATCTATGTTATTTGGTGGTAGGAGGTTCGTCCTCCGTCTGGCTCGCGACCACTATCATGTCAAAGACGAACCGCCAAATATCTTATGATGTGTTCCGGTTCGATGGCATGTAAGCCAGGTTTTCCCCTTTCCCACCCATCCTTTCCCCAAAATGTGGTTGTTCCGATAGCGGACTACTACATTATCCTCCCTTTCCATCTGTATCCTCTAGGTTGGCAACGCATCTAGTACATCTCTTGTGTTGTAGATGTTCATGGGCGAAGGTAACCATCCAGGCGGTCCTTCTGCTCGTTTGCCATCCGGTATCCATAAAAAAAAAAAAAAAAATGTATATGTCACTTTATATAAACATGGATGTTAAACGATGGTAATGTGTGTTTTCTATTAATGAAACGCGCGGTGTTGAAATCCGTTACATAACACGTTATACCTCCAATATAGAAAATAAAATACATAGTGTTGAGGCACTTCTCTACTTAAGGAAACACGAGAACGGAGTGTCTCGACACTAGGTTCTCTTTAACTACACTTCTATGTAGATAAAAGCGTGAAGCTAATCTATATATAAATACGTGAAGCAAAAACTTTGGATCCCTTTTAACGAAAATTACGCGGACGGAGGAGCATGAAACTTGGCACACTTATAGTTTATATAGAGAAGGCGTTCAGAATGCTAAAATTATTTTTAAATAATGCATAAAAAGTATATTAAATTAATAAAATAAATGTTACACACACTACTATGGTTTGACATCCATGTTTATAAAAAGTGACATATAGGTATATTACTAAAGACAACGCGTTGTTAACGCGTCAACGGGGACACTAGTGAAAATAAAATAATAAGCCTTTTCCATACAAACACCGGTCAACCGGGCGGGCCGATCTAGCGATCGTGGGCAGCTACTGTAGGCGGCACAATGCGTCGTGTGTTCTCCCTTTAAATCATTCCTTCTAAAGGTCATTGCTTTGCGTAAATATTAATAAAATTAGTTAAGTTAGTTATTTGAAATTTATAAATATATTTTTTTAACTTCATATTGTATCCCGCTTAGGTAGGCAGAGGGAATCAGAGTACCTAGTGTTAAGACACTCCGTTCTCTTTTGACATTTCCGTTAGCCTCTTTCCGCCAAATTGAGGCATTGCGTACTGAGTGGCAGAACTCAACGCCGCACTTTGCCTTGTTACCAGAGCGAGGAAAATACACGCTGTATCCTGCATGAAGCGGTGTTGGCAGATGAAACCTAGTGTTAAGACACTCCGTTCCCCACATTCCGCCGAATTGATGCCTAATTATTATTTAATATTTTTTTTTCCTGGAGAGGGAATCGAATCCACATCCTCACAAACAGCTGCACGCTTGTGCCTCTGCGCCACAACAGTCGTTTATATTTACATCAATTATTTAAAAAAAATACCATACTAATTATGTCAATATATTTTACTTTTTAGGTTTTTTGTTTTCATTATCTCTTGTAATTATTTTTTAGACATTTTGCGAAATTTAACTCCAAAAAACATACCATAAAAACTGTTACATACAATTGGTGGACATATCGAAATAAAATATTTGAACATCGTAAAATGTACAGCTACTGTATAGCTTTGTTAGGAGAGTTACATAATATTTAATAATAGTAAACAGGTTGTGGGTTCGATTCCCATTCCAGGAAATGGATTTTTTTATTTCCTGGGTTTGGTAACAAGGAAAACGCAGCGTTGAGTTCCACCACTCAGCACGCAATGCTTCAATTTGGCGGAAAGTGGGGAATGGAACACGTCGGTTCCCTCTGCCTACCCTGCTATATGCGGAATACAGCGTGAAGCTATGTTGGTGTGTGTGTATAATAATGATTTTTTAACCTATTTTGAAAAAAGAGAAAGCTCTCAATACGTTTCTTTTTTCATTTCTTTATTTTCAAAATCTTAATTGAAAACAAGAATGAAAATTGAAATGCACTAATAAGTTAAAAGTTTTTGAGTTATTCGTAATAATTTTCATTCAAAAGAATTCTCAATGTGACTGTTTTTATGTGTGTTACCGCACAATTTTTTACTGGGTGAACAAATTTTGATGATAATTTTGTATATTATAGTAACTGCATCTGGAGTGTCCTTCCACTACGCTGATTTATATTAAGATTTCAAAAAAAACTGACTTCAAACAAAACGCACAAAAATTTTTTTTTTGTTTATTGACACCGGATGGCAAACGAGCAGAAGGACCGCTTGATGGTAAGTGGTTACCTTCGCCCATGAACATCTACAACACAAGAGATGTACTAGATGCGTTGCCAACCTAGAGGATACAGATGGAAAGGGAGGATAATGTAGTGGTCGCTATCGGAACCACCACATTTTGGGGGAAAGGATGGGTGGAAGGGGAAAGCCTAGCTTACATGCCATCGAACCGGAACACATCATAAGATATTTGGCAGTTCCGTGCTTTGACATGATAGTGGTCGCCTTGAGCCAGACGGAGGACGAACACTCCTACCACCAAACATTAAAATATAAAATTATTACGGAATAACTCCTAAAAACTACTTGCCAGATTTTTAACTAAAGATTTAAATGAGACCACGTCAGATACACTACCTATCATATGTTACACTGACATACACGCCCTGTCGTGGCGCCGAGGGGACAATCACGTGCGACTTCTATCGCGCGACGGGTTACGCTGCCAGGGTTTCGATTCCACTCAGGAAATGAAAAAGCTTATTAATTTTTTTTTATTTATTTCCTCGGTTTGGTTACAATAAAAGCGCGGCATTTAAGTTCCACCACTCAGCACCTGAATGCCTCAATTCGGTGGAAAATGGGAACAGGTGTCTTAACACTAGATTCTCAGATTCCCTCTTCCTACCCTGCTTTATGAAACCCAAATATAATATATAAAGATCTAATTAAAAGCCTCTTCTTGAAGTAGGTAAATTGCATAACATGTACCTTCGTTAGTTAATGCGTTACATTAATTTATCCTCTTACCATATTAAAAAACCAAACCGAATCGGCATTTCGCGCGAGATAACATCATGGATACAATCTGCACTTTTTTGTATGTTAAAAATATCTTACCATGAAATACTGAAATTACGACCAGTCAAATCAACATACCTTATAAGTATGACTAGCTGTATCCCGCCACTTCGTTTGACTATATGACCTAAAACTTTCGAGAAGTCCTCGCAGCACTCCTCTACACTCTCAAGGTTCTACATGTCAAATATCATGTTTCTATGTGCAGTAGTTTCAGCGATGCGTACGTTGTCTGTCAGTGACCTTTAGTAACACAAGCGTTTTATATATATACACATATATATATATATATATACATATATATATATATATATATATATATATATGATTAATTTTATTTTTATGTTTGATTTAAGATGTCGATGTATCCCTCGTTTATTGAGTTAATGTTAAAAAAATTTGGACACACCAGGACTCGAGACTCGAACCTGCGTCTCTTGGAAACCCTCCAAGCGCTCGAACCGCTAAGCCATACGTACATATCCAGCTGCGTAGAAATTCTTATTATTTTTTATACGTTATTTTAAAATATTTTTCGTTTCTTAACAGTGTAATGAACAAAAAATATCTGGATAGCAGCTTTATCCTTTATCTCGCATAGGGTACTTGGAGTAAACGTAGAGTTCGGCGCATTACCCAGGCTCATAGATACGTCAGGAACGCGACTATCTCCCGCGACCTGCGCATCGAGAGTCTGGAGGAATTCATCACACGGCTTGCAGTCAACCTATTCCAGCGAGCGGACATATCAGACCATCACCACATCAAAAACATCGCACCCTGGTATGCGCGTCCACCAGAGCACCGTCGTCTCCTGCCTAGAGACCTCCTACCCCCCCTCTGATCCCCTGAGCTGCTACATTGGTCGCTGATCGCCTAGCTGGGCCTCACACGAGGAATCGTGGGTCTCACCCGGCTGGGCTGATCGCCCGGGTGGCATATGGCTCTTTCCCCCCCTCCCCCTTACGACTACCATCCTTCCTCGGTTCCCTAACTGGAACCGAAATTGTAGGCAGAACCCCTACAGAGGCTCTATGGGCCAACCCGATGACCCGCCCATGTTCATGGACGGAGAAGATTCCCATGGCCATAGGCCTAAGAGCCTGAAGCCATCACCCCTCCTCCCCAGGGAGGAGAGTGAAGACCCCCCATAGAGTGTCTAGACACTCAGTTCTAGTGGCTTCCATTGGGATAGAAGTTCAAATTATAATAATAAGTAATATTGAGTAATATAAAGTATATTTAAGTAATGTTAAGTATTATTAGTATATAAGTAATAATAATATATTAAGTAGGCAATTAAATACTTGGACTCTCTTTGGAAAAAATATCTTATTTCCTAAGCTTAGTTAAGTGATATGAAAATAAAGTGCAGTTAACAAAAGTTACGGACCACGTGTCCGTAGTGATCAGAATATATATATTAAAAAAACACACTCGGTTCACCGTCACCTATTTTTTTTTAACTTTCTTGCTATTCGAATCCGCTACCTCCACACAACCACTGTACCATAACATACAAAGCAATATCAATAACTTATTGCTGTTTACCAAAAGATTAATTGCCAATAGCGGTCAAGTGCAAATAAACAATCGTTGGACACGATGTACCAATGGTGCTATAATTTAAGCATTTGCCTGACACCTACATAGAATGTCGCCGCGTCTTATTCTATAAGGAATATTGTGATTTTTTTATTATAAAATGTATATTTTATAATCATAGCTTCACGCTGTATCCCGCATATAGCAGGGTAGGCAGAGGGAACCTAGTCACCCCGTTCCCCACTTTCCGCCGAATTGAGGCATTGCGTGCTGAGTGGTGAAACTTAACGCCGCGCTTTGCCTTTGTTACCAAATCCAGGAAAATGAAAAATTCCATTTCCTGGAGTGGGAATCGAACCCACATCCTGTCGTGCTTACAGTCGGACGCTTGTGCTTCTGCACCACGACAGGAGTTATATTTTTTAATAGTGAAAGAGTTTAGTTAAGACACTCTGTTCTCTTCTTTCTGTCTGAATTAAAGTCTAGATTGGTTGAACATATAGCCTGAATGAATTTGAGTTTACATAAAAATGTAAATGATAATTAACGAAAAAAAGAAAATCAATTTCAAATAAAACAACAAAAGGAAAATTATTACGAATAACCCAGAAACTACTCGTCAGAAACTAAGTTTAATGCTGATATTTCGTTTGGTGGTAGGAGGTTCGTCCTCCGTCTGGCTCGCGACCACTATCATGTCAAAGACGAACCGCCAAATATCTTATGATGTGTTCCGGTTCGATGGCATGTAAGCCAGGTTTTCCCATTCCCACCCATCCTTTCCCCAAAATGTGGTGGTTCCGAGAACGGAGTACTACATTGTCCTCCTCTTCCATCTGTATCCTCTAGGTTGGCAACGCATCTACAACATCTCCGGTGTTGTAGATGTTCATGGGCGAAGGTATCCACTTACCATCAGGTGGTCCTTCTGCTCGTTTGCCATCCGTTATCCATAAAAAAAAAAAAAAAAAAAAAGCTTATGTTTATAATGTGGCCCACATGACGAACATTAGCTATCAGAGGCGAAGTGTCCATATATACACGGTTCACTTCGGCTTACCATTTGTAAATTATAAAAAAAAATATGCAGAGGATTTACCAGCATACTGAACTGACAATATGCGAGATTAGGGACGCCAATTGGGATTGCAAAAAAAACCAGCCAAAAAATAGGTCGCAAAAATTTTTTGAAGTAATTTTCCAAAAAAAACTTACCAAAAATTTGTATGATAAAAAGAACGGTTTGCCTCTATATACCGGCTTACCTTTATAAAACTTCCACTGTTCACTACTGTTAGCTATCAAATAAGAAGCGATTTATCAAAATTGGTTAACCCACTAAAAAGTTATATTAAAACACATAAAAAATAGAGAACCTTCTCTCTTATAATTCAGTTAAATATCAAAATACACCCGCAAAGCACACAACGTATCTTGATGGATTAACTTAGTCTCGCACACTAAATCAAAGAGTCGATAAAAAGCTAAATGTTGTCCGATTTTAACTTCGCGCATACACTGTCTTTGATAAATTATTGCCTGTATTATTTCACGCTAGTGTTCTATTTATATATATATTATACATACATACATACATAGCTTCACGCTGTATCCCGCATATAGCAGGGTAGGCAGAGGGAACCTAGTGTTAAGACAGTCTGTTCCCTACTTTTCGCTGCATCAAGGCATTGCTTGCTGAGTGGCGGAACTCAACGCCGCGCTTTGCCTTGTTGTTGTTGCCCAGGAAATGACAAATTCCTTTTCCTGGAGTGGGATTCGAATCCACAACCTGTAGAATTTACAGCCGCACGCTTGTGCCTCTGCGCCACGACAGGTGTTATATTATATAGACTAGATTTATCCTGCGACTTCGTTTAAGTGGACTGTGTATCCAAAAATACCATTTTACTTTGCGATATTTTGAGAAATCCTTTAAAATCAAAATCATAATCAAAATATTTTTTATTGAAATAGGCTATTACAAAAACTTTTAAATCGTCAATTTCCAAAAGATGTTAGTTGTGTCAGTCCTAGCGGAAGCTACCATCGGCTCGGAAGGCAGTTCTGCTGAGAAGAGCCGGCAAGAAATTCAACAGTTGCTCTTCCTCTCTTATGGTAGTGCTCTCCTATATTCCCCAAGGAGCGCACATACCATATTTTAGAATTGTTATTATTTCACGCTAGTGTCCTATTTATATATAGGTAACTATATATTTAGGTATCTATATTAAGACTAGATTTATCCTGCGACTTCGTTTACATAGATTATATAATCTAAAATCTCATTTCTTTTTCTGGGAATTTTGAGAAATCCTCTTTTAGTGCTTCCCTACACTCCTCAAGAAGTTGTCTGTCAGTCATTTAATAATGCAAGCGTTTTATATATATTAAGAGATTCAATGCAAAATTGTAACCGAAGATCGTAGATTTGAATCTAGTGGGTGGAATAATATGGAGGTCTCATATATATGCCACATTTACCATGGCAGACAAAAGAAATCTAGTGTTGAGACACTCCATTCTACACTTTCCACGCAAAATCCGCATTTAGCTTGTTAAGCGGCGTAATTAAACGCCGCACATTGTCTTAGCAAAGAGGAGAAATGGATAGACCCGTGACCTTGGCTAGAGGTGGTCGAGGAGCTCCGTGATGTTTTAGTGCGTAGCCGGTAAGCTGAACAGGTACCCGTAAAAGGGCTTCCTAACAACAAAAAAGGGGAAGAAATGAAATAATTTAAATATCATTCCCCAAAGTGAGAATCGAACCCACAACCAATCACGTTTACAGTTACACCTTCTATTGCGCCACGATGGTCTTTATTATAGTATTAGATTATTATAAGACATACATTTGTCTTTCACAAAACGGAGTTGTTACAACCGATAACATTATTGCATTCCATGTTTCATTCGTTTCAAACATTTATAACTGAGCTTTAATATTTATTAATATTAGTCAATGTTTTTGTATGAGTCATACAAGATATTGCAGGATTCGTCCCTATATTATCTAATAATATATTTCTTTTAGCTTCACGCTGTATCTCGTACATAGCAGGTGAACCAGAGGGAACCTAAGCCTGTTTGGGGAAAGAATGGGTGGGAAAGGGGAAAACCTGATTTACATGCTATCGAACCAGAACACATCATTAGATATTTTGTGGTTCGCCTTTGACATGGTAGTGGTCTCGAGCCAGACGGAGGACGAACCTCCTACCATCTAACTACTGTGATACCCGCCTCTTAAAGGATGCTCATAGGGAAAAAATTACGAATAACTCAAAAACTATTCCTCAAACCTTAACTAAATTTAAATGAGACCACATCTAAAGCACATCATATGAAAAAAAAACATTAAAACTCGGTTCAAACAAAAAAAAATATACAGTAAACATACATAAAAAACAGTTGAATTAACCTCCTTTTTGGAAGTCGGTTAAGAATGCCCTGATATCCACATAGTATGTCAAACTTGACTATCTAGAACTATAAAATTTCATTCGTCAAATTAAATGTCAATTGACAATTTAAGAGAGATAAGCAACAACTATAAAAGTGATTGGCAGAAAACGTGTCATCCGCCGCCTACTTCATGTTATCATATTCTTGTCATACATGTTTAATATTACTTATATATAAATGGCGAAAGTAAGCCGATATATATAAAGATAAGCCGGTATAAAGAGGTAAGCCGGTTTATATGAGTTCTACCTGGACGGTATAGGATGTTAAATTTTTTTGCAATGTCAATTTCAAATTTTCCTGGGGTAATGAGCTTACGCTATCGTGGCGCACTTACAGTCTTTGACTGAAAACATGGTGACTGTGGATTCGATTCCCAGACAAGAGAACGTTTTTTTTTATTATATTCACGCTGTATCCCGCACATAGCAGGGTAGTCAGAAAAATATTAAAATTAATATTTAATATTTCCATTTCCTCGCTCTTGTAACTTGCGCTCTGTCAAAGCGCGGCGTTGAGTTCCGCCGCAAGCAATGCCTCAATTCGACAATAAGTGAGGAGCGGAAATGTTAAAAGAGAACGGAGTGTCTTAACACTAGGTTCTTTTGTACCCTCTGTCTATCCAGCTAAGTGCGGGATACAGCGTGAAGCTAAAACTAATACAAATAAATAATTGCTATCTACATATATTTATTATAATTATCGATAAAACCTACTAAGAGCCATAATTGCTGTCACTTTGACTGATCATAGTTGCTTTACAAAATTGAATTTATAACTTGTTTTATTTTAATGGCTGTATGAGATAAACGTACATAGACTATAAATATACATATTTAATAATTAAAATTTTAACAGAAAGACAATTGAATTAATAAAATTTATTTAATAGTAAAATTATTACGAATAACTCAAAAACTACACGTACTTAACTTAGAGATCAGATTAGCACTGAAAACATAACATTTAACAAGCAAAAGCGCGGCGTTGAGTTCCGCCACTCGCTACGCAATTTGGACGGAAAGTGGACGACTTAGTGTCTTAACACTAGGTACTCTCTGACTACGTGAAGCTGAAAAAAAAATATTTTCAAAGAATAATTTACACATTTAGCATAGGGAAAATATTTTCCGAAGAAACCTAACGTATTGTAACTCGAACCCGCGCCTTTCGGAAGCCATCCAGTGGTAACCACTAAACCATACGATCTTATCCCATAACGGTAAAACTGTTATACGTCTGTCACCACTTACATGCTAAGAACAAAAATAAGTTGTAACAAACATACAATTATAAGAATTTAGATGCTGGATATGAACGCATAGCTTAGTGGATGTAATGCTTGAATGGTTTTCATGAAGCGCGGGTTCGATTCCTGCTACGTTCAATGAGCAACTTTTTATAAAGTATTTGTCTATTTCAAATGTAAAGAGTTTAGTGTCCCATAGCCAGAACATCAGGAAGTTTGTTTGTTAGTCATATGGTTGGTAACTGTGAAACATATTCAATTGCTTATTCTGTATAGTAGGGTAGGCCGAGAGAAACATAAGTCAAATATTGAAATTATTATATTTGAGGCCATCTTGGATCTGTGGGTCCTCGTACGAATATAAACGATTGCTACTGGGTTTGATTCCTACTCTGACCATAGATGAATGATTATATTAAGTAACATAAATCGCGGCGCTAAGCTCCGCCACTGACCACGCAATATGCCGAATTCAGGCGGAAAGCGGAGAGTCTTGACACTAGATTATCCGTCTATGATAAAAAACATTTTTTTAGCTTTGGGCCGTATTCTGCATATAGCAGGGTACGCAGAGGAAACCTGAGGACCTAGTGTTAAGACACTCCGTTCCCCAATTATTTCATTTCCAAAGCCTATTTGTTCTTTGTCATATTATATATATTGTACATATAAATACAAGTGCCACATATATGATACATAAATAATTTAGATCATTTTTATTACCTCGTTTCAAGTCACGACAGCTAATGTTGTTAATCGCTAAGATATTTATAATTCATTAATTTAATTATAGAAAAAAAACCTGCTCCGATTTTGATCGGAATCCTCTATAATTTATAGATTGTGTTTAAGACTTCTTTATATTATAGCTATACTAGTTGAAGCCCGCGGCTTCGCTCGTGGTCAATGGTAATCCATACTACATACTTTAGTGACTTTGAAGTAGCTTGATTTTCAATTTTTTTGATAAACAATCACGTCTAGCAATTTTTTTTTAATAAAAAGTATCCTATGTCCTTTCTTATAACAATATGTGTACAAAGTTTCATGGTAATCGGTTGAGTAGTTTTGACGTAAAAGCGTAACAAACAAACTTACATTCACATTTATAATATTAGTAGAGATGACTCGTTTTGGTTCTGCCTTGATTTAATGATTTTAAAAATCGTAAAAGTTTCAACTTTGATAATTTAGCGTCACTCCGTTTTTTACTATCGTACATACATAACTTCACGCTGTACCCCGCATATGGCAGGGTAGGTAGAGGGAATCTAGTGTTGAGACACTCCGTTCCCACTTTCCGCCGAATTCAGGCATTGCGTGCTGAGTGGAGGAACTCAACACCGCGCTTTGCCTAGTTACTAAACCCGGGAAATGAAAAATTACATTTCCTGGAGTGGGAATCGAACCCACAACCTGCCGCGTTTACAGTCGCACGCTTGTGCCTCTGCGCCACGACAGGCGTTTCACTATCGTGACTCTCAATAATTGGTGGAACTCTAATCCCAGTGTTAAGACACTCCGTTCTATTTCCTTATGAATTCGATACATTAGATATTGAGTGGCGAAATTCAAAGGCGTAATTTATTTTAGCAGGGATTTTTTTTAGCTTCACGCTGTATCCCGTACATAGCAGGGTAGGCAGAGGGAACCTAAGAACTTAGTGTTAGACGTTCCGCAGAATTAAGACATTTCGTGATGAGTCGCAGAACTCAACGCCACACTTTGCCTTGTTACCACAGCGAGGATAGAATACTAAATATTATATAATATTTTCATTTGCTGGAGTTGGAATCGAACCCACAACCAGTCGCGTTTACAATCACACGCCACGACAGGCCTCAATTTCAATATAATTTCAATTAATATTATTCTCAACGAGTTTCTACTAAATTTATTATTATGTACGTGTAAATGTTGAATTTTGATTTTAATTATATGATTTGTAGTATTTTAAAAGTTCTCATGGATACAACTTGTTTGTATCCGACTTTCAATGAGGAAAGGAGGTTCCACTGTATTTTTTTATGTGTTACCGCACCCCGTTGACGCGTTAACAACGCGTTGTCTTTAGTAATGTATGTATATGTCACTTTTTATAAGCATGGATGTCGAACCATTGTAGTGTGTGTAACATTTTTTTAATAATTTAATATACTTTTTATGCATTATTTAAAAAAAATATTGATATTCTGCACTTCTCTATATAAACTATAAGTGTGCCAAGTTTCATGCTCCTTCGTCCACGTAATTTTCGTAAAAACTCAATTTAAGCTCCACATTTTCCTGGCGAGCTTTTTTTATAAGTCTCATACTTGTTGTTTTCAAAATCATTCCAAAACCCTTCCTAAAAATTTATTATCGCTTACAAAAAATAAGCCGGTGGAAACCGTGTTATATGGACACCTCGCAATTACTATGTAGATTAACTCCAATGCAACCATAAAAGTACTTTATAACTCAACAAAAACATATATAAGTCCCTTTTATGATATTTTCATAATTACCCAAAGATAATCTTAAAGTTTCAACTAATCTATAGTAAATAATCTCGAATTGCAATCCTGTTTTGAAGATTAATACCTTTTTCATTACTAAAAAATGGCCTGTTCTAACATAATTAATTAGCATCATTAGTGTGGTAATATGTTTTCAATACCACACAGTTAGTAGTCGATTCGATTTAGTTTTTATTTTAATTTTTGGTAAGGAATTTGTATGAGACTGTAGTGGTGTAGTGGGGCTGTAAGCGATAGGTTGTGGGTTCCATTTTTTTTTATCTGTAGCTTTTTAGCTGAATACCGCATTGAGGCATTACGTGCTGAGTGGCGGAACTCAACGCCGTACCTTTGCGCTACGACCGGCGTTAATTTGTAATGATAATATTTTTTTTATAGTAACAAGGTAAAGCTCGACGTTGAGTTCTGTCACTCAGCGTGCAATGACTCAGTACGGCGGAGAGTGGGGAACAGAAATGTTTAAAGAGTACAGATTGTCTTAACATTAGGTTTTCAGGTTCCCTCTACCTACCCTGCTATGTGCGGGATACAGCGTGAAGCTAAAAAAAGAAGGAAATTTTTCAGTAAAAAGTTGTACAGTAATATATTATATAAAAAATACAGTCGAATTGAGAATCTCACTTTTTTGAAGTCGGTTGAAACAAGTTTCCTCGGTATATTATATGCAATAATTAAATATAGGTCAAACTGAAATGACAGCTTCACGCTTCAGCTTTATCCCTCATTGCATGTTCAGATAGAACTAGGTTCTTTCGCCGCTTTTGACTCTAATTTGAGACATTCCATGTTAGTTAGTAGAAATCAATGACTCGCTTTGTCTTACCAGAGTGTAAAAATTATAATAATCATAAATATATACATATCGTCTCGATTAGGAATCGTACTCACAACCAATTAGGTTTACAGTTGCCATCCACTGCACGATAGCCTCTTTATATGTACTAGTGTCACCGTTGACGCGTTAACAACGCGTTACCTTATAATGTTATATATCACTTTATATAAATAAACATGGATGTCAAACTATATTATATACATATATTATCTTTCTGCGCTACTTCGTTGTATAAACTATAAGTGTGCCAAGTTTCATGCTCCTCCGTCCGCGTAATTTTCGTAAAAAGGGGTACAAAGTTTTTGTTTTACGTATTTATATCTAGATAGACAGACAAAAGTCGGCGTCTGTTTATAAATATATTAAAGAAAAATTGGTCAAATAATTGAAATTACGATTGGAACATAAAATTAAAGGTCACGTTCCCGGATGGTATCGTTAAGTTTTTGTCATAATTAAAATAAACTGCTGATATGTTTCTTATGTACCTCATTACTTGTTACTATTAGTAAAATAAATTTAAAATGATAAAAAAGAAGGCAGAGGCACAAGCGTGCGACTGTAAACGCGACAGGTTGTGGGTTCAATTCCCACTTTTTCTTGGGTTTGGTAACAAGGCAAAGCGCGACATTGAGTTCCGCCACTCACACAGTGCCTCGATTAGGCGGTTAGTGGGAGTTGGAAATGTTAAAAGAGAACGGAGTGTCTTAACACTAGGCTCTCTGATTCTCTCTGCCTACCTTGCTATGTGCGGAATACCGTGTGAAGCTATAAATAAAAAGCTGGCTTCAAATAACATGTAGTATAAAGTTAAATTATTACGAATAACTCAAAAACTACAAGTCATATTTTTACTAAATTTAAATTGGACTACATCAAAAGCAATGATAGCTAGTAAATAAAATATCACACAAATTGGTTCATCCAGTAAAAAGTTTTGCGGTAACACACAGTCCAGTCCTTTTTAAAAGTAGGTTCAAGATATGAGAGTAATGTCTATTTTGCGGCTAATTGATACCGATCACCGGTTACTTAAATAGCTACTTTTTTAGTACTAATTATACGAAAGAGTTACGTCCGTCTGACGCACCTGCGGTACGAAATATGCTGAATTCAGGGTTACAAATTTGTAATTTTTTTAACAGATTCAACCTTTATCCTGTATCAAATGGAACTATTTTAACCGGATTAAACGCGTATGTTTTAATATTCGAACATACATTTTTGAATGGTAAGTAATATTAAATTATCTTATTTCCTAAGCTTAGTTAAGTAATATGAAAATATAGTGAAATTTGACAAATTTTATTACAAAAGTTACGGACCAAGTGTCCGTAGTCATACATACATACAGAGAACCTAATCGTAAGACACTCTATCCGCCGAATTGAGGCATTGCGTGCTGAGTGGCGGAACAAAATGCCGCGCTTTGCTTCCTTACCAAACCCAAGAAATGAAAATACTAACTTAACATTTCCTAGAGTGGGAATCGAACCCACAACCTGTCGCGCTTACAGTTGCACGCTTGTGCCTCTGCACCACGACAGACGTCCATAGTGATCAGAATAAATATAAAAAAAAATACATTTTTGGAAACCCGACGTTTCGAACACTTTACAGTAGTCCGTGGTCACAGGTAGACTGTCTGTATCCTAAAATATACGCGAATAAGCCAGCTAAAATGGTTTCATTTAATTTTTTTTTCAACTTCACGCTGTATCCCGCATATAGCGGGGTAGGCAGAGGGACCCAGAGAACCTAGTGTTAAGACACTCCATTCTCTTTCAACAATTCTGTTCCCCACTTTCCGCCGAATTGAGACATTGCGGGTTGAGTGGCGGAACTCAACGCCGCGCTCTGCCTTGTTACCTTGTTCATTTATTATGTGTAAAAATCGCGAAAATCAAAGATCTCATTACTTTATCTTGCAGTTACGAAGAAACTAATCTTTTTAATGAGTGAACCGATTTTGATGATTTTTTTATATGATAACTAGTGCTTTGATGTGGAATGTTTTCAAACGGAAACGAACGGAGTGTCGTGACACTAGATGTCCCTGCCCTAAAAAATCGATTGAATTCTTGGTTTGAAAAATTGGCTTTACAGAGACCTGTTGTGGCGCAGAGACACAAGCAGGTTGGAGGTTCGACTTCCACTCCAGGAAATGAAAATATTAAATATTTATAATAATTAATATTTAGTATTTTCATTGATGAAATGAAAATAATAAATGACAATTCAAAGCGCGTTGAGTTCCGCCTCTCAGCACGCATCAATTCGTTGGAAAGTGAGGAACGGATCATAAGAGAACGGTACTCCGGTAACAGTAGCAGTAACGGTAACAGTAGGCAGAGGGAACCAGAGAACCAGAGAAGTGTTAAGATATTTCTTAACACTAGGTTCTCTGGTTCCCTCTGCCTACTCTGCCATATGCGAGATACAGCGTGAAGCTAAAAAAATCGATATAAAGATAAATGTTCTTAACAAAAACATATTCCGTTGATTACTGACAATTAAGCGCGGAAATACCATAATAATGACGCTCGTAACCTTTTATATGTCGATGAGTTTTGAAAATTAAAACTTGTGGTTTAAATGTTTACACATTTTAAAAACCAGGGTAGAGAGAGTCTAGTGTTAGAACACTCCGTTCTCTTATTAACATTTCCGTTTTACGTTGTCGGATCTCAACGCCGCGTTTTGTAAATGGAAATAATTTGAATATAATGCCTCGGATGGGAATCAAACCCACAACAAATAATAATCAATACAAATATAAGTATATATCTGATTACACTTCTTATTTCTTAGCTTGTGACGGCGGAACTTAACGCCGCGTATTGATAACAAAGTAGAGAAATGATATTTTCATTTACGCATTAATAATTTAAGCATTCATTTCTAGAGCGGATATCGAATGTATATCCGTTTACAGTTAGATTCTGTGTCATTGCGCCACGAAGGGCTATATGTCATGGTCTACACATTACTCATGTCTCGTTTTCAGAGAGAACGGAGAACGGAGTGTCTAGCCGTGGCGAGGTGTCCATATAACATGATTCCCACCGGCTTACCTTTTGTAAATGTTAATAAATAATTTGAAAAAATTTGGGAGTGACTTTGGAAAAAAACAAGCTCAGACATCTAAAACAACCTATAAAAACCGGCTTACCTATATATGCCGGTTTTCCTAAATATATACCGGCTTCCCTAAATATATGCCGGCTTCCCTAATTTTTTTTTTTTTAATAAATGATAAGGCTTACGTTTGACCATATCAAGCCTGATGTTAAGCGTTGATGTGGTCTACGATGACACACGCTTGCCTAGAACATAACCATTAACTCGTTTTTTTATAAGATCCTCAAATTGTACGACTCTGGAAATACAGAAACAGGACAGAAATACAAAATACAGAAAGGAAATCTAACGGCTTATCTTTTTAAAATTTTTATCTCTCGCTACTGGTGTCGATTCACTAGATTCCTATTATCCTGCTATACAGAAAAAAGCCGATTTCTATTGCATAACATAGTATGTAATTATATTTCGAAGGTTAAAGTCTTTTTCTGCAGATAAGAAAATACGCTTCTAACTCATCTCTACTAATATTATAAATGTGAATGTAAGTTTGTTTGTTCGTTACGTCAAAACTACCGAATTGAGTATCATGAAACTTTGTACATATATAGGTACTTAGAGATATTACAAAGAACATAGGATACTAACGCCTGTCGTGGCGCAGAGGCACAAGCGTGCGACTGTAAACGAGACAGGTTGTGGGGTCGATTCCCACTCAGGTGGTAACAAGGCAAAGCGCGGCGTTGAGTTCCGTCACTCAACACGCAATGCCTCAATTTGACGGAAAGTGGGAAACGAAATTGTTGTAAGAGAACGGAGTATCTTAACGCTAGGTTATCAGGTTCCCTCTGCCTACCCTGCTATATGCGGGATATAGCGTGAAGTTAAAAAAAAAAGACAGGATACTTTTTATAAAAAAAAAAATTGCCAGACACAATTGTTTTTTTTTAAAAAAAACAAGCTACTTCAAAGCCTTCAAAGTAAACGCATATACGCCTATACACTATAGTATGTAGTATGAACTGACATTAAACACAAGCGAAGCCGCGGGTAACAGCTAGTTATTTATATTTTTTTATTAATCAATTTATGAAAAAACTTCGTGAATAAGCATTGGATTATAATTTGTATGATACGATTGCGTGCCTAATTATTTGGCGCTATTGACTCGAGTCGATATTATGATTGTGTTGACAGTAGCTTGGTGTATGCTCTACTTATTTTTATTCTTTTCTCTTTAATTTTTTTTTTGTTTATCTTCACGCTGTATACCGCATATAGCAGGGTAGGCAGAGGGAACCAGAGAACCTAGTGTTAAGACATTCCATTCTCTTTCAACAATTCCGTTCCCCACTTTCCGCCGAATTGAGGCATTGCGTGTTGAGTGGCGGAACTCAACGCCGCGCTTTGCCTTGTTACCAAACCCAAGAAATGAAAATACTATATTTTACATTTCCTGGAGTGGGAATCGAACCCACAACCTGTCGCGTTTACAGTCGCACGCTTGTGCCTCTGCGTCATGACAGGCGTCCTCTTTATTGACAGAGAGAGACAGAGAAAATCTAGTGTTTAGACACTATTCTTTATTTATTTATAATTTGAGACATTATGTATTAAGTATAATTGTGATTACTCTTCCTTTGCTTCTTTCCCCGTAGTGGTATATTTTGTTAGAACTTGTTTTTTCCTAAGGGATGGCTTAATTGTAAAGACCCTCTTTCCTACATTTTTCCCAAAACATCGAGACATTGAATATTAAATGATAACGCACATTATCTTACCAGAGTTGAAATTAAATATTATAAATTTAATAAAAAGCATATCTCCTAAACTACAGTCGCAGTGTTTACATTTAATAAATAAATACCGAAAAATGAAACTAAACGCTTCCCAAGCGGGGTAGTCAGAGAGAACGGAGCTAAACGCTGCGGTCCCTGTATACCTCTTTCGCCTCGTTCTCATTCATTGACCTCTTCATACATGCCCTCTGGGACGTCCTCATGCTTTTTTCGTGACCTTCCTCCAATATAATTCCTACTGTGTTCTCGAAGATCAACCGATATTTCCTCCTACCTCTCTTGCCAAAACTAAGGTTCTTACTATTTAAATAAATATTATTACCAGAAAATTCAAATTTAAACTTAGTTTTTGGTAGCAAAGCTACCATTTTCATCTATAAAAAATATTTACGCATAGTAGAGCATACTTCCTTCATTTCGAATATTCCTATCGTAATTCGGTTGCCACCTACCGTCTGTCTGATTGATTTAAACTCAAGATGAGATCATCGATCCTTTCCATTATCAAAATCGAAAAATACAACAAAATATTACATTATACACCTATAAAACTACTTTGCGCTTATCAAAATTAGTTTAGATCCTTATTTCTATACAAATAAAGGCCTTTTTTAACATATCTTTTGGTTTTTTAACTGTTTTTTTGTTATTTGTAGTAAAAAATCGATGATTCTTAGTTTTGTGTTCCCATCGTAGTATTCGTGTCTTTTCAACTGTGAGATGGATTAAGTTTTTGTTGGTTGGGGATAAATTTAATTATTGTGATTGAACTAATAAAATGAATATTATTGTACTGTTACGTTTAGTTTATATAGAGTAATAAAAAGTGACTTCACGCTTTATCCCGCATATCGCAGGGTAGGCAGAGGGAACCTGAGAACATAGTGTTAAGACACTCCGTCCTCTTTTAACATATCCTTTCCCCGCTTTCCGCCGACTCAAATTATTTGTTAAATAAAAAAAAATCTAGTGATCTTATGAACAGAATTAAATATTTCTATATGCCGTAGTGGCGCAGCTACGAACTTCCCTCAACATGTAATAGTCAGAGGTTCAATTTCTACTCGTAACAAGTGATATATTTCTTTTCTCTTTCCATTGTAGGCTTTTTCATTTATAACTAGGCCCAAGCTATTCTTAAATTTCCATCTGAATAAAACACTGCCTCTAAGTTGCGGAACTCAACGCCGCGTGCACAAATAAAAACTTATAATAAGCCCATAATAGAAAGAAAGAATAGAACGAACCCAGTATCTAAACACTCAATTCTCCAAGTTCTACCCGAACCCGATTAAGTGGGCGTAACTCAACGCCGCAGTTTCTATTATAAAAGCTAACACGAAAACAATCTGTTAATATTTAATATTTCTATCCAAATTGCAATAACCCTTTATGCGTCTGAGGACAACGGGAAAGGTATTAAACTTTTTAAATATCTCACCCTTCCTGCCCGGAGGAATTAATTAGGGCCGAAGATCGTGATTTACGAGTTCATTTTTAATCCCAATGTCCCTTCTGTAAGTACTTTCTTGAGCCAATGCTTTAAGTGTAGGTATTAGGCGCTTATAAAGGTGTAAAGTGATTTTTGATCAAGTTTTTTCATTTTTTTAGCTTCACGCTGTATCGCGCACATAGTAAGGTAGGCAGGCTTAGGCTATTGTAGTCTGTAAGATCTTTGATTTTCTGCAATTTTAAAAATAAAACAATTTTAATTGAATATATTGCATATCGTTATTACGTATATTTTATTACTCAAAAATGTGTCTTAGAAAACGCCACGCCGTTTCGTCAGTCTGTCATAGGTAGTCTACCAGGTCCTGATACCTGGGCTTGGTGTCACATCATACGTATGTAATGTATTCATTCAGGGCAAACCAGGTCTGAGAGAGATCTGATTATTTCTTTTTTAGGGAAATTAGGCTTTTTTTTTAATTGAAGTTGAATCATATAACCAACTGAAATTACAGCTCCCGTGCGAGAAGAGATTGATATCCAGTCGCTGGTATACAGACACTGACGTGAAAAAATTGGTGTGAAGACAAGTGCCAGGTCGAAATGACCTGGTGTACCAGTCGCAGTAGTAACATATATATTATGAAAAAACATAGTTGGGGAGAATTTTGTATTAAAACACTCCATTCCCCACTTTCCACCCCAAACCAAGACATTGCATACTAAATGGCGGAGCTTAACGCCGTTCATCTGTTTTTATATATCAAAAATATTGATGCCATTAACTAACGTTTGTCATGGCGCAGAGGCACAAGCGTGCGACTGTAAACGCAACAGGTTGTGGGTACGATTCCCACTCCAGGAAACCGAATTTTTCATTTCCAGGCTTTGGTAACAAGGCAAATCGCGGCGTTGAGTTCCGCCACTCAGCACGCAATGCTTCAATCCAGCGGAAAATGGGAAACAGAGTGTTTTAACACTAAGTTCCCTCTGCCTACCCTGCTATATGCAGGATACAGCGTGAAGCTATGTATGTATGGTATGTATGTAAAAATCTTTATTTAACATATACTTATTATAAATTTAACCTAAAAGCAAGCCATAGTGAGCGACGCCTTACAGAAATTCTGTACGAAAGGCAGTAATTAGATGGTCCCGATTAAAAGTTCTCCCGTTAAACCTTTTTACGTTGCAGCTAAGAATTTGCTTACTTTGTCATCGACTTCGAGCTCAAAGTTGAGTTGAATGCAATTTGGTATATATTTTTTCTTCTTATTATTTATTATACTTCCTTGTGTGGAAAGTTAGAAGATTGGAGGGAAATCTTAGACGTGTATTAACTTTTTTTTTTAAGTTTAAGTCTAGATTTAGCAAATTTTTGCTTTTATAACGACTGGATTCTGAAGAATTTTTTTAAATGTTTTTTTTCTGTTGGTGCGTTACAAATAACTCGAAAACTGATTACGGAAACTGATGTCTAAATTCTAACGGATCTTAACACCGCGTTTTATCTCGTCAGCATGGAGAAATGAAATTTATTTAAATATAATCATATGACGGGTATTGTCATATGAGGTGAAGTGGTCATCCAAGTGTGGGTACCCACAAATAATCAAACTTACTTTTCTTGGTGTTGAACCATGTTATGGTGGCTCAAATTTATAACCGATTTAAAAGAAAGGTAGGACTCGACTGAAGTTTTTGTGCGTATCCATCTCCTCTTATCGCTCCTGTGTGTAGAGACATGAAGGCTCCTTGAATAGTGTTCCTCAAGGAGCCTACATGCCAAATTTCAGCGTTATATAGCCAGTAGTTTTATTTGTACATTGTTAGTCAATATAATGCATATATATATATATATATATATATAAAGAGCAGTAGAGCATATATATATATATATATATATATATATATATATATATATATATAATGATAATCTAATTGTCAAAATGACATGGTGGGTACAGACATCACTTAAAATTTCATTCACCCTGCTTATACCTAATAAATAAACTTAGACATTTTTTATAGCATCACAGTGTATATCACATATAGCACGGTAGGCAGAGGGAACTAGAGAACTTAGTGTTAAGACACAATCTCAAGGTTCTATCAAAATTTCCATTCCCTCACTTACTCACCGAATTGAGGCATTGCGTGCTGAGTGGCGGAACTTAACGCCGCGCTTTGCCTTGTTACCAGAACGATGAAATGAAAATACTAAATATTTAAGCATATCTTTAATCTTATATATATTTCCTCTTAACAATAACAATGAAATATTATGTACTATAATGAATAATAATTATAATGACAACTCCACTCTTAATAACCGCATAACTTCTTACTGCATGAACCAATTTCGATGATTCTTTTTTGATATGATAGCTAGTGTTTCTAATTTAGTGTGATTTAAATCTAGTCAAGATATAGCGAGTAGTTTTTGAGTTATTCGTAATATTGTATTTTGTTTGAAGTCGGCTTCCTTTTTTACTAAAATCTTAATTATGACACCTTCATTTTGCGGCGTCTCTTACTTACTATAGGAATTTATTCCTAACATACGCACATTTGTCTCGCTCACTCGCAAAGGTTAGAAAGGGATACAAGATAACAAATTCCGCTTTGATGTCACCGCTGTCATACCACTGTATGTTTATAACTTTTTTTTTTTTCATATTGAAACCTAAGAAAATATTCGTTAATCATTTGCTTTGGCTTATTTAAGTAATCCAAGGACATTGGGGTTACAAAAATGAAATTCACGCTTTATCCCGCATAGCAGGATAATCAGAGAGATAGAGTGAGTGTCAAGACACTCCGTTCGTTATAGATTTTATAGCTTCACGCTGTATCCCGCATATAGCAGGGTAGGCAGACGGAACCCGAGAACCGACGTGTTAAAACACTCCGTTCCCCACTTTCCGCCGAATTGAGGCATTGCATGCTGAATTGCATGCTGTGGCGGAACTCAACGCCGCGCTTTGCCTTGTTACCAAACTCAGGAAATAAAAAAAAATAATTCCTGGAGTGAGAATCGAACCCACAACCTGTCGCGTTTACAGTCGCACGATTGTACCTCTGCGCCACGACTGGCGTTATAGGTTTTAGCGTCTAATATCTTCTGTATCATGTGAGAAAGGCAGAGAGAACTTATTAACACTCTATTCTCCATTTAAAATCAATACCAGCCTTTAAGAAAGAGGTTCTTGATTCGACTTTTTTTTTATTTTAGGGTATAACTTGTCACTAGATAATCCGATTTTAATGATTATTTTTTTAATATGGTATCTAGCGTTTTCGATGTGGTTCAATTAACAAAGACAACGTGTTATTAACGCGTCGACGGGGACACAAGTATTTATAATTACTGCTTTCATATTATTTACTTTTAATTAAAATTCACATTTTAAATGTAATTTCTTCCTTTTTAAATTAAAACACAGCATTTATTAAATACGTAATAAACAAAACAAAGATATCCAGAACGGTGATAATTTTGTTAAGTCCCGATCGGCATTCGCCTGCCAAAATCAATTAAGTTCGCGTAATAAATAACGTAATTCCGGGCTTGGGAAAGTAAAAATGAGACTAAAATAAGCTATATATTTAAAATCTGATGTCTTTTTTAGTACGCTGTATCCCGCACACAGCTGCATAGGCAGAGGGAACCAGAGAACCTAGTGTTAAGACACTCCGTTATCCTTTAGCAATTCCGTTCCTCACCACCCAAAATGTTTACTTATTATCAAAATTATGTATGGAATACTCAAAAAAGTTATTATTAAAAAGAGAGATATCGATATATATCAGTTCAAAGAAACAATCGAGGGTGACAGTCGTCAACTCTAGTACACTTCGACGCAATCTGTTGGAAAATGTAGTGACAAGTGATAAACAAACGCACCGATTGGTTCCTTATTACGAATTTTAATATTGAAAATTTGTATCGATTGCATATGTACTATTACATGAAACTGATTTAACCGGATTAATCGCGTGTATTTTAGTTTAGTTCGGACTGTTTGGACTGTTTGTACGGGATTAGAATACAATTCCCTTCCACCGCTGGGCAGTGTCTCGTAAGAGGCGGATATCCCAGTAGTTTGGTGGTACGAGGTTCGTCCTTCAACTGGTTCGCGACAACTATCATGTGAAAGACGAACCGCTAATTATCTTATGATGTGTTCCATTTCGATGATATGTAAACCAGATTTTCCTTATTCCCACCCATCCTTTCCCCAGAATGTGGTGGTTCCGGCAACTACATTATTTCCTCCCATCTGAATACTAGGTAGGCAACGCATTTACAACTCCTCTGGTGTTGTAGATGTCATGGGCGAAAGTAATCACGTACCATCAGATGGTCCTTCTGCTTATTTGCTATCGTATATCAATAAAAAAAATCATTTTTGGATTTTTGGTCACAGACCCAAATTTAGGCTTAAAGGTTCCCTGTAAACTACCATTACATCTGGTTATCCTATATATTACTATAAAGTATGCTAATTTACTGTAAAGTTTCATCTAGATTTGTTCAGCGTTTTTTCGGGAAACCACATGCAATCGCAATATGATTCTCTTATTAAACAATAAAATTGTAACTCTTATATCTGAAAAGATCAAAAACTGAGTTTCTAATTGGATATCACGCAGAACTGCCTTCCGAGTAGAGACTAGATCATGCTTGCAAAAATCTATTTGCAGCAGCTTCACGCTACATTCTACATAGTATAGTCAAAGTAAACCTAGTGTCAAGAAATTCCATTCTCCTCTTATCTATTATCTTCATCTACTTTAAATTTTTTAACCAAAAAAAAATGGGGAACGGAAATGTTAAAAGGCGCCGGAGTGTCAGAACACTAGATTCTTAGGTTCCTTCTGCCTACCCTGCTATGTGCGAGGTACAGTGTGAAGCTAAAAAATCAACGGGTTGTGCTCCGGGAAAACCGGCAGAAGTGACAACTTCAATTTTAAAATTGGGCATTTATGATATTTTAGAATGGATGATGCGCTATCGTGCAGAAAAATGATAATTCATATTACATTAAAAACTATTGATACTTTAGAACTATTACAACGTCTTACGAATTTTCGATCAGGTGACATACTGACGCTAGTTTAACGTTTTTTACCCATCACAAAAAGTCCACTATTCCGCTAAAGGTGCTTTCACTGCAAAAAAACACCATCAAAATTGACAATCCAAATCGCAATGCCAACACGTAACAAGTAAAACTTGGAGTACCAATTGCTATTGGCTTGCTATAGCAAGAATTTTCTCTCTTGTATTTTCGTTCGCAACCCCTTTGTTCGAGTACCCTCTGAGTCCTGACGTCCCCTGTCGGCCTCGAGTGTTGTTTGTTAACTCAATGACTGTTACTCTTACTGTACTCGTTGTATTGGATTCCTTGGCCTTTATTAATTGAACTTTTAATGATTTATATTATATTTTGATAGATGGAGGATTTGGAGAGGCGCTGTGGGACAGCGTCTGTCTGTAAATGCGATTGGTTGACTCGAGGGGATGATTATATTTAAATTATTATCGTTTCTTCGTGCATATATTACGTTGCAGAACTCTAACGCGAACGAGGCGAACGAAGTGTCCTGGCACAAGACCTACTCTGACTACCATGTTATGCTGGGTAAAGAATGAATACCTTCTTTTTTTGGCTAGATAAATGGAGATTTTTGATTGACATTAAGAGAAATTAATTCTAGGTTAATTAATTGGAGACATTGCGTATAAAGTGGCGGAACTCAACGCCGTACTTTGTATTACTAAGGCGGAGACATGAAAGTAGTTTAAGTATAATCATTCACTTAAGTGGGAATCGAACCCAAAACCAATCGCGTTTACAGTCATCCCCATGGCACTGTGGAAGCTACTACGTATCATTAGCAATTTTATACTATATTGTTTCCGTATCCACTATGAGAGTCCAATAAGAAGCTGAATTTAGTATTGAGTAAGGACTTTTTAGACGAGCCTTCTATATATCTAAAACGTTTGGTTTACTGAGCAACTGACAGACAACGTACAGGAACTTCTGACCATAGAAAGTTGAAATTTGACATGTAGCCTTATCCATCCATAATAATCCATAGCCTTATCCTGTATCCTTGGAGTATATAGGACATCGCTAGTAGATGATTTCTCGTCCCTATGAAAATATAATCATCGAAACGAAGTCGCGGAATACAGCTAGTTTTATAAATGCAAAAGTTTGTGAGTACAGACGAATGTTTGTTACTCTTTCACGCAAAAACTACCGAATGGATCTTTATGATAATTTTCAGTTATGTATATTGAACATCAAAATAGCACATAGACTACAATTTATAAAGATTGTGTTTAATTTGGCTATAATATTATGATTTTAAAGATACTTTCTAACTCGCCATGGATTCATAGTACGGGTGTCGGATTCATTTTATTAGGAGAGGAGCGCCGAACAGTACAACGTAAGTGTAGACTTAAGGGGCTCCTTAATAACGCGTATTAACACTCACCACTACTGTCCGACCTTTTCTCTATCTACCCAAATATAAACAAATTTTAGATATACTTAACACGCAATGTATCAAATTCGGGTGGAATTCGGTGATCGGAGTGTCATGACACTTGGTTCTCTGAATACCCTGCTGTGGGTTCTGATGACAGCTTGAAGCTGATCTTTTTTCTTAGTGATTTCTAACACTTTCCACTAATCATTTCTATATGGACTGATAATAATTCTAGGTTGTTTTGTGTTTTCAAATTACTTGTTTACATTGAAATTATGGTCTTTGAAAATATTAGTATTCCATTCAACTATAAATTCTGCCAGTATAACACGTTTTAGGTTTCTCGAGTACAGAAAATTCTATTCTGGTTGACAAAATTCATCATGATTCAGCCTTTATCCTAAATATCAGGGTAATCAGAGTGAACCTAGTGTCAAGACACTCCGATCACCGCTTTCTGCTCGAATCGGAGACATTGCGTATAAAGTGGCGGAACTCAACGCCGTAATTTGTATTACTAAGGCGGAGATATGAAAATAGTTTAAGTATAATCATTCACTTAAGTGGGAATCGAACCCAAAACCAATCGCGTTTACAGTCATCCCCATGGCACCGTGGAAGCTACAACGTATCATTAGCAATTTTATACTATATTGTTTCCGTATCCACTATGAGAGTCCAATAAGAAGCTGAATTTAGTATCGAGTAAGGACTTTTTAGACGAGCCTTCTTTCACATCTACACTAGGTAAAATTTTTCTTTGCAAAATAATTTTAATCCTGCCTTTACATTAAAATAAACGCAAATCTTAATGGAGTTCTTATAATAATACCACCTCACCTACCAAATAAAACAAAGTATTGGTTCTGATGACAGTAGCGTCAACATAAAAATGTGTTAGAGTTTTTTTAGCGTCACGCTATATCCCACATAGTAGAACCTGAGAACCAAGTGTTAAGACACACACTCAGTTCTCTTTATACCTCCGTGGCCCCACTTTCAAGTTAAATTCGAGGTTTTTCGTGCTGAGTGGCGGAACACAAAATCGCGTTTTTTGTCTTGTTACCAGAACGACAAAATGAAAAATACTAAATATTATTATACAATATATTACTTCCTGGCGTGTGAATCGAACCCACAACCTATCGCGGTTACAGTCACACACGAATGTGCGCGAGAGGTTTCTATTACAGATTTTTTTTTAAAAATAATGATAAGAAAATAATATTAAATGATAAATATTAATTTTAAATAATATTACTGGGTGCTACCAATTTTGATGATGTTTTTATGTCATAGCATCTGATGCTCCATTTAAATTTAGTTAAAATTTGAAAAGTTTTTGAGTTGTCTTTGTAATCATAGAACTTTTTTGGTGCATTGTATTTGAAACAAATTTTCTTTATTTATCTTTTAAATCTTAATTATATTGAGAGATATATTATTTTTATTAAATAATAAATTATATAAGCAAACATTTTTTATGCAGACCCTACCAATTTAGATTAGCTCTTCTTTCATATTTTTTTTTGTTTTAGCAATTTTTACAAATGCCAAATTCGTCGTCCCTGGAGACCCACTTAACGTGCCAGCTTTCAAACAGTCGTGTATTCCCTGAGAGGTAATCCCATCATTGGTTTTAAAAAATAAATGTTTTTTTTTTTACTATTTCTGTTATTGTAATTATTAAAAAAAAAACAGCTTTATCCCGCAGTCTCAGAGAACCTAGTGTTAAGACACACTCCGTTTTCCTCTATCCGCTTGAATTCAAGACATTGCTAAGTGAAGTGGCGTGTAACTGTACATCGCGCTTCTTTTTTTTATGATAACGGATGCCAAAACGAGCAGATGGGACCACCTGGATGGTAAGTGGTTACTCCGTTTCATGCAACATCTACACCACCAGAGATGTTGTAGATGCGTTGCCAACCTAGGGATACAGATGGAAGGGGAGGACAATGTAGTAGTCCGCTATCGGAACCACCACATTTTGGGGAAAGGATGGGTGGGAAAGGGGACTCTGTTTCATTTTCCCGAACATGTATCGAACCCACAACCTCTCACGTTTGCAGATGATGTCCCACTACACCACGGCGTGACCGGATATTCGTACTGTTAAACTATTTTTAGCGTTTTTATTTTAAAAACAACACACTGATTTCAAATAAAATTCATAAAAAATAAATTATTACGCATAACTCAAAAATTATAATGTTTCAATTCCTTACTAAATTTAAAACGAGACTTCACATTATAAGAATAGCTAGTGCACAGTTAAGTGTAGTTGAGCATATAAAAATGAATATTAAAACATACATATACAAAAATACCCAAATCTCAGTGACTAACACACACATAAAAATACAACCTCTTTCGAAGTCAGTTAACAATAATCCGGTCGAAATATCCAAAAAAAAGGGAACCAGCCAAAAAAATACAATAAAAATAAGCAAATTTAGCAAGTTAATGATGACAGGAAATTCGGGTGGTCCATGAAAAGACTGAAAAATGAACGGATTCGTCGAAGAAAGCACAATGCAAAGAATGAAAACAAAAGGGCAATTGAAGATGAAATAATGGACAAACAATTAACACACGACGGGCGGATAATTTTTATTTTTTTAACCAATTTTAAAAAAAGGAAGTTATCACTTTGAGTGCTATTTATGTGTGTACATACACACATAAACTTCACGCTGTATCTGCATATAACAGATGGTATGCAGAGTGGTCTACCTAGTGTTAATACAAACTCAGTAAAATGAAAATACTAATTTTTTACATTTCCTGGCGTGGGAATCGAACCCACAATCTGTAGCGTTTACAGTCGCACGCTTGTGTTTATTTTTATGTGTGTAACCCCATAATATTATGGTGGTGAACCAATTTTGATGATAGCTAGTTTTTCTTATGTAGCCCTTACTTATACTTAGTAATGACAAGTTGTTTGTAAATTATTCTTAATAATTATAATTTTCGGTGCATTTTATATGAAAATATTATTTATTTGTTCATATTCAAGTGTATCTGTTTGGTGGTAGGAGGTTCGTCCTCCGTCTGGCTCAAGACCACTATCATGGTCAAAGACGAACCGCCAACATCTTATGATGTGTTCCGGTTCGATGGCATGTGCTTCAGATTTTCCCCTTTCCCACCCATCCTTTCCCAAAATGTGGTGGTTCCGATAGCGGACTACTACATTATCCTCCCTTTCCATCTGTATCCTCTAGGTTGGCAACACTCAGTACATCTCTTTGTGTTGTAGATGTTCATGGGCGAAGGGTAAACTTTACTTACCATCGGCGGTCCTTCTGCTCGTTTGCCATCCGGTATCCATAAAAAAAAAAACTTCCGCTAAGGATAAGCAAAGAAGACCTGGTGTTAAGACACTCCGTTCTCCTGTTTACATCCATTTTCAAAACATGTTGAGTTGAATAACGAAACTGTGTTTTATTTTACTAGAATACGTAAATAGGAATATTTCGTTGCAGATTCTTTTCTCACTTCGTTACTTATTAGTAGTGTACTCGGACATAAAAATGGTTAAATATGAGAATATCATGAAAGCCAAGTGGAGTTCAATTGCCACTTTATTTGATATCTTTAGCTTCACGGGATACAGACCTGCATATAGCAGGGCAGGCAGAGGGAATCTAAGAACCCGTAAAGTGCATTTCCATTCACACCTGTTCTTACTTTCCGCCAAATTGATGACATTGCGTGCTGATTGGTAGAACTCTCAACGCCGTGCTTCGCTCCTTTCGCGTTGGGATCAAACCCACAACCTATTTGTTTACAGCGTCGCACGCTTGTGCCTCTACGCCATGTCAGGCGTCATTTCATATCTCTACTCCATTAAGTCAAATCACGGCGTTAATTTCCGCCAATCAACACGAAATGTATCGAATTCACACAAGCTGAGACCATAGTGTCTTAACACTAACTTCTCGCTGAAGATAGTGAAGTAATCAAAATCTAAACAATAATTCTAATATAAAAATTTAATTTAAAACGCATTATCGCATTTCTTTCCCCACAAGGGTTAAGGGGTTACAACCCCAAGAAAAAACTCCACCCAAACCATTGGAATGCTCTCGTTCTCGTTTTGTTGCCTTTTTTTAAACGTAAAACGTACCATAATTTTTCACTTTGATCGGCGAAACGGGGGCGAATTATTAAAAAGTTTTTTTTTGGTTAATTTCATATTTTTATATGGAGTTCGTGTTTAGAAATGTTTACTTATAATTATAATATGTATGTGCCAAGACTATGATTGCGATTATGATTGCAACGGTCCCACTCCAGAAAATGAATTTTTTTTTCTATCTTCACGCTGTATCCCGCATATAGCGGGGTAGGCAGAGGGAACCTAAGAACCTAGTGTTAAGACACTCCGTTCTTTTACGACAATTCCGTTCCCCACTTTCCGCCGAATGAAGGCATTGCGTGCTGAGTGGCGGAACTCAACGCCGCGCTTTGCCTTGTTACCAAACCCAGAAAATGAAAGTACTAACATTTCCTGGAGTGGGAATCGAACCCACAACCTGTCGCGTTTATAGTCGCACGCTTGTGCCTCTGCGCCACGACAGGCGTTTATAATATTAAATATTCATAACTTATAATAATAATATTTAGTATAGTTTTATAAAAAAATATATAATAAAGTTTAATATTTAGTATTTTCATTTCCTCGCTCTAGTAAATCAAAGCGCAGCGTTGAGTTCCGCCACTAAGCACGCTATACCTCAATCAATGAAATTGGGAAACAGAATCTTAAAAGAACGGAGTGTCTTAACACTAGGGTCTTTTCCATTGTCTATTCTATTATGAGTGAAGCCAAAAAAACTAATAGTTAACCAGAAGCAAGACATAAATATAGCACTTTATCGAAACTAAAGTACCGTGTCTTAATATCACCTTGTAAACATTCAAAGCTACTCATTTCGTTCGTGTCCGACAATTTTTATCATATACCACCAACAAAAATATACTAAAAAACTTAAAAATATACGAAAATCGACCTTAAAATTATGTTAATAAGGTTAAATACCAGTTTTTCATGTGTTTTTTAAGTTAGTAAAAGTTTGATCCCATCAGGCACGTCAACCAAACAGTTTGATGAGAGATAACAATGTATAGGATTTTTGGAAATACCGCTCTTTGACCATAATTGGTCTAAAAGTTTATGTTTTCGAAGAACATGGTGATTTAAAACAAAGAAGCTCTGTTTAGTACGACGTGTATTTATGTTGTTACATTATAATGTAGTAATAATAATGTTAAAAGAGAACGGAGTGTTTTAACACTAGGTTTTCCCTGTGAGGGGACGGGGTTAGAATACAATTCTCCTCCGCCGCTGGGTAGTGTACCGTAAGAGGCGGGTATCCCAGTAGTTCGGTGGTAGGAGGTTCGTCTTCCGACTGACTCGCGACCACCATCATGTCAAAGACGAATCGTCAAATATCTAATGATATGTTTCGGTTCGATGGCATGTAAGCCAGGTTTTCCCTATTCCCACCTATCCTTTCCCCAGAATGTGGTGGTTCCGAGGGCGAACTGCTGCGGCCACTACATAATTTACTCCCATCTGAACACTAGGTTAGCAACGTATTTACAACCACTCTGGTGTTGTAAATGTCCATGGCATGTGTGAAACTTTGTATACATATTCTTAAAGGTATTAGAAAGGACATATGATACTCTATTAAAAAAAGAAATAATATTTAGGCAATTTTGTTAGTCATATAATTTGAAAATCAATCTGCTTCAAATCCCATATACATATATACACACTATATTCTATAGTATGTGGTATGAAATGACATTGATCACGAACAAAGCCAGGTAACAGCCTAGTATTATGTAATTATAACAATAACAATAATACATGTTTTCTAAAAACTAACTTGAATAACTTTTGTATGGAACGGAATTGTTGAAAGAGAACGGAGTGTCTTAACACTAGGTTCTCTGGTTCCCTCTACCTACGTTGCTATATGCGGGATACATCGTGAAGTTAAAAAAAAAGATAAAGTTTTTACAGTCTGCATCTATACAATGGAAATACTTTTTTTTAACTTTTTTTATGTTATTTTATATCTATCGAACAGATCGTAAAACAGTAATGTAATACTTAACCCGGGAGCTCCAAAGTAAGACATAAATATAGAAATTATGGCCTCACAGTTGGTTGGTGTGTCCCCTACTCACCTAAAACGTTTTTAATATTAAAAATTAGTTTCACAACTTAACTCATATAATGGTTAAAAGAGTTTAGGTAGGATTTCGAGATACAGCGTAATCTGTGGCGTAACTCAACGCCGTCTTTTACCAGAAATATATAGGAGATGAAAATATATGTATTTTTTTTAATTTTTTTATATTTTTTCTATACTAATAACGTTGGAAACTAACGGAGTGTCTTACCTCTAGGTTCTCAGGTTTCCTCTGCCTACCCTGCTATATACGGAATATAGCGTGAAGTTAAAGTAAGGCATATATATAAAAATTTTGGCCTCACAGTTAGATTTGTTCCCTACTCGCCAAAAAAAGTTTTTATTGTTTAAAAATCTGCTAAAGTTATGCCGCATAGTAAAAATTCGAGGTATAGCGTGTAGTGTAGAGCTTAACATCGCGTTTTATTTTACCGAAGAATTTAAATACGATCACTCACCTGAGTAGGAACCGAACTTACAACCAATCACGTTTAATCACACACTGCCATTAAGCCAAGATGGCTACAATATTTTTATATTTTTGTTTTCATTTTTTATAATTACAACTTCAAAAAATCTTGCAACGCTATTTTTAAAGCCACTTGTCAGCGTCTTTTAACTTGAAACTTTGCACACGTGTCCGGAATCGATGACAATTGTCGTAATATACAAGTCATATCACACAAATATCGGTCATAAGATTTTTTTGTGAATAGAGAGTAAAAAACATACTACCTTTCGCATCTATAATATTGGCAGAATTGCTTATTTTTTCTAATTCACGTTTTTAATATAAGTATATTTTAATTGTTCTTTTAGCTTCACGCTGTATCCCGCACATAGCAGGGTAGGCAGAGGAACCTGAGCCTAGTGTTAAATTCCACTCCCGTTCTCTCAGCATTTCCTTTCCCACTTTTAACATATGCATATTTATCTAATTGCTTTTAAAAAAAAAAGAGGCGGTTCTCAATTCGATTATATTTTCTTTATTAATATAAAAAATATAGTTGAATTAATCTTTTCGACATCCGGTTAAAATATACAGGTGAAACACAAAATCGCAGATTATTTTATTGTAACGTAACGTAATATCAAGAGTCAAAGTAATTACGATCTACGACTAACGATAGCTAGCAAAGATATTTTATAAGATACAAAATAAATATGGTAGTCTTGATTCAAAATCTTAAATTCTTGTACCTTCGGTAAACGATCACGAGAAATAATTAAAAGGCTGGTCGAATCCTAACGGTTTAGAATTTATGTCGTAATTTGCATATTTTGTGTGACGGTGTTATAAGCGAAATGTTAAGTAGTAGGAGGTTCGTCCTCCGACTGGCTGCGAAACACTATAAAATAATCAAAGACGAACACCAAATATCTAATGATGTGTTTCCGGTTCGATGGCATGTAAGCCAGATTTCCCCCTTTCCCTGCATCTTCCCAAAATGTGGTGGTTCTGATAGTGGACTATACGTTTCATTACCGCTACATCAGTATCCCACTGGGTTGGCAACGCCATCTGCATCTCTGGTGTTTGGCAGATGTCTATGAACGAAGGTAACCACTTACCATCAGGTGGTCCTTCTGCTCGTTTGCCGTCCGTTATCAATAAAAAAAAAAAGAAAAATAGTAAGAATGAAGAAAAAGAACGTGCTCAGGTGGGACTTGGGCACGTCAGAGGAATGAGGGATGAAAGAACTTGAGGTGAGAGGTAGTATGAAGCAAAGGTAGGCGAGGAGGTAGGGGAGACCGATTGACCTTCGAGACACAGTATCCAATGATGCCGGAGGAAAGGTCACGTAAAAGCTGCAGACTTGGAGATTGATTGGTTATCAAAAACAATGTAGAGGAAATTTATATAATATATCAAATTTATGTGATAAATTGTAAAATTATTACGAATAACTCAAAAACTATAATATTCACTACATACTTTAACAAAATTTGAGAATGAGTTCTTGGCAGAAGCATTAGCTATTATACAAAAAAACATTAAAAATTGGTTCAACCAGTAAAAAAAGATAAGAGGCTAACACACAAAGAAATATCCGTATTGAAAATTTCTTTATAAAGATATATTTATAAGATATAACGCCTGTTGTGGCGCAGAGGCACATGCGTGCGACTGTAAATGCGACAGGTTGTGGGTTCGAACCCACAACCTGTCGCCACTCCAGGAAATGTAAAATTTAGTATTTTCATTTCTTGGGTTTGGTAACAAGGCAAAGTTCAGCGTTGAGTTCCGCCACTCAACACGTAATGCTTCAATTCGGCGGAAAGTGGGGAATGGAATTGTTGAAAGAGAACGGAGTGTCTTTACACTAGGTTCTCTGGTTCCCTCTGCCTACCCTGCTATATGTGGGATACAGCGTGAAGTTAAAAAAAAAAGATATATTATGCTCCTGTTGACTTAGAAGTGACTCAATATAGGGCAGACATAGGGAACCTAGTGTCGAAACCCTCCGTTCCCCGAATTCGACTTCATTTGCATGTACTATGAAACTAAAATCTCTTTTTATCCCATTTTCATGGAAATCTTATAAAATCCTCTCTTAATGTTCCTATATAGTCCTTTCCGCCTGAATTTGGAACATTGCGCCATTTAATAAGTTGCGGAACTTAACACCGCGCCTTCCAGAGCGAAAATAATATAAATATAATAATTCCTTATATTCTGTAAAAATAAACACGTGAAGCAAAAACTTTGTACCCCTTTTTATGAATATTACGTGGACGGAGAAGCATGAAATTTGGCACACTTATTATTTATATACAGAAGGAGTGCAGAATGCTAATATTTTTTAAAAATAATATATTAAAAAATATATTAAATTAATAAAATGAATGTTACACACATACATGGTTTGACATCCAGACATATACATACATTGCTAAAGACAACGCGTTGTTAACACGTCACAACTTTAAATAAATCGATAAACATTAACAATAACAGTCCACAATCCATGATTACACATCTAAGATATGCTATTGCAGCCACATAATTTTACGATATTCTCGCTATTTATATTCCTATTTAAATCTGCCGATAGTCCTTTGAAGTTTTTTCTCACTACATTAAAATATGCTTTAACCTATTTTGATAAGGTTTGAGGTACAGTGTAGGTGAAAGCGAGGGAATGAGATAGCGAATGATTAGCATTCAAGAAGCAATTGCAATCCGATACGCTGTTGTGTCAGTGGTTTATGATTTTAGATTTTTCTGTTAATCTCAAAGTCGCCGCAGTAGAGTTAACAATGTTGTTAGAATGGCTATTTGTTAAATATTTATAATTATTAATATTTTTATTGCCTCGCTCTGGTAACGAGGCATAACGCGGCGTTGAGTTCCGGCAAGGCCTCAATTGGGCGTAAAGTGGGGAACGGAAATTTTAAGAGAATAGTGTCTTAACACTAGGTTCTCATATCACCTGTCGTGACGCAGAGGCACAAGTGTGCGATTGTAAACGAAACAGGTAGTGGGTTTGATTACCATTCCAGGAAACGGAATTTTTCATTTCGATTTTTTTTAGTTTCTTTTTTTAATTGTGAAAAAAAAATCGTCTTTAAATAAAAGTTAAATTATTCCGAATAACTCATAAACTACTAGCTTGATCTCTATAAATTTAAATGGGACCAAATCAGCAGCTATCATATAGACAAAAGAATCACCAAAATTGCAAAAGTTTATGCGGTACACATAACGCCTGTTGTAGCGCAGAGGCACAAGCGTGCGACTGTAAACGCGACAGGTTGTGGGTTCTATTCCCACTCCAGGAAATATTTTTTTTTATTTCCTGGGCTTGGCAACAAGGCAAAGCGCGGCGTTGAGTTCCGCCAATCAGCACGCAATGCCTGCCCTGATATATGCAGGATATAGTGTGAAGCGTGCACATAAAAAACCAATCCAATCGATAACCTATTTAAGATAACCATTTTTTAATATCGGTTAAAAGGGGTTTTCGATACATTCTAAAGCCACTAACAATCTCTCACACTATGTTCATTGTTTTTAAATTATTTATTTATATTTTGCTTGCAGTTTTTTTAATACACGAGCGCATAAAGTCGAGTTATGTTGTCATATTGAGTTATGATTACCTTTTGTCCTTCGAGAAATTGTAATATTCGCTTTGCATACGTATAGGGCCTGTCGTGGCGCAGAGGCACAAGCGTGCGACTGTAAACGACAGGTTGTGGGTTCGATTCCATAGCCAGGAAGTGAAAATATTTAATAATATTTAGTATAGTTATCTCGCTCTGGTAACAAGGCAAAGCGACATTAAGTTCTGTCACTTAGCACGTAATGCCTGAATTCAGCGGAAAGTGAGAATGGAAATGTTAACAGAACGGAGTGTCTTAACACTAGGCTCTCTCTGCCTACTCTGCTATTTGCGGGATACAGCGTGAAGCTAAAAAAAGAAGAAAGAAAGAAGCATACGTAAATAGCCTTTGTGGATCAGTTGTTAAGTATATTCATTAGTGGGTTCAATTCCTAGTTGAGCAAAATTAAATGAAAAACATGACTATAAACGTGACTGGGTGTAAGTTCGATGCTGACTCGGATTAATAGTAATATTAAAACTCGTCCGTTCTGGTAAGACAAAAGCGCGGCGTTGAGTTCCGCCACTCAGCACACAATGCCTTAATTTAGCGGAAAGTGGGGAACGGATTTTCCTAACACTAGGTTCCTTCTGCGTACCCTGCTATATGCGGGATACGGCTAAAAAATAATGTCAAACAATACATTTATTAATCTAAAATTATGTTTGTATTACGAAAATATGTGACGCATTTCATTATAATGACTTTCACTTCAAAGATGTCCCTGAAATAACATTTGAATCCATAAACAACGTATTCAACCAAGCAAATAACAACTGCGCCACGAGAGAATAATAAATAATCAAATAAACATCTGATTTTATAAGAAAATTAGTTACGCCTGTCGTGGCGCAGAGGCACATGCGTGTGACTGTAAACGCGACAGGTTTTGGGTTCGATTCCCACTCCAGGAAATGTAAAAGTTTAGTATTTTCATTTCCTGGGTTTGGGTTTCAAGCAGCGGCGTTGAGTTCCGCCACTCAGCACTCAATGCCTCAATTCGGCGGAAAGTGGGGAATGGAGTGTCTTAACACTAGGTTCTCAGGTTTTCTTTGCCTACCTTGCTATATGTGGGATACAGCGTGAAGCTATAAAAATATATATAAAAAAATAACTGAGCCCCCATCTTCGTCCGCATGGAATTTAACATAAAATTTATAATGTGTTAAATTTATGATATTAGATATTAGCAGAACTTTTTCGAAAGTAAAAGTAGCTTAAGTTACTCCGTGTTACATTCGCTACTTGCCAGTGAAAGTCCTGTCAAAATTGGTCCAGCCATTTCAGAGATAAACCGGAACAAACAGACCGGCAAAAATTGTAAAAAATGCTATTTTGGTATGTGTACCGTAGATATATTCATATGCAAGTAGTGATTTTTGTTTGGTGGTAGGAGGTTCGTCCACCGTCTGGCTCGCGACCACTATCATGTCAAAGACGAACCGCCAAATATCTTATGATGTGTTCCGATTCGATGGCATGTAAGCCAGGCTTTCCTCTTTCCCACCTATCCTTTCCCCAAAATCTGGTAGTTCCGATAGCGGACTACTACTTTGTCCTCCCCTTCTATCTGTATCCTCTAGGTTGGCAACGCATCTAGAACATCTCTGGTGTTGTAGATGGTCATGGGCAAAGGTAGCCACTTACCATCAGGTGGTCCTTTTGCTCGTTTGCCATCTGTTATCCATTAAAAAAAAAAAAAGTGAAAAGCGGTTAATATTACAAACAGATACTCCAATTTTATTTATATATATATAGAAGTGACATAAATATGAAGAAAGTGTACTCGTACTATGTATAAATTATTACGAACAAATCATGTTCCATACGCAGAGCGCCTTAGACGTACGAGCCAAGTATAGGTTTAGCCAGCGCCTTTAAAATGCTCATTATTCCTCTCTAATGTCCGCGCTCCTCTCTCTACCTAACCAAATTTGAAAAAATGCTGCCTTCGAAAAATCTGCTAGAAATGAACTGAATTTGGTGGTAGGAGGTTAGTCCTCCGTCTGGCTCGCGACCACTATCATGTCAAAGACGAACCGCCAAATATCATATGATGTGTTCCGGTTCGATGGCATGTAAGCCAGGTTTTCCCCTTTCCCACCCATCCTTTCCCCAAAATGTGGTGGTTCCGATAGTGGACTACTACATTGTCCCCCCTTCCATCAGTATCCTCTAGGTTGGCAACGCATCTACAACATCTCTGGTGTTGTAGATGTCTATGGGCGAAGGTAACCACTTACCATCAGGCGGTCCTTCTGCTCG
>JAKGSA010000573.1:0-75420 GCA_033558755.1 Philaethria dido
GTAGCAAGTCCAATCTCCTGCATTGTCAATTATGGTCTGGCACCGTCTGGGCATACTTTTCACTAGTTTTTCTGCATATTCTACCTAAAAGGACCTCCAAATTTTCCGAATTTGTCGAAAAAGTTGATCTAAATTATATGGCTTGCGTCTGCGAAGCTGTATTTTCATCAGAGCGCACACATTTTCTATGGGTTTTGCTTCCGGTGACTGAGATGGCCAATCTAAAGTGACAACTCCGTTTTGCGCCTTCCACTCGTTACACGCTCGACTCCGATGTTTCGGATCGTTATCCTCTTGAAGGATCCAGCTTTCATTTTTCTTGATATACCATTGCTTAGCAGATGGTAACAAAGCCTTTAGATATATTTTATTAATTTTTTCGGCATTTAAATTCTTGGTAAATAAGAACAAAGTACCAAAACCTTTGTTTGAGAAACACCCCCAAACATGGACCTTAACGGGGTGTTTAACAGTCCGTTGAAGCCTCCTACTGGTGGAGGTTGCCCAGGCGTGTTTGATGCTCGGAAATGCCCAGAAGGAGGATTCATCAGAAAAAAATACGTTGCTCCAATCGCGGTCCAAGTTTTCCTTCGCCCGTTTTTCAACGTGTTTTGCACTCAACATTGGTTTTTCCAAAGTACTGCGATATTTCAGTTTATTGGCAAGCAAGTGCCTGTGAATCGTTCCGTAAGATATGTCAACACCTTTTGCTTTCAATTTAACAGCAGCTCCACTTAAAATCAAAGTTGGATCTTTCAAGAACAATTGCAAGAATCTTTTTTTCGTCTTTTTTTGATACTTTGCTTGCACTTCCATGATCAGGAAAATCATCAACGTTACCGACCTTTTTATGGCGATTTATCCTTGCTAACGAACTGTTTCGACTTTCCCATATATTTTGCAGCAGCAGATTGCGTTAATTTGGGTCCTTTTTCATGCAATCATAGAAAAATTGCCTCAAAGCGAGAGGAGTAAACAGCACTCATTTCGAAAAACCACTGAATTGAAGACTAAATTTGACAGACAGCTGACTTTTTACAAAAAGCATGAAGGACTGAGGTGCCCTCTATGTCATAGAAAAAGAAACAGGACGCTCTGATTTTTTATCTCCGTGTAACAGTGACCACGCTCTTATGTAACAGACTGTATAAACATTCATGTCAAACTATGATAGTGTGTGTAACATTTATTTTATTAATTTAATATATTTTTTATGTACTATTTTAAAATGATACTGTCATTCTGCACTCCTTCTCTATATAAATTATAAGTGTGCCAAGTTTCATGCTCCTCCGTCCGCGTAATTTTTGTAAAAAAGGATACAAAGTTTTTGCTTCACTTATTAATATTTAGATAAAATGCTTGCGTTACTGAATGACTGATAGACAACGTAACTTTTCGAGTCCAGGCAAACACAGCTGCTGCTAGAACTAGATTTCTGTATAAAAAAAATAATAATAATATTTTATTTATAAACAACTAATAAAAAAATTGGACGCAGCGGGACTCAAACCCACGCCACTTGGAAACTGTTCAAGCCCTCTGACCGCATACGTTTCAAAAATTATTATATTTTAATCGAAATAATTATCTTGCAAGTAACCACAGCGAAATGAGAGTATGTCAAAAGTAGAATGAAAAAATAATTGATGAGTGCTAAAAACATGGATCTTTTAGTAGGATATAGGGAGTCAGTTCAGGGATTTTTACCCTTGAGGGGACGGGGTTAAAATACAATTCTCCTCCACCGCTGGGTAACGTCCCGTAAGAGGCGGGTACCCCAGTAGTTAGGTGGTAGAAGGCTCGTCCTTCGTCTGGCTCGCGACCACTATCATGTCAAAGACGAACCGTAAAATATATAATGATGTGTTCCGGTTCGATGGCATGTAAGCCAGGTTTTCCCTATTCCCACCCATCCTTTCCCCAAATTGTCGTGGTTCTGATAACGGACTACTACATTGTCCCCCCTTTCATCTGTATCCTCTAAGGCAAGTCTCGACAACGCATCTACATGGGCATCTACATGTCCATGGGCGAAGGCAGGTGGTCTTTCTGCTCGTGTGCCATCCATTATCCATAAAAAAAAGCTAGTAGAAACTGCAACGAAGAAATACAAAGAAATGCAGTTGTAGAGCGAGCGTTAAGTAAGAATGAAGAAGAACGTGCTCAGGTAGTTATGGCCGTCAATAGGATGAGTGATGAGAGAATGGTGATAAAGATATATGAAGCAAATGTGAGCGGCAAGATAGGTAGGGGAAGCCCTCGGTTGACCTTCGAGAACACACAATGTCAATAATAATAACACAGTGTTAATATACTGAATTTTATCCAAATATTGTACTACAAACACTTTCAAACCGTCAATTAATATAAAGATGCCAGTATTGTCAGTTACACCGCTACCACCGGCTTGTCAGACAGGACGTTCTTCTAAGAAAAGCTGGTAAGAAACTCTTATTTTTTTTATAAGATTACAATAAGAATATAGGCAGAAAAAAAGAGAGAAAGAGATTTATGTCACCATATTCAGCGGAAAGTGGGGAACGGAAATGTTAAAAGAGAACGGAGTGCCTTAACACTAGATCTCAGGTTCCTTCTGCCTACCCTGCAATATGCGGGATACAGTGTGAAGCTAAACTCACCAAAACCGAAACCTAAATAACACTCAAAAAAAAGTCACACAAGCAAAACCCACCGTAATAGAAAACTAATAAAAAAACATCAAAAGGGTTTTTCAAATTGACCGTTCCACACTATCGGCCTTAAGACTCAATACACGAACCATTCACAGTATGAATAGAAGTCTATTAGGGTTGTTTACACTGACCGGGGCGCATTCAGTTCTGCGTCATTACGTCGCGCTGTATCTGCTCCCTTTAGTTGCTAATATACTGGTGTCAATTTGGACATATTTTCTAAGTGATTTTTTTTAGAGAAACCTTCGTGACGCAGTGACAGTGTTTGACTGCAAATATGATTAGTTGTGTGTTCGATTCCCGGAAGATATTATATAGATGTTTGGTGGTAGGAGGTTCGCCCTCCGTCTGGCTCGCGACCACTATCATGTCAAAGACGAACCGCCAAATATCTTGTGATGTGTACCGGTTCGATGGCATGTAAGCCAGGTTTCCCCTCTCCCACCCATCCTTTCCCCAAAATGTGGTGGTTCCGATAGCGGACTACTACATTGTCCCCCCTCAAAATCTCTGGTGTCGTAGATGTTCATGGGCGAAGGTAACCACTTACCATCAGGTGGTCCTTCTGCTCATTTGCCATCCGTTATTCATAAAAAAAATTATATTAATGATTATATTTTAAATATTTTCACTTTCCCGCTCTGGCAAGAGAAAATATCCTCACTGTGCTACGATAATATGCTTTCTTTCACATAGAAAGAATATAGAGTTAAGACACTCCGTTCTCCGCTTTCCACCTAAAATCAAATCATTGCTTGTAATATATTGTTGTGAATATGGAAATATTTTTTAATAATATCTGAATATTATTTTGTGAAGCAAAAACTTTGCACCCTTTTTTACAAAAAAATAGGGCGAAGAAGCATGAAACTTGTCACACTTATAGGTTTTACAGCGAAGGTACACAATGATAATACCTTTTTAAAATAATACATAAGAAAAATATTACAATAATAAAATAAATATAACACACACTACAATGGTTTGACAAACAAGTTTATATAAAGTGACATATACGTTGCTAGGCAACGTGTTGATAACGCGTCAATGGGGTTTTTTTTATAACAAACACTACACAAATGTTACTATCTCACTCTTCTACAGTCTGTCTCTTTTTAGTGTCGCATATTCGTTACATCGGCTATCAAATCACTTCAAAACTAATGTTTGACTCGCACAAGTACTGTACATATCAAACGAGGCACACGAATCATTCGCATTCGGTCAACATTTGTTCACTTGTAATGACTGACCACTGCAGGGACAAGATTTCATATTCCCATTCAAACATACGCTTATGGGGGCCCATTGAAGAACACATAGATTTAACATACACTAACATACAACACAAACACATACAATACATACATAAGCGGCGGAGAGTGGAGAACGGAATTGTTGTACGAGAACGGAGTGTCTTAACACTAGGTTCTCAGGTTCCCTCTATCTACCCTGCTATATGCGGGATACAGCGTGAAGTTAAAAAAAAAAACATACACTATGTTTTATAATTATTTTCTATTATCAAAATATTTTCACTGGAGACCTGTCGTGGCGCAAGCACAAGCGTGCGACTATAAACACGACAGGTTATAAGTTCGATTCCCACTCCAGGAAATGAAAATAATATATTATTTATATATAAAAATAATTATAAACCCACTTTACGCCGATTTGAGGCATTGCGTGCTGAGTGGCGGAACTCAACGCCGCGCTTTGCCTTGCTACCAAACCTAGGAAATGAAAATACTAACATTTCCTGGTGTGGGAATCGAACCCACAACCTGTCGCGCTTACAGTCGCACGCTTGTGCCTCTGTACCACGACAGGCGTTTTCTAAAGATGAATGAAAAATTACTGTAAATGCTATTACAGTAATATATCAGAAACTTAATATAATTATATTTTGTAAGCATTCGTGTATTCTTCAATATAAAATGGCACACAGGGCAAGACGCTCTAAATATCGGCAACGCGTAAGTGATGCCCCTGGTGTTGCAAGCGTCCATAGGCCACGGTAACCACTTACCATCAGGTGGGCCGTGTGCCTTGTTGCCACCGTCGTGGTATAAAAAAAAAATATATATCTGGCAGTCAATTGTTTATTTGTCAAAGTTTAAATGCGCTCCCCCATCTTACGAATTTTCGATCAGGTCACGTGTCCATACACGAGTTTAAAAAGTGCACGACGCCACAAACGTTTTCATTTTAAAAAATCCTATATAAACCAGAGTCCATATTTTTAATTCACCGTCATATGCAAGTAACAGTTCCGTTAGTTCCGTTCTGTTTACATAAAGCGAACTACAAACGTAATATCACCATCGAAGTAACAACTTGTTCAATAAGAGGACGAGGCGAGTCAACAGAGTGGCTAAACACTGAGCTTATGATGTACTGTAGGGTGGTTACAGACGAAATGTTTATGTGTGTTTTATTTAAAAAACTAGCTTTCCATCCGCGGCTTCGCCCGCGTGGAATTCGGTTATATTCGGTCTAGACTATTTGTCAAAATTGGTTAAGTGGTTTAGGTGTGAAAATTGTCAACAGTTGAACAATTTTACATGATTTTATGTTTGACAATAAGGAACTTCTATACAAACTTTCATCCCTTATTTCGTCCCGTTCTACCATTTTTTTCGCGATAAAAAGTATTCTATGTCCTTTCCCAAATACAGTTTTATCTTCCTACCGAATTTCATCAAAATCGGTTCAGTGGTTTAGGCGTGAAAGCGTAACAGACAGACAGAGTTACTTTCGCATTTATAATATTAGTAAGGATTGGATATAAAATATATTTTCGTTTTATTATAGTCTTACATTAATATTGGAAGGTCTGTCGTGGCGCAGAGGCACAAGCGTGTGACTGTAAACGCGATAGGTTGTGGGTTCGTTCCCACTCCAGGAAATTAAATATTAAATAATATTTAGTTTCTTCGCAGCAATACGTAATGGCAAAAAAAAAAAAAAAAAAAAAAAAAAAAAAAAAAAAAAAAAAAAAAAAAAAAAGAAAGTGGGGAACGGAGTGTCTTAACACTAGATTCTCAGGTTCCTTCTGCCTAAATTACATCCTATCCTATGCGATTAGAAAGATCATTTATGCAGTCGGACATACTACAATGATATGACTTGAAAATCACTATATTAATACGTGAAGGAAAAACCTTTGTACTACATTTTACGTGGGTCGAGGAGTATAAAATTTGGCACAGTCTATTTTTATTTGGAGAAGGAGTGCAGAAATCCAATATTTTTTTTATTATAATGCATTAAAAATTCTTTAAAATAATAAAATAGATATTCCACACACTACCATGTATTCAATGACATAGACGTTGCTATGGCAACTCGTGGTTCACGCATCAATACGGTCTCTAGTACATATACAATAATGTAACATGAATTAAAAAAAAAAGAATTTAATTTTTTTGACTTCAAAGAAGGAATCATTTTAACTATTTTTATATGTATAATACATATTATACTCAATTTTTTTTTATTGGGTGATCTAATTTTGATGTATCTTTTTATATATGATAGCTCCCATATCCCATGTGGCCACATATTTTGAACTTAGTTAAGATCTGACTAGTAGTTTTGGAGTTATTCGTAGTGATTGTAATTTAAAGTGCCATTTTATTTGAAGTCGGTGTTCCTGTTTTATAAATCCTAATTATGTGTATAAAAATATTTTTAATAATATATTTAAAATAGAATATAGTGTACAGTAACCCTTAGGTTCGAAACCATTGTTCAAGATAAATACTTCCCGAAATTGAAATTCGTCTAAGATTGTCCCACGATACATAAGTTATTTGTCATATTACAATATCTTCCTGTTTATTTTGTAGGTACAGCGAGAGCGTAACGTATTCGTTCCCAGCTTTCTACCGAATTGAGGCATTGCGTGCTGTGTCACGGAACTCAACGCCGCGCTTTGCCTTGCTACCAGAGCAAGTAAAAGAGAATACTAAATATTATTTAATATTTGCATTTCCTGACATGGGAATCGTACCCGCAACAACGCGTTTACTTTCGCACGCATATGCCTATACATCACGACAGGACATTAAACAAATGAAATATATTTCATAAACATGTATGAAATCAGAAAAATAATAAAAGTAGCGACACACCTAACTATAAATCAAATAACACAACTGGCCTACCACTCCACCCAACTAATAGCAAGAGCAGAGTTGATTTTTATACTAAGTGATAGACGTTATCACGAAATACGTTACTTCTAGAGTCCATAATGTACACCGTGTTAGCCTATACTCTGAGGGTGTGGTGGCGTGTTGTATGGTACAAGAATCGACCTGATGTAGTTTTTGCGCCTGTTTCGCGCGGCAGGTCAGGCCACAAAAGCGTAGTTATCAAATCAGATAGACGTCTGATTCCCACTCCAGTGAATGCGTAAAGCCAGGGTCTTTTCATTCTGCTTAGGTAACAAGGTAAACGCGTGGTGATTGAGCTCCGCCACTCAGGCACGGTGTAATGCCCACCCGGGAAGTGACCGTGTGGGTAATATAGTGTCTTTAAATATTAGCCCCTCTCAGGTCTCTGCCTACCCTGCTATATAGGTGATGGACAGCGTGAAGCCAGAAAAAAGAGGCTCTATGTAGGATTTTCAACATAGTAAGTTGGCTAGTCAAAGAGATTCTAGAAAAGGAAGACTATACTCCCAAGCCCTCCACTTTCTGTCTGAAACACAGACGCTGCGTTGCGGAACTTTAACGTGTCACGCTGTCTTACCACAGCGTGCCTGGCTAACGATTATTTTGACTGGATGTCGCTGCTAATTTTATAAATCATTTTTAAGAATATTGTGTTTTAAGTAGTAGATCTTGTTTATTTATGTTTCAATGAAACTAAATCGCTTTAATATTTATAAAATATGGAAAATAGAAATTTGATATTTTATTAGCATTTTATAAATTTGCTTTTGAAGAATATTGTTTTAAGATCTATTTATTTATGTTCTCACTCTGAACTAACGTTTCTTAATATTTTATGAAATATAAATGGTACTGACATTTGGTCATTTTCAGAGGCCACTGAGGTGGCAAGCGCAGCGCCTGGCCGCAACAGGCGCTGGTTAAACCAAAGCTAAAAAGTGTACAAACGCCGCTTTAGGAAATTTTTTACCGTGCGAAATTCATTCCAAATTGAAATTACTTAATTTATTAACTGCGAAGCTAAGTGAGTTCCGCCACTAGCACCAACAATGCCTCACCTGGCGGTGGAAACTGTGATGTTCATAAACACCAGGTTCCTCAGCCTCCCTTCGGTTTAACCTGTACTCTTGCGCAGAATACAGCTGAAATAATCCATTTTTGCATGGTAACCGCCACTGGCCATGTTATTTATACCACCATATTTTTGATAGTGGTAGCCTGAAGCATCCATCGAATTAAGAGCTCCACCTGGTCCGCCAAGTTATTTTCTTAATATCCCAATAGACGCATGGAGCGATTTATATTATATATGAAGTTACATATCTGTGGAAGGCCATTCCCTTCATTACGCAGCGCGGTTTTTAATGTTGCCGCCAACGCGATACCTTGGCAAGATATCGAGTTTTATTAATAATTTTATGTAATATTTGAAGTTTTTGTTTTTCTTTTTATATTTATGTTTCTGTGTGAATTTAGTTATCGTGTTTATATGGAAATTTCATTTATTTTATCGTTTTATTAGAGGCTGTCCCCAGTCTGATGGTAAACACGATAGGTTGTGCCTTTGAAACATTCTAAATCTAAAATTCCTAAAATAAATATTCTAAAAATAAGTCAAAGTCAATAATTTTATTCAAAAATAAGAAGTTACAAGCTTCATTTTGAACGTCAAATAATCTACCACCGGTTCACCAAATTTAATGCCTCAGACCTTGAGAAGAACCGGCGCAAGAAACTCAGCGGGACTATTTTTTTTTTTTTTTTTATATTCGACAATGGTTTACAATTTTTATTATTGGCAATGATACTTTTGAAACAGACTGAGCGAAAGCATTTCAGCCCCAAGGTGTGTTACATTATAAAAATCACTAGGTAATAACCTTTAACACAATGAACGCCTTTTACAATTTTTTGAATTGTAAAAATGGAAAGCTCCTTGACGTTTTCTGGGATCCTATTGTAAAATATATTTTCTATTTTTTTCAAATAAACTGCATCAAGTTTAATTATTATGAATAACTTAAAACTGCATTTGTCAGGTAGTCAAATTTAAATGGGACCACTTTCATGGCACTAGCCATCATCAAGAAAAGATTCAACAAAATTAAGCGATCTATTTTCGTTAGGGGTGGTAGGAGGCTCCGTCCTCCGTTCCGCCTCGCCGCGACCACTATCATGTCAAAGACGAACTGCCAAATATCTTATGATGTGTTCCGGTTCGATGGCATGTAAGCCAGGTTTTTCCTTTCCCACCCATTTCCTTTTCTCAAAATGTGGTGGTTCCGATAGCGGACTTACTACATTATCCTCCCCCTTCCGTTCCTATCCTCTAGGCTGGAACGCATCTCTCCGCAATACTCCTGGTGTAGATGTCTCGTCAGAAGGTAAATCACTTACCATCAGGTGGTCCCTCTCTGCTCGTTCTTGCCATCCGGTTATCCATGCTAAAAAAAGTTATACGGTGTAACACACAAACAAAAAAAAAAAAAAAAACGGAATCTCTGAGAATTTTTATTTTTGAAATCGGTCAATGGGCATATTTCTTCTATCACAAATTGCCTAGTAGTTTTGACGCAAAAGATTAACAGACATCACAAACTTTAGCATTTATAATATTAGAACGCCTCGTCGGTGCAGTGCAACAAGCGTGCACAAACGCGACAGGTTGCGGTCTGACTTCCGCAGGAGAAGAAATTTTTCATTTCCTGAGTTTGGCAATAAGGCAAAGCGCGTCGTTGAATTCCGCCACTCAGCACGCAACACCTCAATTCGGTGGTAAGTGGAGAACGGAGTGTCTTGACACTAGTTTCCCTCTGCCTACCCTGCTATATGCGGGATACAGCGTGAAGCTATGTATGTAATATTAACATTTGCCAACTTAAATACTGTTTAGAACTCGATTATATTTGTTTATAACAGGCCATTTTGTATGTCTTCGAGCATAGGTAGCCTCAGTAAACATCAATTAGCATGTTTGTTCGTTAATAACTCACAAACTAAGGTTTAGTTCAAATCGGTTAAGTCAATACAGGTCAGTAACTTAAATTGCAAACACTCAGTAGAATCTTCGTATGAGAGTGGCCATGATGTTTGAAGGACATTGTAATTATCTTTATATACCTACTAACATTGTAACGCCTGTCGTGGCGCAGAGGCACAAACGTGCGACTGTAAACTGTAGGTCCTCTTTAAATTTCCTGATATACAGTAAAAAGCGTGAAAATGTAAAAAATGGGAGTATGTGGTCCTACCTGTGGTCTATCGTGGTACAGAGGCACAAGAGTGCGACTGTAAACGCGACATGTTGTGGCTTTTATTTCCACTTCAGGAAATGAAAATTTTGAATAATATTTAGTATTTTCATTTCGTGGATCTAGTTGCAATGCAAAGCGTGGCGTTGAGTTCCGCCACTCAGCCCGCAATGCCTCGATTCGGCGGAATATGGGGAGCGGAAATGTTAAAAGAAAAGAGAGTGTCTTAACACTAAGTTCTCTGGTTCCCTCCGCTTACCCTGCTATATGTGGGATACAGCGTGAAACTAAGAATGTATGTCTTCGGAATGCCAAAATCGTGGTATTACTACCCACCTATAACATCTCAAAAGGTACTCGCTTAAGTTGGGGTCAACAGGAGCTCAAGGGTTATTTGATTTACTTTGATCAAACCGACGTGTTAGTTCCGCATATTATTGACACGTTCATATTAAGACGTTTGTTAGCCTAAGAAAGTTTCATCAAAGATTGTTGATCTTTTGATCAATTAGGAAAAGATTGTAATGTGGATATAAATTGATAATGTTTTGCTATCAATGAAATATTAAAATTCTAATTTTAAATTTGAGAAGAGAAATCAAATATTTATAATAATTAATATTTAATGCTTTGAAGAAATTATGATATAATTTGTTTTAGCTTCAAGCTATGTCCCGCATATAGCAGATAAGACAAAGGGAATCTGAGAACCTAGTGTTAAAACACTCCGTTGTCTTAAGATTTCCGTTGCCCACTTTCCGGTGAATTGACGCAACGCATGTTGACGGAACCCAACGCAGCGCTTTGCATTGTTACCTATTGCTACCCAGATTGAGAATCGAACCTACAACCTGTCGTTAACAGTCGTTTGTACTAATGACATGTGCCTCATATCGTCTACGACGAATATTAACATCATTACATACATATATTTTTGTTAGGTGGTAGGAGGTTCGTCCTCCGACTGGCCTGCGACCAAATTATCATGTCAAAGACGAACCGCCACAATGATGTGTTCCGGTTCGATGGCATGTGCTTCGATTTTTCCCTTTCCCACCCATCCTTTCCCCAAAATGTGGTGGTTCTGATAGTGGATCAATAAGCATTGTCCCCTTCCATCAGTATCCCCTAGGTTGGCAACGCATCTACAACATCTCTGGTGTTGTAGATGTCTATGAGTGAAGGTAACCACTTACCATCAGGTGGTCCTTCTGCTCGTTTGCCGTCCGTTATCAATAAAAAAAAAAAAAATATTTCACAAAACACAATCGATCACAAAATATCCAATTACACATTAGGTGATTACTAAAATTCTATCGTTAAATCAAATTGCCTTACAGTAAATTCCCGCTACACTAATCGTCGCTACGCATGCCATAACGTAGTTATTAATTTTTGTCGTTTTCGCTCGTTTGTTCACAACTATTTAGTATTTATATATGTGTTTCTTACAAGCGTGCGACTGTAAATGTGACAAGCATGTGGGTTCTATTCCCACTCCAGGAAATGTAAAAGTTTGGTATTTTCATTTCCTGGCAAGGCAAAGCGCGGTGTTGAGCTCCGCCATTCAGCACGTAATGCCTCATTTCGGCGGAAAGTGGGGCATATAGCAGGGTAGGCAGAGGCAACCTGAGAACCTAGTGTTAAGACACTCCGTTCTCTTACAACAAATCCGTTCCCCATTTTCCGCCGAATTGAGGCATTACGTGGTGAGTGGCGGAACTCAACGCCGCGCTTTGCCTTGTTACCAAACCCAGGAAATGAAAATATTAACATTTCCTGGAGTGGGAATCGAACCCACAACCTGTCGCGTTTGCAATTGCATGCTTGTGCCTCTGCGCCACGACAGGTGAATTAACTTTTACTATAAATTTTCTGTATTTTTTGCTATATATACCATAAACAATTAAAAAGAAAAACATAAAAATTAAACAGCAGATGGAACTCGCGTCTCTAACGTCACAACATCAATTACTACTTTATGGCACATATCAGAGTAGTCAAAGAACCTAGTGTTAAGGCACTCCGTTCTTACAAATTCAATGGCGGAACTCAACGCCGCGTTTTGCCTACAGCCTAATCCAAACCAAGCTAATCAACTCAAATTATTTTTGTTTTTGTCACCTAACTATTAGTTAAATTAAATCCGCCCCTACCGTGAGATACGCGATCTTTTATAAACGAATATCACGAGAGCCGCGCCTCTGATTTTAATAAGCTAATAAAATCATGACATCGCATATGTACGTCATTATTTCTCGTTTCTTTTGTTTTTTGAGTTATTAAAAGGGTTGCTCTGTCATGTCTATTAATTGTTGTTAGTAATATATCTGTAAATTGAAAGTAAATTGTCACCAAATTCTATTCTTTTTACCTCACACTCCATCCCGCATTTAACAAGGTAGGTAGACGGAACCTGAGAACCTAGTGTTAAGACACTCTGTTCTCTTTCCGTTCCCCACTTTCCGCGGGATAGAGGCATTGCGTGCTGAGTGGCGGAATTCAACGCCGCGCTTTGCCTTGTTACCAGACTTAGGAAATGAAAATATTAAACTTTTACATTTCCTGGAGTGGAAATCGAATCCACAACCTGTCGCGTTATATACGAGTGTAATCAATTTGAGTATCTTAATATTAAGTTTTGTCAGCTTACCCTGCTATATATATATTCTTTCAGCTATTTATCCTAAGGGATGAAACACACAGTATTTATATAACTCACCCTTAACTAATCATAAGCCTTAATACATTAAAAGTATAACAAAAAATCTCTCAGAATCGAAAAGGGAATATCACCAAATCGCACGATATATACAAAATATCGTCTACATTCACATAAACCGTATCACCAAAGGCTAAGGTTTGTTTCACATAATTTGTCCCCAAAGTAAAATTTTTCTTACGTTAATGAGGCATTAAAATTTCAGCACAGTTGATGTGACGTGATCTTTTTCGTATGTCATTCACTTTGATATGTCTCCATAGCCCATATAGGGTTTTAAAGAATGATGATTCTGAGATTCAGTACACTTATGGGTGGAGTTTGTTTATTTTGGGCAATTATTTTGGAAATCTATATATAAATACATGAAGCAAAAACGGACGGAGGAGCATGAAACTTGGCACACTCATAGTTTATATAGAGAAGGAGTGCAGAATGCTAATATTTTTTTTAAATAATGCATAAAAAGTATATTAAATTACTAAAATAAATGTTACACACACTACCATGGTTTGACATCCATGTTTATATAAAGTGACGATATGAAAGTGAGTGATATGTATATGTATTTAAAATAAAATTGATAGTAAATATACATACATTAAATAATTATAATACATACATATATATAATATAATAATATATAATATAATAATTATATAGCCATAGCCTTAGTTTTCCATATGTTCCATAGCTCCTACGCATTGACCGGTGACCATCTCTGAGCAATTGCCTATGGTTACTCAGAGATGGGTCCCGGTCAATGCGTCAGATTAAAAAATATTGTTGTCTCAAAGGGGCCTCTACGTGTTGGACCTGTGTCCCCACGCAAGTCTTCCAAAGGACCGGGTTCCTTTGAACCCGAGAACCTGTATCGAGATACATAATTATAATATATACATACATTCATACATAACTTCACGCTGTTTCCCGCATATAGCAGGGTAGGCAGAGGGAACCTAGTGTTAAGACACTCCGTTCCCCACTTTCCCCAGAATTAAGGCGTTGCGTGCTGAGTGGCGGAACTCAACGCCGTAATATAATATATAAATACAATACAACAGCTTACAATACTATAAAAACAATCAATACACTAAAATAGTATTTATTAGTACTCATGTACATTTAAAAATCATATTTTAAATTTAAATAATTATAAATATTAAATAAAGTAAGCAATTATCATCCAAATCTCTTAAGCACTACATAATCATCCCAACATTCAGTAAACCACACCATACCATACAAAACAAGCTAACCGCCCAAAAACATTTCATAAACGAGTAATCCAAAAATTGAACCGATACAGTTCTTTGATAATTTCACCCTTTCGCGGTCTCCATTGAGAAGTAATCCAAACCACACAGGTTACTGGTAGCGCATCTCGACATCGGTCGTTCATTTTTCATGAGATATCTTTTGATAGCCACCCCCTGCCCGCCTGTTCAGATAATATGGGTTGTATACGGATGTGAGGAATGGAATTATGAAATGAAAAGGTATTTAAATTTATAAATACCTAGATTATACTGTAACATATGATTCTGTCCACTTTAGTAATAATAATACTAAGGAATAGTATTATTTCAAAAAACTCTGATTAACTAACACACAGAAATGTTGATTAGTGTATAATTAACATTAAACCTATACAAAAAGTAAAGCTTCGATATAAACAATTTTAAAGCTTTACTTATGCTCTTTACAAGGAAGAAGAAAGTAATATTTAAATACTTAACAATTATTACAAATCTTCAATAATAGTAAAAAACAGCGCAGTAGGATAGTGCCTGCAAATGCGGTTGGTTGTGGGTTCCAATTCCCACTTGAAGACGATCATTTCTCCAATATGATCAAATAATTTTCGACGTTGAGGTTAACCACTTAACACATTCGCTAACGCTGACGTGAAATCACGTCATTTCAAATTGTTATATTATATTTTCAATATTGATATTTTCAAACAAATTTTATACTTTTTATTCTCCTCTTGACGATACAAGTCTGCGGCAACCAGCTTCAGAATTTCATTACATTTGCCGTACTCAGAACTAGAAACGTAGAAAAATGTTAATACTATAATAATCTAATCTCAAAATCGGATATATACCGAAAAACAGAGTGTCTCAACACGAATTTCGCTATAACCACACTATTATAAAATAAAAATAACTCAAAATATCATCTACATACATAATCTTCCGGTCCGTATGTCACAAAACCCCCTGACGTTGGTCGGTATTGAAATTTTTTGAATATGCCAACACTCGAGGACTGCTCTTCAGAGTATCCGAAATTTTGGGCGTAATTATACATTTGAGGGTATCCGATTTTTAGTTCGATATTGTGTTTACGGTTGCAGAATAGACCCCCTTTCATTTGGCTTTTTATTGAATTTTTTTTTTGTTTTTGTTTTTGTTGCCAATTGAATGGGTAATACGTTAAAATTATATATATGCCTGTAGTGGAGCACACAAGCGTGGAACTGTAATCGCGACAGGTTGTGGGTTCGATTTCCACTCTAGGATATGAAAATATTAAACAATATTTAGTATTTTCATTTCCTCCCTCTGGTAATAAGGCAATTCGCTTTGAGTTCTGCAACTCAGCAAGCAATGTTTAAATTCGGCGGAAAGTGGAGGACGGAATTGTTAAGAGAACGGAGTGTCTTAACACTAGGTTAACTTTGTTAGTACCTACTTGTTTTATGAAATAATGGAGCGTCTGAGTGGAACTCGACTGGTAGTAAGTTCGACTCTCAATCGAAGTATATTTATTTTCAAATAATATGTACGAAAGGAACTAAATAATGAAAGGTATGCTTTGAGTAATGATCATATTCACGGTTGGTACCGATATAATATAATCAAATTATTTCAGTCAAAATGACAACCCATCACAAAATATTCTGAACTAAATATTACATGTTCTTTTTGAATTCAACGGGTTCTATGTTACGTACACTGGTATTTCAAGAAAGTCACGTAAAAGTTTCTAATATTTTAATTTTGTCATTAGTAGAAATAAATGAATCATTTTTTTTTAACTTCACGCTCTATCCCGCATATAGCAGGGTAGGCAGAGGGAACAAGAGAACCTAGTGTTAAGACACTCCATTCTCTTTCAACAATACCGTTCCCCACTTTCCGCCGAATTGAGGCATTACGTGTTGAGTGGCGGAATTCAACGCCGCGCTTTGCCTTGTTACCAAACCCAAGAAATGAAAATACTAAATTTTACATTTCCTGGAGTAGTAATCGAACCCACAACCTGTCGCGTTTACAGTCGCACGCTTGTGGCTCTGCGCCACAGCAGGCGTTAAACCATTTTTTTAATAAAAAGTTATTACTGTGCACTTTTTCGCTATTTAAAGTATAAGTGTGCCAAGATTCATACTCTTCCACCCGCGTAATTTTCGAAAAAAGGGATACAAAGTTTATGTTCACGTATTAATATATACATATATAAAAGTAACGCCTGTCGTGGCTTAGAAGCACAAGTGTGCGACTGTAAACGCGACAGGTTGTGGGTTCAATACCCACTCCAGGAAATGGGATTTTTCATTTCCTGGGTTTGGTAACAAGGCAAGCCGCGGCGTTGAGTTCCGCCACTCAGCACGCTCAGCACGCAATGCCTCAATTCGGCGGAAAGTGGGGAACGGAGTGTCTTAACACTGGGTTCCCTCTGCCTACCCTGCTATATGCGGGGTACAGCGTGTTACCATGTATGTATGTATATGTAGGAGTGACGAATCTCTAACCCTAAATAACGTATTACCTCATAAATATTTACCACTACCTTAGCTTCCACCGAACATTACAATTTGGCGCCCCAAAACGCGTTTATTTAAAATTTAAAGAAACAATATCCAATGCATATTCTATTCCACGTTACATATCAGATCAGACACATTACGAGCGTAAGGGGAAATATCGCCCTTGATATGGAAAACGCTTGGAATACAATCATACTTCCCACTAATTCAATTAAAATGAACGCGGCGTTGAGTTCCGCCACTTAAAGTGACATCGAATACGTAAAAAGCGAAGAACGGAGAGAATTGACATCAGACTGTCTCTACCCTTTTATTTTTAACTTCACGCTTTATCCTGCATATAGCAGAGTAGGCAGAGGAAATGGGAGACCCTAGTGTTAAGACACTCCATTCTCTTTTAACATTTCCGTTCCCCACTTTCCGTCGGATTGAGACATTGCGTGTTAACTGGCAGAACTCAACGCCGCGTTTTGCCTGTTTACACTTGTGTACCGTGTTATAAAAGAAAAGTGATAGCGAAGTTTAAAAAATCATAGTTTTTCGATAATGATTCACTATCTTTCCCTTCACCATATTTACTTACATGTATATACTAGTGGCCCTGGCGACGCGTTAATAACACTTTGTCTTTGATAATGTACGTATATGTCACTTTATATAAACGTGAATGTCGAACCATGATAGTGTGTGTAACATTTATTTTATTAATTTAATATACTTTTTATGCAAAAAAAAATCATTCTGCGCTCCTCCTCTATATAAACTATAAGTGTGCCAAGTTTCATGCTCCTCCGTCCACGTAATTTACGTGAAAAGGGATCCAAAGTTTTTTCTTCACGTATTTATATATAGATATTAACAATCGCTTTGTCTATCTGTACGTGCGTGTGAAATGCAAGGGTGTTTGAAACCAGCCTTTAAGTGGTTGAATGACAAATTAAAAAAATGGAAAATATGCGTATTTTTCATATAAAAACATATTGTGTCATCGGCAGTTCCAATTAACGTATGGAATATGAACGTAGGACAATAGGTTTGTAAAATGCATTCAGTATAGTGCATTTGTATTGACTTTAGCTTTACCGAGTGGGTTTGTTTTATTAAAAATATACCTATATATTTATTTAATACTTTTTCCTTAGCTTCACACTGTATCCCGCATATAGCAGGGTATGCAGAGGGTATCTGAGAACCTAGTGTTAAGACACTCCTTTCTCTTTCAACAATTCCGTTCCAAACTTTCCGCCGAATTGAGGCATTGCGTGCTGAGTGGCAGAACTCAACGCCACGCTTTGGCTTGTTACCAAACCTGGGAAATGAAAATACTAAACTTACATTTCCTGGAGTGGGAATCGAATCTTGTACCTCAGCGCCACTCCAGGAAATGAAAATATTAAATTATATTTATAACTTACATTTCCTCACTCTATTAACAAGACTTAAGGAGTGGCTTACCATCATTTTCCCCCGGCCTACCCTACTATATGAGGGATACAGAGTGAAGCTCAAAAAAAGAAAAAAAAAATCCTTAGTAAGACGGACTGCGGCACTAAGTTCCGTCATTCTACGGCCACTGTCTCAATTTTATGTGAAAATTGGAATACAGTGTCTTGACATTACACTCACTCTAACTACCTTTTTTGGTGGTAGGAGGTTCGTCCTCCGTCTGGCTCGCGACCGCTATCATGTCAAAGACGAACCGCCAAATATCTTATGATGTGTTCCGGTTCGATGGCATGTAAGCCAGGTTTTCCCATTCCCACCCATCCTTTCCCCAAAATGGTGGTGGTGGTGGTTCCGAAAACGGAATACTACATTGTCCTCCTCTTCCATCTGTATCCTCTAGGTTGGCAACGCATCTACAACATCTCTGGTGTTGTAGATGTTCATGGGCGAAGGTATCCACTTACCATCAGGTGGTCCTTCTGCTCGTTTGCCATCCGTTATCCATAAAAAAAAAAAAAAATACCTTGCTTTGAGCCGTCATAGACAATCCAAATGTGTCACGATGGCTATATTTCTTTAAAAACATTTATTTTTGTAATTTTAAATGTTATCGCTTTAACTAAATGGGAAGAGGAGAAAAGTGAGTCTATTCTTTATGTATAATATGGTAAATAAAATACATACATACATACATAGCGTCACGCTGTATCCCGCATATAGCAGGGTAGTTATAGGGAACCTAGTATTAAGACAGTCCGTTCCTCACTTTCCGCCGAAATCAACGCTGCGCTTTGCCGTGTTACCCAGCCCAGGGAATAAAAAATTCCATTTCTTGGAGTGGGAATCGAACCCACAACCCGTCGCGCTTACAGTCGCACGCTTGTGCCTCTGCGCCACGACATGCGTTAATAGGCGTTCATTTTTTTTTATTATTCTAGTTATGTATTTCGGCGAGATCTAGTAAATAGACAATAATTTATATTTTCTTTAATATCACTGATGCCACATGAGCCTGTAAGATGAAAGTAAAAAATATAAAGGTTTTTTAATTGTTGTTTTTTGGATTAATTCCCATCTTCCAATAGGTGGTTCAGCAGTGGTTAAGTAAAAACGCTTTTCGTTAATAATTATTCAAATAAAAATCAAACCTAATACCACCATATCCTAACATCTAGACATCTAGAGTAATTTTAGTGTATTTCATACATATATTAACCGTTCACTGCATAAGGGGGTACAGGAGGCCCCACACCACTCGCTCTAACAAACTGCCTCGTCTATTCGGTTGATTTTTATTCATTTGCTGACTCCAGTCCGGGAGACATATTAGTGCCTTGGCCGGGAAAATTGCATTTGCCCCTAATAATTCGTTTTCACGCAATGCTGGCTGATTTATATCTTTACACTGATAGTGTACATAAATAAAGTTAGTATAGTTGAGATTTAATGTCTGTCGTGGCGCAGAGGCACAAGCGTGCGTGGGTTCGATTCCCACTCTAGGAAATGGAATTTTTCATTTCCTGGGTTTGGTAATATGGCAAAGTGTGGCGTTGAATTTCGCCACTCAGCACGCAATGCCTTAATTCAGCGGAAAGTGGGGAACGGAGTGTCTTAACACTAGGTTCCCTCTGCCTACCCTACTATATGCGGGATACAGAGTGAAGCATGTATGTATGTATTTTAGTACTCGAGAATACATTTTTGGAAACCCGCCGTTTCCAACACTTTACAGTAGTCCGTGGTCACAGGTAGACTCCACAGTCTATACTGAAATATACGCGATTAATCCGGTTAAAATAGTTTCATTTAATTTGTGAGAAAGAGTATCTTGACACTATGTTTTTCTAAGAGCCCTGCTGCGCGAGGAAAAGCGTGTAAGTTCCATAAAAATTGTGTAGTTTTTTTTTTACCTTCACGCTGCATCCCGCACATAGGCAGGCAGAGAGAACCTAGTGTTAAAACACTCCATTCTCTTCAACATTTACGGTCCTCACTTTCCATTGAATTGAGGAATTGCGTGCTGAGTGGCGAAATTTAACACCGCGCCTTGTTACCAGAGCGAGAACTTGAAAATATTACACACATACACGCTTCACGCTGCACGCTGTATCCCGCATATAGCAGAGTAGGCAGAGGGAACCTAGTATTAAGACACTCCATGCCCCACTTTCCACCGAATTGAGGCATTGAGTGCTGAGCGGCGAAACTCAACGCTGCGTTTTGTCTTGTTATCAAACTTAGGAAATGAAAAATTCTATTTACTGGAGAAGGAATCGAATCCACAACCTGTCGCAAAAAAAGATATTTTTCAAATATATTGATAAAACTAATCACCGTCAAGTACAGTGGCTCTACTTGCCTCTCTAGATTTCAAATGAGAAAAGTTTGGAACGAAATGCTGACGAGTCAATATTAACTATGAACCTAACCAACTAGGAATGATACACTGGCCATGGAAAATCAACCCTTATTTTCATAGAAATAGGGGATGAAATGTTAGAATTCAGATGTTAAGTAACTTGGTACAGAATACCGCTTACCGATAAAGTTTTTTCTAATAAGGTCTGTCTGTGCGTCTATTATAACTAAATGCGGGTTTTGATGCACTTTTCTTTTTTTTTTTCTTCAGTTATAAAAAGGTTTTTCTTTATCTATGTTTATTTTTTTTTTTAATTAGATTCACGCTTTTTCTCTTATAGTAAGGTGGTTAGAGAGACTTTAGTGTTTAGACACTCCGTTTATTTTGCATTAGAATTTCAAGACAAGTTTAAGTTGCGGAAATAACAAAATCTTCATACATACATACATAGCTTCACGCTGTATCCCGCATATAGCAGAGTAAGCAGAGGGAACCTAGTGTTAAGACACTCTGTTCCCCACTTTTCGCTGAATTGAGGCATTGCGTGCTGAGTGGCGGAACTCAACGCCGCGCTTTGCCTTGTTACCAAACCCAGGAAATGAAAAAAGAAAAAGCAAACTTTAAAAGACTAAAGCGTGGGACAAGTGACAGTAGCTGACAGTAAACGCTATTGGTTGTGGGTTCGATTCTCACTAATAATAAGGAGAATAATATATTGAAGTTATTTTCATATATCCCCTCTGGTTAGACAAAGTTTTGCGTTGAGTTCCGCGACTAAACCCGCAACATTTCGAAAAACCAATATTGAAAATCTATGATTTTTTTAAGTTCGCTTTGACTTTTCTTGTTTATCACGGTACACAAGTAACAGCGTTGGTTCTGCCACTTACCACGCAATGTCTGAATCCGGCGGTAAGTGGGAAACGGGAGATCTTGAAAAGAGAACGTAACGTCTTAACACGTCGGTTCTCAGGTTCCCTCTGCCTTCCCTACTATATGCGGGATACAGCGTGAAGTTAAAAAAATGCAACAGAAAAGGTTAATAATGGTTTGGAGATAAGAAAATTAATAAAATTATTCCCATTGCAAATTTTGCTTTAAAAGATTTTGCTATTAAATCTAATGAAAACTTACACATATATGAGCATGGATTGATTGATTGAGTTGTTTTGATATTACAATTTCTTTATCCAGCTTAATATATCTATATATAAATACATGAAGCAAAACCTTTGTACTCCTTTTTAGGAAAATTATGTAGAGCATGAAATTTAGCACACTTATAGCTTATATAGCGAAGAAATACAGAATGTGAATATTTTTTTTTATTTTTTATTTTTTTTTTATACCACGACGGTGGCAACAAGGCACACGGCCCACCTGATGGTAAGTGGTTACCGTGGCCTATGGACGCTTGCAACACCAGGGGCATCACTTACGCGTTGCCGACCCTTCAAAAACCTAGAAATAGAAAACCTTTTATAATGCTTAAAAAGAATTCTTCTTTTTTTAACTTCACGCTGTATCCCACATATAGCGGGGTAGGCAGAAGGAACCAGAGAAGCGAGTGTTAAAACACTCCATTCTCTTTCAACAATTTCGTTCCCCACTTTCCGCCGAATTGAGGCATTGCGGGTTGAGAGGCGAAACTCAACGTCAAAACCCAAGAAATGATAATACTAAATTTTACATTTCCTGTAGTGGGAATCGAACCCACAACCTGTCGCGTTTACAGTCGCACGCTTGTGCCTCTGCGCCACGACAGGCGTTAAAAGAATGAATATTAAATTAATAAAATAAATATTACACACACTACCATGACTTGACCTCCATGTCTATATAAAGTGACATATACATACATTGCTACAGACGACGCGTTGTTAATGCGTCAACGGGGACACTATGATTTTTGTTGACGATTTAAACTAATAAAACTTTATAATATCTAGTGTCACAACACTCTACTTTTCCCAAATTAAGTCATATAAGTAGAGTTTAGTCATAACAATATTAATCATAAGACAAAACCAGCATTATCTCTAAAGCCTACATTAACCGCATCTATTGAATACCCATAATATGGCGTCTTTGTGAACAATACACAAACGCCGTATTGTTGCCTGACCGACGTCGTCCATATATTGTTATGTTATCCTATATATAATACACACTGTTTTTGAGTATAAAGAACTAAAATTTTTAGTAATATTCAAAAAAAAGCTCTAAGTAGTAATATTAACGCCTGAGCAGAGGCACAAGTGTGCGACTGTAAAGCAACAGGTTGTGGGTTCTATTCCCACTCCGAAAAATGAAGTATTTTCATTTTCTGGGCTTGGTAACAAGGCAAAGCGCGGCGTCGAGTTCCGCCACTCAACACGCAATGCTTTAATTCGACGAAAAGTGGGGAACGGAACTGTTGAAAGAGAATGAAGTGCCTTAGCACTAGATTCTCTGGTTCCCTCTGCCTACTCCCTATCCCGCATCCCCCTATCCCGCATATAGCAGGGTAGGCAGAGGGAGCCTGAGAACCTAGTGTTAAGACACTCCGTTCCCCACTTTCCGCCGAATTGAGGCATTTCGTGCTAAGTGGCGGAACCCAACGCCGTGAGTTGTTTTACTAGAGCGAGGGTTATTAAAATAATTGAAATATGTCCCCGAATATAATTTCAGTATAATATCATTTGTTTTTTTTAGCTTCATGCTATATCCCGCATATTGCAGGTTAGGTAGAGGGAATCTGAGATCCTAGTGTTACACGTCTCTAATTCAGACGGAACGCGGAAAACGGAGTGTCTTAACACTAAATTAAACCAGGTTTTACCACACGATAGACAGTGTGTATCATATTCAATTCAACAATAAAGATTCCTTAGCTCATTCTAATTACACCTATGCGGGCATCTTAATGAAGTTAAAGGGAATTAATTATTTTGGGTGCGTTATAAATTTAATCCACCGGCCTTTACTTCATCATATGATCTAAGAACGTTTGCTTGATAAAGGTTATCTTTGTCTTGCCATAAATTATCACGTATTGTGTGGAAATCAACTATAATAATTATTATTTTTATAGTGAAAACTTCTTTGACGGAGTTAGGCACTTATAAAAATGGTTAAAAAATGTTAAATTCATCAGGATACGTGACCTGATCGAAAATTCGTAAGACATATCTAAATTTGAAAAAATAAATTATTATTATTATTATTTTTAAATTCACGCTGTAACCCGCATATAGAGCAGAGGGAACCAGAGAACCTAGTGTTAAGACACTCCATTCCCTTTCAACAATACCATTCCCCACTTTCCGCTGAATTGAGGCATTTCGTGTTGAGTGTTGGAACTCAACGCCGCGCTTTGCCTTGTTACCAAACCCAAGAAATGAAAATACTTCATTTTTCGGAGTGGGAATAGAACCCACAACCTGTCGCGTTTACAGTCGCACGCTTGTGCCTCTGCGCCACGACAGGCGTTATATATGTAATAACATATAATAAATGTAATAACATTTAAACAATCATTTAAATATGTGTTGCCTCATATTTTCTACTGGGTACACCAATTTTAGTGATTCGAAATTTTAAATGACGCCGGTATATTTTTGAAGCCGTTATACTCAGGGAAGACAGTATAGGATGTTAAGCTTTTTTACAATTCCACAATCGATTACTGACGACCGTTTTGTTGTCTGAAACTTTTGTTGACCTAATTTTTGTTTAAAGTCAGTCCACATTTTTTTTTAACAATTTTTTGTCATTTAAAAGGTAAGCCGTTGGGAACCGTGGTATATATACGCCTCTCTATTGATAGCTAGTGCTTCTGACGTGGTCTCGTATAAATTTAGTTAATACCTGACGTGTAGTTTTAGAGTTATTCGTAATAACAGTATTTTTAATACAAATTATTTGAAGGCATATTGGCAAAAGTTGTTGAAAACATTGGAAATAAGTTAAATATTTGTAGTCAAGTGGAATAGAGTGTGGTTGTACACGCGATAGTCATGTATTCGATACCCACATTGGTGAATAATTATAATTAGATAATATTTATCCAGTGTCCAGTAAAACAAATTGTAGCTTTGAGTTACGCTAAATAATTCCTCGGGTGGATACAGGAGAATGGAGTTGGTTCAAGTGGTAATGTCAGTGGTTAGAAGAATAGAATGGAAGGAGTAGGGCAAAAGTCATAAAATCCATACAAACGATATTGTAGACTAGATATTAACTAGTTAACAACAAAACAACATATTCTCTAAATATTTATATTAAAATATTTTTCTTTTATATTAGTATAATAAAAAATACAAATAAAAAGAAAAATGAGCTAAATGATAAATGCCTTACTGCTAATCTTATTATCTTTATCAATCAAGCTTATTGAGTAATATATTTTATAATCCAATACTTATTATTTGCTGTAATAAAATAACAAAATTCAAAACTCTAGAATTTTACTGACACTCCATTATCTGATATAAAATCTGATCCAGTGATTGCCTTAGCTTTGTCACTTGCTACGAACAGAATAAGATCTGCAATTTCCGGTGACTCAGATATTCTTCCTAAAGGTGTTTTAAATTCCGATAAATCAAATATCACATCTGCCTTAGAATTTTCCATGATGTCAGTTTTCACTGGACCAGGACTAACGGAAAATGATAATATGTGGTCGTATTTAAATTGCTTATACCAATTAGAGATATACTATCACTTAAACAATGTATCTTATCAAACACGCTAAAAACAACAAGAATTTTAAATATATTTGGTTAAAATTTACACAGTAAAACATATACCTTAGATAAGGCAGGTTAAATGACTGTTAATATTTTTTATCTTTATATTAATAGCGGAAATCCTATGTACTTTGTGAAAGTACCGGACAAAATCCATGTCAGTATAATTAAGTTATTTATTCATATATTTGCCCTGAGTGCCTTAATAATGGAAGTTTGTAAAACAAAAGAAGTAGGAAATTAAAAAAAAATATGTAATATGTATACAACTACGCCATCTATCGGAGTTTTCAAATAAATAAAGGTAAAAATTTAGTATGACAAAAATCTTTATAGACAGAGCTGACTCTGTCTATAAAGATTTTTATGAAATGAACAAATCAATTATTAAATTGATAACAAACAAATTTCTGTCTCTAGATAAAATAAAAAAGATTGACAATCATAACGCGATTATATATCTATCTTATTATTTTTTTTATTTTCCCATAATTCCATTTATCACGGACGGAGTTTAGTGATACATATATGATATTTCCGTTAAGAATTCCCATTCTTTATACCATATATATTTCCATGACTATCTTGCTAGACTGTACAGCGTAGATACTTATTGAGACTTTAAAGGATTTATATTTGAGATTAATTTAGTCAGCTGAATCTTGAGTTGGTGTATGATTGTGTACTATCTTACCAAATAATGCTCAGTTTTTTTTTTATTTTAAAGTGTCAAAGCAAGCGTAACATTTTACTTATGTTTGATAAGATATATGGTTTTTAAGTGATAGTGTATCTCTAATTGGTATAGGCAGTTTAAATACAAGTTCTAAGGTTGATTACATTCAGTATTAGAGAATAATTTGAAATAAACATGAGTTTCGCAAACAAAGTTGTTATCGTGACAGGAGCAAGTTCCGGTATAGGAGCTGCAACAGGAATTCTTTTTGCCAAAGAAGCAGCTAATGTTGTGCTGGTTGGAAGAAATCAAGATAAATTACAAAAAGTCTTCAAGCAATGCGAAGAAAACGGCAATAACCATCTCGCTGTTATTGCTGATGTAGGCAAAGAAGATGATGCCAAGAGAATAATCAAAACTACAATAGACAAATTTGGTAAACTTGACGTCCTCGTGAACAACGCAGGTATCATCAGATTTGCGGGTATACTCGACGAAAAAGCTTTAGAAATTTATGACACTGTTATGAATACAAACTTACGGGCTCCTGTGTATTTAACACACCTGGCCGCACCTCATCTAATAGAGACAAAGGGAAATATTGTCAATGTTTCAAGTATAGCAGGTAGTATGGTACCCATGCCAACCATAAATTCCTACGCGGTATCTAAGGCTGCTCTCAATCATTTTACTAGAGGTGTTGCAGCAGAACTAGCAGCTCATGGTGTACGTGTTAATACCGTTAGTCCTGGTCCAGTGAAAACTGATATTTTGGAAAGTACTAATCTAGACGTGCCACTTGATGTATCAGCATTTAAGACACCTTTGGGAACAATATCTGAATCATCAGAAATCGCAGATCTTATAGTGTTCTTAGCGAGTGACAAGGCTAAGGCAATTACTGGATCAGACTTTATATCAGATAATGGATTAAAAGTAAAATTCTAGAATTTTTTAAATTGTTATTTTACTGTATTATATAAGAGATATTTAGAATTAACTATGTATGCTATTTAATTTACCTTTCATTTTGTTTGTATTTAAAATTGAAATAAATAAATTATTTTCATAAAAAAAATTGGATTAATTAATATTTAGTTTTAATTTCATTGTTAACTTTGTTGTTCTTTCATTCTAAGTCTACCAAATAAGTAACACTTATAAAGTAGTAATATTCTCGTGATTTTCGTCTTTTGTTCGCATTCACTTTATAGTCTTGCCATATTATTTCCATTTAGAACAATATCTGATTACCATTAATTATGCCAATATATTGTGGCTAAAGAACCTTTATCAAGTTAAATACATCATAAGATCAAAAAATCATACCAAGCATCATTACTAAGTAAGTAGCTGATCTCTTACTGCCAAAGATATTCCAAAGCTTTGATTTTTATTATGTCAGCAAACTTATTTTTTATAGTTTAGGTGTACTTATATTTTTACATCAGTTGTTCCAGACACTTGCTTTTAACTAAATTTAACTAAAGCATGATCTAAAATTTTCACGTCAGATGTATCAATCTTCAAAATTAACTAAATCCTATATTACGTACAGGCCAAAACAAAGAAATCTTTCAATTCTATCGCAAAGTTCCAGGAATTAGCGAGTACTTTCATTTTTTAGCAGGGTCAAGGTTTTTTTCACAGCTTTCGCCGAGGTTCATGGAACACTGGGGTGTACCCGTGGCCTCGTCTCGCGGCGGTCAAGGAGGAGCTCCGTGAGGTTTTAGTAGATATACGGACGGCCTACGATGAACTGATTTCCGAAATTGTTTCCTCACTATAAAAAGGAATCATGGTGTATTAAGAAACTAAACTGACAAGATTCTGTGGTAACTAAAAAAAATTGGTTAGATGAAAAACATTTAAATAGCCCCAAGGTTCTAAGTGTTTCAAGTAGTATTGGACTTTATTCTATGAAAATCTAATCAGATCCATCTATTTATTTTATCGTCTTATATATTTTTTATGTTTTATCTATAATGTTATGTTTTCACAAAGATAAATATTTTAACGCTTAGGGAGTTATTTCATCATTTTTTTTTAATTTAAAACCACTATTAGATTAATAAGAGGAATTTTATCATAGTGTTCTTGGATTCATTCGTGAAGGAACATTTGTTTTTTTAACTTCACGCTGTAACCCGCATATAGCAAAGTAGACAGAGGGAACCTGAGAATCTAGTGTTAAGACACTACGTTCTCTTACAACAATTTTGTTCCCCACTTTCCGCCGAATTCAGGTTGTGGGTTCGATTCCCACACCAGGAAAAGTTAGTATTTTCATTTCCTGGGTTTGGTAATAAGGCAAAGTGCGGCATTGATTCCGCCACTCAGCACGCAATGCCTCAATTCGGCGGGAATTGGAGAACATTTATTACAATAAATACATACATAGCTTCACGCTGTATCCCGCATATAGCAGGGTAGGTAGAGGGAACCTGACAACCTAGTGTTAAGAAACACCGTTCCCCACTTACTTATTACAATTAAATTGAATATGTATAATAAAGTTGATAACGGAGTGTTTCAACACTAAGTTCTCTCTATTTACTCTGCTATGTAAGAAAAAGCGTGAATCGTAGATACTAAAGTTCAAGGGTCAAGTCCAGATGGAATGATATTTTGGTTTAAAGTACAAAAATATTTTTAAAACTTGGTACCACTAAACTAAATAAAGTGAGTAACGTAAGATGTTATCACGTGTATGAGAATATAGAATAAATATCAACGAGTATTCAATTTAAAAGTAAACAAATGTAGGGAAGGAAAATCTAGAAGTTTTGTTATCGAAAAATGAACGTATGTAAAACAATAGATATAAAAGCTTATTAAAAAAAAATACAACTCAACGGACATAGTCGGATGATATAGAAACTAGTGTAGCAGAACCTAGTGTTAAAACACTCCGTTCTCCAGTTTCCACCCAAAGTCACCACATTTCTTACAGATTAAACTCATTAACTAGCTTAATAAATTGTAAAATGTTCATAAATATTCTTAAAACAAATTTTCATTACAATATATGGTATGGTCAAAAGATGTTTTTTGTTAGTAATAAGATAACTCTTTTATGTGTTTTTTAATTATATGTTATGCATTTAATATATACGCATATATAATAAATTGTACTCAGTTTTGAATCGCTTATTTTACAAGGAGGTTGCTCCCAAAGTAATATAAAATATTTATTCCTTATTAGTCACTAATAACTGTAGATGATAAGATAAGCGACAGTATCAAGCTCTAATTGGTATAAATATTAAAATACGATATAAATATCATTGTATTCAGTCTTAGATAGAAATTTGAAATAAACATGAGTTTCGTGAACAAAGTCGTCATTGTAACAGGAGCAAGTTCCGGTATTGGAGCGTCTACGGCTATTTCATTTGCCAAAGAAGGAGCCAATGTGGTGCTGGTTGGAAGAAATCAAGATAAATTACAAAATATTTTAAAACAATGTGAAGAAAACGTCAACAACCATCTTGCAGTTATTGCTGATGTAAGCAAAGAAGATGATGCCAAGAGAATAATCAATAATACAATAGATAAATTCGGTAAGCTTGACGTCCTCGTCAACAATGCAGGTATCGTCAGATTTGCGAGTATACTCGACGAAAAGTCTATGGAAGCATATGACACGCTTATGGACACAAACTTACGGGCTCCAGTGTATTTAACGCATTTGGCTGCACCTCATCTAATAGAAACAAAAGGGAATATAGTCAATGTGTCAAGTATAGCAGGTAGTATGGTGACTGTTCCAACCATGAACTGCTATGGTGTCTCTAAGGCCGCCCTCAATCATTTCACTAGAGGTGTTGCAGCAGAACTCGCATCTCATGGTGTTCGTGTTAACACCGTTAGTCCTGGTCCAGTTATTACTGAAATCATGGAAAAATCTAATCTGGAAGTGCCAATTGACTTGTCAGCAGTACAAACACCTCTTGGACGTGTATCTGAAGCACCAGAAATTGCAGATCTTATTCTGTTCCTAGCAAGTGATAAAGCTAGGGCAATCACTGGATCAGACTTTGTATCAGATAATGGAATAAAAGTAAAATTGCAATAATTCTAATTTTCTTATGATTGCTAGAAAATAAAATTTGATAAAACGTTTTTTTTGTAATTTGATATCAATTTATTGAATTTTCTCTCTTATATGTACTAGTGTCTCCGTTGAAATATTAACAACGCGTTGCTTGCCAACGTATGTTTATATGAACAAGCATTTCAAACCATGGTAGTGTGTGTAACATTTATTTTATTAATTTAATATGTTTTCTCTGCATATTTTTAAAATAATATTATCATTGTACACTCCTTCGCTATATAAACTATAAGTGTACCAAGTTGTATGCTCCTCCGATCGCATAATTTTCGTAAAAAGGGATAAATCAAAGTCAGAGCTCTTCTAGCTCGGCCACCCATAAAATCCATGTGACGCTGTAGAGGCCAACAGGGCCAACAGCATACTACACATTAAAAAAAAGAAATAAATAAAAAGGGCCTATCGTGGCGCAGAGGCACAAGCGTGCCACTGTAAACGCGTCAGGTTGTGGGTTCAATTCCCACAGCTGGAAATGTAAAATTTAGTATTTTCATTTCTTGGGTTTGGTAACAAGGCAAAGCGCGGCGTTGAGTTCCGCCACTCAACACGCAATGCCTCAACTTGGCGGGAAGTGGGGAACGGAAATGTTGAAAGAGAATGGAGTATCTTAACACTAGGTTCTCTAGTTCCCTCTGCCTACCCCGCTATATGCGGGATACAGCGTGAAGTTAAAAAAAAAATAATAAAAAATAAAAAGGGGTACAAAGTTTTGGCTTCACGTGATAAATAGATAAAAAATTTAATGCACACGTGTTAAAAAAACCATATGATAATGATTATCATATCAAATCCATCAATTTCACTTATCAGCTTACGTAAGGATTATTTAGATTCTTTTTGTTATCTATTATATTAAATTAAATTTGTATATAAAAAATTATATAATTGTAATTTATTTTATAATCTTTGACCTGTTTTAAGATTTGCTTATCTTATTTGTTGAATTTATCAAGTATCATGCTGAAAGTACAAAATATTTTTACACCATTATAGCTCAGTGGAAACGTATGACTTAGAAAAAAAGGTTTATTAAATAAAAATATTTTTTTTAACTTCACACTCTATTCTGCATATAGCAGGGTAGGCAGAGGAAACCTGAGAACCTAATGTTAAGACACTCCATTCTCTTTCAACAATTCCGTTCCCGAATGCGAGGTAATTATGCATAAAATATATCAATTTAGTTGGCATGGCTTAGCGATCAGAACGCTTGGACGGATTCCAAGAGGCACGGGTTCGAATCCCGCCGCGTTCAAATTTTTATATGTTTTCCAAAAATGATTTTTATATGCAGCCCCAACCTGAGTTTGGATATTTTGCTATTCTATTTCCATAATACACGAATCTAAGCACTTGTCTGATCACGAGAAGATGATTGTCCCATCATTATTTTTTTAGCTTCACGCTGTATCCCGCACATAACAGGGTAGGCAGAGGGAACCTGAGAACATAGTGTTAAGACACTCCGCATTGGATCGTTCATAAGAAGAAAAAAAAATATTTATAACCATATAAACCTGATTTTATGAAAATAAAAAAGTAAGGATAATGTAGGTATGAATAGCAAAATGTACGGTAAATGTAAAACTTATATATTAAATAAGAACAGCTTCACGCTTTATCTCACAGGGCAGGATAACCAGAGAGAAAAGTTCGGCGGAGAGTGGGAAACGGAGACTTAGCACTAGTTTCTCAGGTTCCCTCTGCCTACTCTGCTATATGCGGGACTGTATCCCGCGTGAAGCTAAAAAAAAACACTTTCGCTTTCCGCCCGAAATCAAGACATTATGTGTGGTGGAACTAAACGCCGCATTTTGTCAGATCCGAGAAATGAGAATAATTGAAATATAATCATTTCCCCGCATGGGAATCGAACCCACACCCAAACGCGGTACAGTCAGACGCTGTCTCGAAAAGCAATAAATATATACACATTGAACAACGCCATCTATAAATATCTTCAAACATTATAAAGTATAGATCATTTCAATCAATTATAACTTGCGCCATCTACCAGACTTTGTACAAATTTACACATTTAGATGTTGTTTACCATAAAAAAAATCATTTTCACGTTTTTGTTTTATTTTTTGTACAAAAAACAGAGAGTAAGAGAACTTATTCTCCACTCTCCATCCAAATCCTTTTATAGAATTGCGAGCTGAGTGGCTGAACTCAAAGCAAAATTTCGCACCTTTAGAAATGGCCTATTCAAAAAAATATAATTTTTTGGAAAACATCAATATACCTACCTAACTTCACACTTTATCCCAAGCGGGGTAGTCAAAGAACGGAGCGCCAAACGCTACGGTCCCTGCATACCTCTTTCGCCTCGTCCACAGTCATTAACCTCTTCTTGCATGCCCTCCGGGGGGTCCTCGTGCTTTTTACGTGACCTTCCTCCAGTATCATTGATACTGGGATTAATTATATTTTAACTTATATACTTGTTTAAGTCAAAGTTAATAAAGATCGTCTTAAGTCGTTTTATGGCAAAAAATCAAAACCATGTTTTATTTGATTAGGCCACTATAATTCTAAAGTTGCGGTTTGTTTTACGTCTAGTATAAGGAAAATCATTTTAAATTTAATTTTAATGAGCGCCTGTCGTGGTGCAGAGACACAAGCGTGCGACTGTAAACGCGACAGGTCGTGGGTTCGATTCCCACTCCAGGAAATGGAATTTTTCATTTTCTGAGCTTGGTAACAAGGCAAAGCGCAGCGTTGAGTTCCGCCACTCAGCACGCAATACTCAATTCGGCGGAAAGTGGGGAATAGAGTGTCTTAACACTAGGTTCCCTCTGCCTACCCTGCTATATGCGGGATACAGCGTGAAGCTATGTATATGTTTATATATTTTTAATTTAATCGCTTCTTCGAGTGGCAATCGAACCAAAACTTAATTAAATATACAAACAAAGTCCCTCTGCGACAAATGCTCAATAAAATCAATTTCGGTTTCTCAAGGTACTAATAGAGGTCGCTGTTAACAAATCTAAGAAAAAAATTATGACACTCATCATAGTGTATTCAAAATTTTGGCTGAGTGATGACAGTTGCTAGTGTAATTTTCAAAAGATCTATAAGTATTATGCCTCAATTCAACGGAAATTGGGGAACAGAAGACTAAAAAGAACGTAGTGTCATAACACTATGTTCTCTGAATTCCTCTGCCTACCCACCAGGGTAGCTATATCCCGCACAAAGCAATGTGCGGGATATAGCGTGAAGCTAAAAAAATATTATAGTTTTCAAGGCAGAGAGCTGGTAGAACAGACAGCTTACTTCTTTTACTTAAATTCATTGAATGGATGCTTATATTAAAAAATATATTATTTTCTCGCTCTGGTAAGAAAAAACGCGGCGTTGAGTTTTTGTTTTTTTTTTTTTTGGATAACGGATGGCAAACGAGCAGAAGGACCACCTGATGGTAAGTGGATACCTTCGCCCATGAACATCTACAACACCAGAGATGTTGTAGATGCGTTGCCAACCTAGAGGATACAGATGGAAGAGGAGGACAATGTAGTATTCCGTTCTCGGAACCACCACATTTTGGGGAAAGGATGGGTGGGAATGGGAAAACCTGGCTTGAGTTCCTCAAAATGTAATATTTCTAAGTAATGTGATAACATTTATTGTCACTATAGACTTCAAGGAAAACTGCTTCACGCCATCCATATATGGTAAAAACTCCTAATGTACAGACAAAGCACTTTGAGTCTGTATTCTTTATAGTGGAAGTAGTGTAGTCAACAGGTGTTTTCTTGGCAAACGTGTCTCATCGTAGTCCGTAAGAGCTTAACATCAGGCTTTATGCGGTCAAACAAAAAAATTTGGAAATTGTTGTGACTACTTCACGTAACATATAAAGGTGTCCCAAAATTAACGCAAGATGTGACTTTGCCGCCATTTGCTATTATATTCATTATTCATTCGCTATTAAAAGACTAAAATGGCATTTTCTATTTAATTTAAATCTTGCGTTAATTTTGGGACACCTATACATATGAATTCTTCTTCTTTTTAGCCGTACGAGTACACTCCTGTCGGAGTGGTCGTCGTCATAATTTGTCTTTCACATTTGAATCGGTGAGTGCAAAAACAACGTAAGTCACAAAAAATACAAAAAATCGCAATCGATTTAAACTAGCTTAAAAAGGCAAGATGCATGTTGTTTTTCTCTCTCCTGCAAAATTTGAAAATCCGGAATTAGGTTGTTTCTGCACTCACCGATTCATTTGAAAACGAGATTACGAGATCTCTCTATTTGTCCCTATCCTCAGCAATGTGTGTGCAATCATTAATGGATACTGAAGTAAAAAAAAAGTATATTTCAAATACTTAGGAATATTTCTTTCTTATTTATTTCTTTTTTTTTTTTTTTTTTTTTTTTTTTTTTTTTTTTTTTTAGGAATATTCGATTTATTTATTTCTTAGGAATATTCAAGACTCGTAATAAGAAAACGTATGAAAATTTAAACGTGACGACCCTCAAGCCCACAATAAGCTGTTCTTGAACGTGTGGCTTAACGGTCAGTGTTTGGACGATTTCCAAAAGACACAGGTTCGAGTCCCGCCACTTGCAAATTTTCATACGTATTCTAATAAAAGTAATTTAATCAGACAGAATCGGGTTAGTTGCATAGTGTAATAAAGATATAATCAGTTTTATGAAGCACTAGTTGCATTACTAAGTTCTTGAGTGCAATTGGCTTGATGACTTTACTTTAAGATTGATACTAGCACGAAGTACTTAAAAAGTAATAAAAACCTTACCTTACGGTACTGGGTGCGTTACGATATGTCGAATAATTAATATCGCAAATGATTTTAACAATAACATGGACATTTTCGCAGATTCTCTCCTAACTACATACAATTTAAAATATTTATTATTATTATTGGTGGTAGGAGGTTCGTCCTCCGTCTGGCTCGCGACCACTATCATGTCAAAGACGAACCGCCAAATATCTTATGATGTGTTCCGGTTCGATGGCATGTAAGCCAGGTTTTCCCATTCCCACCCATCCTTTCCCCAAAATGTGGTGGTTCCGAGAACGGAATACTACATTGTCCTCCTCTTCCATCTGTATCCTCTAGGTTGGCAACGCATCTACAACATCTCTGGTGTTGTAGATGTTCATGGGCGAAGGTATCCACTTACCATCAGGTGGTCTTTCTGCTCGTTTGCCATCCGTTATCCATAAAAAAAAAAAAAAAAAAAAAAAAAAAAAAAAAAAAAAAAAACACTGTATATGCGGCTTTAAAAACCTCACTGCACTAGAGTATGTTGTATTTGAAGGTTTAATTTATTACTGATTTAATTTATGAATTAATATTTATGTACCTAATATTTTAATTTAACTCTATTCCATTATAATTTTTATATTAATTTTTTTTTCTAATAATATTTTTTTTTTTAACTTCACGCTGTATCCTACATATAGCGGTGTAGGTAGAGGGAACCAGAGAACCTAGTGTTAAGACACTCCATTTCTTTCAACATTTCCGTTCCCCACTTTCCGCCAAATTGAGGCATTGCGTGTTGAGCGGCGGAACTCAACGCCGCGCTTTGCCTTGTTATCAAACCCAAGAAATGAAAATACTAAATTTTACATTTCCTGGAGTGGGAATCGAACCTACAACCGGTCGCGTTTTACGGTCCCACGCTTGTGCCTCTGCGCCACGACAGGCGAAAAATATTTAATTGAAAGTTCATTTATAACAATAGTTATAAATGAACTTTTACATTACCATGAATTTATGTCAATTTTTGTATAGTTACTATTTATTATTATTTTGCCTACCCTGCTATATATATATATATATATATATATATATATATATATACGAACGAATTATAACAGCTAACTCTCATTATAATTATAGCATATTTCATAAGCAGGATTAATAGGATCTTTTCATATCTGGCTATGTAGAGAGACGAGCTCGAGGAGTGTTAATGCATTTTAAAAGGGGCCGAGGTAAAGAAAATACTAAATTTCAATTATTATTAATATTTAATATTATCATGAATTAAATATAAGTATATTTCTGGTTACATATGTGTCGGCAGGGCCGTATTATTAACCTCGTCATCCAACATAGTGGGATCATCCAACGTATAAAATGGGTAATCGAACAAAGAGACAAAGAGAACACAATTAACACAAACACAATTCACAATTTTATGAACACGGTTATAACTAAACGTAGGTAATAGTTCCTAGCTTGGAGGAGAACCGATCCCGATGACGACCAAATGGTAAGTCCGTCTTGGTCCGACGTCACCCCACCGGCTAGGCTCTGTTGTAGCACGAGCCAATCGCAACACTGCGACGGTGCTGCCATCCACCGGAACTCGTGCTTCGTTCAGTTATCGGTCCGTACTAATAACCGTCTCCGACATATGTATGTTATTCAACGCAACATCTGTATAATTCTATATATACCTAATATATTTTAGTCCCTCCAATAATTTTATTTGGTATAAATATATTCAATGTATATGTGTGTATCTTTTGTATTTATGTATGTATTTATGAACATGTCTTTTCATTATATATGTATCTATATATTTATGAATGTATATATATAGCGAGTACACCGCCTACCGATTTTAATTCTCACACACCTTAAGGTTCCCTGGCACAGATCGCTTACAGCGATAAAGCCGTCGACTATACATTTATTTTTAAATTATGTTTCGTTTTTTTTTTCTCTATAATATTGATGTACAAAAAAGCATATTATTATTATTATTATTATTATTTATGTCATGTATTTTTTTCTCGTTTTTTCTACAATTGCACGGTTTTTCTACCCCGTTTCTTTGACACTCATCGACTTCCACAGGTTAGCTGGAAGAGATCTCTTCAAAAGATAAGCAAGAGATACTTTATTTTTTTATTTCTTTTCATGTACTTACTTTTGTTAGTGCAATAAAGAATATATATCATTTCCTGGACTGGGAATCGAACCCACAACCAGTCATGCTTACAGTCGTACGCTTGTGCCTCTGCGCCACGACAGGCCTCAGGATATTCAATAATACTGTAGAAATATTCTCGTTCATTAGTTTAGGAAGTCCCCATTGACCCCAGATAAGATATTACAGAGGTCAAAATATCGAGATTTAATAAATACTCTATAATTAAACTGTATGAGATAAAATTTTAAAAATAATATATGTGTATAATATATTGCCTCAATTCGGAGGAAAGTGGGGAAGAGAATTATTGAAAGAGAATGGAGTGTCTTAACACTAGGTTCTCTGGTTCCCTCTGCCTACCCTGCTATATGCGGGTTACAGCGTGAAGTTAAAAAAATATATATAATATATATGAATGTCACCTTGTCAGTAACTCAAAACCAACATATTAAGTTACTGGCAAGGTACAGGCGAAATTACTGGGCGTAGAAAGTTTAAATTTAGAATGCAGGTTCCTTGGGGAGCTTTAAGAGAGGATTTCCCGAAATTCCAACGGGAACGAGAAAATACCATTATTTTATTTTTTGTAGTCCAGACAAACTTAGTTGCGGGCTACAATTAGTATGAAATATTATATTATTCCACGATAAAAAATAGAATTATATTATTAAAAATGTGACATTTTTAAAATTCTTCCAAAGCTTGAGTCAGTTCATTTTTAAATAACTTGAATTTGTTATAAAAAGAATCATACACATTAAAACGCATTTTCTGCAGTTGATGAATAAGATAGCGAGAATAATTAATAATTGCGGCCTTTTCGCCTAAAGTGAAAACTCCCCATTTATTTTTAGAAAATGGCAAACGAGCAAATGATCCGCCTTATGGCCAGTGGTGCCTTTCGCTCCATCCACAACACCAGAGGTACATGATTCCGGTATCTGTATACTTGAAGCTGTAAAGATCCCCTATTCCAGATATTTGGATGTGAACACACTAGGTTCATTCATAATTGATGATCATCATTGAAGTGTTATCATGACTTCGGCTAGTGGTGGCCGAGGAGGATCTCAGCTTTGGAGTCCCATATAACCCATTCAAGTCACTAACGAGTGGGTACCCGTAAAAGGGTTTCCTCACGACAACAAAAAAATGGTCCATTCATAACCCGCCTGGGTTTACTGAAGATTGAAATATTTCCGTGGCCTCGGCTAATAGCAGTCCAGAAGGAGTACCGTGAGGTTTTAGTGGGTAGTAGGTAGGCCTATTAACTGCTCCTCCAGAGCCTCACATTACCCGTCTGAGTCCACAATCAAGTCGGTATTCTTAACGAATTTCCTCATACTTTAAAAAAAGATATTTTCATAACACACTCCATTCATCCACTCCGCTTTCCATTTATGTACTATTCTTTATAGAACTCAAGAAATAAAACGATTCCCCGAAATGGGAATCGAACCTACTATCGATTACACAAGCACTTCCTAACTTGACCACACTGATAGACATATTTCCCCAAATTCAATATTTCAAATTTTCCTCTTACGCATTTATTTTATTTATTTACCTGTTATTATCTAAAGATCTCATTTCTATTCAAGATACTACAACTATATCAATCACAGAATATATATAAAAATCTTTCTTTACTATGACTGACAGACAACAATCAGTTGTAATTACTGTACCTAAAAAAGTGAAACTGAAACTAGGAGAGCATTAACATGCGTGCGACTGTAAACGCGACAGGTTGTGGGTTCGATTCCCACTCCAGGAAATGTAAAATTTAGTATTTTCATTTCTTGGGCTTGGTAACAACGCAAAGTGCGGCGTTGAGTTCCGCCACTCAACCTGCAATTCGGCGGAAAGTGGGGAACGGAATTATTGAAAGAGAATGGAGTGTCTTAACACTAGGTTCTCTGGTTCCCTCTGCCTACCCCGCTATATGCGGGATACAGCGTGAAGTTACAAAAAAAAAGGAAAAAAAAACAGACAACACTATATTTTTCATTTCATAATCTAAACTCTGGAACTTTTGTAGGATCTTCCTTCCACGGTAAATGACTTTGGAATGGCTTGCGACAGCGTGTCCGGGTCGTTACAACATGGGTACCTTCAAAAAGCGCGCTTACCTACATCTTAAAAGCCAGCAAGACACCTGTAACTCCTCTGGTGTTACACGATGTCGTGAGCAGCGGTGATCGCTTACCATCAGGTGAGCCAAACACTCATTTGTCTTGAAAAAATATTCTGGAAGACTGGAAATCTATATATTATTAATACATGGAGCAATAACTTTGTACCCCTTTTTACGAAAATTATACGGACTGAGGTGTATGAAATTTGGCACACTTATAGTTTATATAGGGAAGGAGTGATGGATAAAAATTTATTAAATTCATAAAATAAATGTTACACACACTACCATGGTTTGACATGCATGTTTATATGAAGTGACGTATACGTTGCTAAGCAACGCGTTGTTAACGCGTCAATGGGGACACTATGAAAAGGGTACTATGAAAAGAGTCAAAGTCGACGCAAGTAGGACTGCAATCTAAGACTAGTTATGTATATTTTGCAAAGTCACTCCACACCCTATGAATATCTTATCAATGTTTTTCTTTTGATATTTATAAATATTTAAATGTAATGTTATAAATACAATAATAGTTTATACAGCGTGTTTTAAAGTTAGATTTTCCTGTTCTATGAAAAAGATTAGGATGTGTTATATTTTTTGAGTTGAGGGAAGAAATCACAAGTGTTATTATCTTGGTTGTAGTAAAAAGTTTAATATTTTCATTTCCTGGGACATTTCATTGGTAACAAGGCAAAGCGCGGCGTTGAGTTCCGCCCCTCAACACGCAATGCCTCCATTTGACGGAAAGTGGGGAACGGAGAGCAACACACTAGGTTCCCTCTGCCTACCCTGCTATATGCGGGATACAGCGTGAAGCTATGTATGTATGTATGATATTTTTTTTAAGACATAACACTAGGAAAATTATAAGATTGTTCATAATTTATGTAATGTAAGGCCAGACGTGACGCAGAGGCACAAGCGTGTGACTGTAGACGCGACAGGTTGTTAGTTCAATTCCCACTGTAGGGAATAAGAATATTAAATATTTATAACAATAAATATTTAGTATTTTTATTGGCTCGCTGGTAAAAGCGCGGCGTTAAATTCCGCCATTTAACACGCAATGTCTCAATTCGGCGGAAAGTAGGGAAGGGAATTCTAAAGAGAATGGAGTGTTTTAACACTAAGTTCTCTGGTTGCCTCTGCCTATTCTGTTATGTGCGGGATTAGGCGTGAAGCTACCATATATATATGTAAAGATAAAGATAATCATATATTATACTAGATACTAATCGTTGCATTGTAATTAAATTACTCAAAATCTTTATAAATTATAATTTATTTCCAATTAAGTATTTATTTATTTATTTATTTATTTATTTATTAGGAAGACAAACAGTGTATCAATACAGAAAACAAAAAAACAAAAATAAAATTGTACATACACCAATCAAGTCTCCACAGAATTACAAAACAAAACCAAGTGGACATGCAAAAAATTAAAAATTGAAATTACAACAAATACAGAATTATTTTTTTTAAATAGAATTAAAAAAAAAAAAAAACAACTAAAAACTTGAAAGAAAAACAAAAATCCAGCCAATTTCTCAAAATTTCGCATGTATAATATTAGTAGAATTACATAGCGGCCTAGTGTAAGGATGACGTGGTAATATATACATTAATAATAAAATATTTTGGTTTTCAAAACACTTATTCATTTACTGTGGTCAGCTAGAGGCTCCAAATTAGACAGTCATGATGCACTCTCATATTATTTATAACATATAGGCGTTAATTTAGGCCAACCAATACGCGATTTAGACGAAAAATGCGGAATGACTTGCTATAATTTTGTAATATCAATCATACCATATTAAATTTAAAATATCATACTGTATATTAAATCGATTATAGATAAAAATCTATACGCAAATATAAGTGAAAGAAATTTCAGTCTCTCAGTGCAACAGAAACTACATCGTGACAAACATGAGTTTTAAAAATAAAGTGGTGATCGTAACCGGAGCCAGTTCTGGTATTGGAGAGGCTACTGCAATCCAATTCGCCAAAGAAGGAGCTAATGTAGCCCTGGTCGGAAGAAACGTGGAAAAATTGCAAAATGTTCAGAAGAAGTGTTCTCAATTTGGTGGCAAGCATCTTGTGGTCCAAGCTGACGTAACTATTAAGGAGAATCTGCAGAAAATTGTCCAAGAAACTGTTAAAACCTATAACAAAATTGATATCCTCGTGAATAACGCTGGTATTGCCAAATACACAACAATTGCTGACGAAAATATCTTCGAAGCATTCGATGCACTTTACACAACTAATTTACGTGGTACCGTGTATTTGACTCACTTGGTCGCTCCTTATTTAATCAAAACGAAGGGGAACATTGTTAATGTCGCGAGTGTAGCAGGTTCGATGCCGCCGTTGATGCCTGTAATGATTCTTTACGCATCCGCCAAAGCGGCTCTTATCCACTTTACCCAAGGTGCTGCAGCGGAATTGGCTTACAAAGGTGTAAGAGTGAACGCCGTCAGTCCAGGGCCTGTAAGAACTGATCTTTTGAGGAAAGCTGGTTTGAACAAATCCCATGAAGAATTGAATTTAGTGTCACCAGTAGGAAGTCTATCATTACCTGAAGAAGTAGCGGATCTGATCCTGTTCCTAGCAAGTGACAGGGCGTCTACCATCAATGGAACTGAATTGGTCGCTGATAACGGCTTCAAGACAAAAGCCCCTACATAATACAATAACAGATTAATTATTTATGCATATTATACAGAACAAGTACGTAATTGTCAAATAAATTTTAGAGATTAAAGTATAGTTTTATTTTTAACAAGCTGTTTCCCGTGTCTTCGCTCGTGGTCAATGTCAGTCTATAGTACATACTATAGTGTGTACACATTTAATTTAAAGATTTTGAAGTAAGCAATTTTTTTTTTATTGACAAACAATCGTTTCTGTCAAAACAGTTCTTTTTTACCCTAGTTAGATGATCTTATTTTTTACTTACCCGTAATACCCGTTAATGACAATTACGCGTAAAATTTACGCATTACTTTAAACTCTCTGTAAAAAAATATTTCGTTATTAAAATGAAATTTATATTAATATTGTGTTTCTTTATCATTTACATATTAAAATAATCATGTTGAAAGAGAATGGAGTGTCTTAACACTGGGTTCTCTGGTCTCCCCTGCCTACCCCGCTACATGCGGGATACAGCGTGAAGTTAAAAAAAAAAAGAAATCATGAGATCTTATATTTAAAGAAAATTAAAAACATCTGCTTAAATCAATACAAATAATATTTGTTTTATTAAATATTTTTTTGGTTTTAAACATATACAGTATTTTTATTTTCGTATTTGTCAGTTAAATATTTATTTTAGAAAACGGGAGGCTGAATGACGACGGGGATCTCCTCGAACCTGCGTGCCTCTGTCTCCCCGTTCAAAGTAAGCTTCGATCAAGCCACATCGTTCTATATCTAGCTACGTCGAAATTCTTGTACTTGCTTTACAACTTCTATATATGTTATTAGAATCTCAGAGAGATTTTTACAAATTTTGTATATAGAATTTCAAGGGTATAAGAATTTCTCTTTAGACAAAGCAAAACATTCAACCCGAAGATAGCCAAGAAGTCAATACATCTATCCTGTCTTCATGATCGAGCTCAGATTCTCTGGCCATCCAACCTAGTGTTAAGACACCCATCTCTTTCACCAATTCCGTTCCCCACTTTCCGCCGAATTGAGGCACCGCGCTAAGTGGCGGAATGCTGAACGTCGCGCTTTGCCTTTGTAACCAAACCCAAGAAATGAAAATACTAAATTTTACATTCCCGGGAGTGGGAATTGAAACTCCACAACCTGTCGCAACGTTCTTATTTAACTATTTATCTAAATGTTTATTTCGCAGACGCGGTAATGCTTCGTTCAGTTACCGTATTACTTATTCGGGATACAGCGTGAGAGTTAAAAAGAAGAAACAAAAGTATCTTATGTCCATTTAATATCTCTAGGAATAGCTATTGTGCAAAAGTTTTTCATTATTAGTAATTCAAAAAAATAATTAAGATTAAAAATGGTAGGAGTACAGAGAGTAATACTTTTTATAATACCTAGAATTGCTTTATAACTCCTTACTACATTAGCTACCTGACAGTAAAAATCTCGTCAAAATCGGTCAGCCATTACAGAGATTAGCCGGAACAAAACAGACAGACGACAGACAAAAATTGTAAAATGTGTTTTGGTATATATGTTATACCTTACATGTATACATATGCAGTGTAAGCGATTTATTTTACTATTATAAACGTTAGCTTGTGGGTTAACAAAGTCCTTTCATTTGATAGCCACACCACCACATCAACGATGTTTTTATTCCATGACGTAGTAATAGCCTCTAGAGGGCGCCATATTAAATTAAGAGTGACGTCACATATCTAAGACATTTGGACATCAATACCTATCTAACATCACCTAACTAATATATATGAATCGATCCAAGGGTTTGGAAGATATGAGGTAATAAAGAATATTACAAACATACTTGATGATCTGCACGAAAGAAACATAACTCCTCCTGACAATCGAATTACCAAAGGGCATACATTTTTTAAGAAGTTCTTTATATATTTTTTAAATATAGAATTATCAGGTAAAGTGAAGTTTTGATAAATATCGATTCATATTAAAAACTGCTCCATATAAATGGATTTCTTTTTTCAAAATTTCACGCTTTGTATCCGCATGTAGCGGGAGTAGGCAGAGGAACCAGAGAACCTAGTGTTAAGACACTCCATTCTCTTTTTCAACAATTCCGTTCCCCACTTTCCACCGAAGGTGAGGCACTGCGTGTTGGTGCCGCGGGCGAAACTCAACGCCGCGCTTTGCCTTGTTACCTAGCCAAATGAAAACACTAATTTTTATATTTCCTGGAGTGGGAATCAGACCTAACCCCTGTCGCAACGATTAGTATTTAAGCTATTTATCTAAATGTCTATTTGCAGACGTGAAGCATAGAATCAATATCATGGTGACTGGAGGCAGGAAATTAAATGGAGGGAATAGATTACTAATAGGGCGCTATTATGTTGTTATTTAAAACCACATTATAGTACTAGTATGTTTTTCCTTCCCAATTTATTTATATATTGTATATTAATTTTAATTATAAATTCTTTATTGCAGACAAAATAATAAAAAAATGTACAAAGGCAACACGCTAATCAACTGCATTCTTTCTTCTAACCTTCTTTATATAGGAAATACATTTATAGGCGTGGAAAAGCAAATTTAAAATGATATATATGTATATAATATAAATATAACATAAATAGATAATCGCAGCATACATATAATAGACACATATATATATATTAATATATATATTTTTTTTATTGATAACGGACGGCTCGAGCGAGCAGAAGGACAGCCACCCTGATGGTAGGTAGTTACTGCCCTTCGCCCATAGACATCACAACACCAAGGAGATATTGCTTGGGAGTGCATTTATAACTCCCAGAGGATACTACATTGGAAGGACAATGTAGTAGTCCACTATCAAATTCACCACATTTGGGGAAAGGATGGGTGGAAAGGGGAAAATCCTGGCTTTTTATGCCATCGAACCGGAACACATCATTAGATATTTGGCAGTTCCCAAATCTTTTGACACTTGATAGTGGTGCAGGCAGACGGACGGAGAACCTCCACCTAAATATACACCTCCTGCGCTCCCGCCACTTATAACTATATATACTTATATATATATATATACCTGTATATAATTATATAAATTTCGTGTGAATATACTTAAGAATTTATAATCGATGTATGATAGATTATGTTTTAACTGCTATGGGAAAACCGTGAAGCCCAAAATAAATATATTAAATAATATCACTTATAATTGTTTAATATGCCACATGACCTCCAACAGATTGGACATAGACACTCAGATTTGATCTTTGACCGAAAGTATTTGAAACGCCGGGATTTTTTTCTCAGCTTTACAGTACTTCCCGCTTAATAAGTATAGAGAGAAAATACAAAATATTCCATTTCTCATTTCTCTCTGTTTTGAATTTCGTCTTGAATGGCGGAATTCAATGCTTTGGTTTCATTGTTTACCCCCATTTCATTTTTAAAATAACTGAAGAAACGGCGGAAAATGGGAGCAGGTGTCTTAACACCTTCTAGGTTCCCTCTGCCTACCCTACACCTATAAGGATACAGTGTGAAGCTATGTAAGAAATGAAATTAGAAAATGAGAGCAGTGTGCTTCCAACTTGCCCAGGTTCTCAAAATTCCCTGCTATATACCTGTTATATGCGAGATACAGCGTGAAGATAAAGAAACAAATAAAATAAAATAAAAAATTGAAATATAATTAATCATTCTCCGAGAGGGCACCGAACCCATTATCACATAAGCTTAATCACCTCCCAACAACAACTCGAAAATCAACTGTGACCAACATCAACTGTGAAGTTTATCCTCATATATGTTTATTATATTTATTTACCTGTTATTGACATATTGTGGTTATTACTGCAAATAGGTACACGGACTGTAAACAGGATTGCATATAGCGCATACTGATAACGATTGCATATTTAAATATAGTTTTGAATTGAACATAATTAAAATGTTAACAAAAAATTTTTTTTTTTATGGATAACGGCTGGCAAACGAGCAGAAGTACCACCTGATGGTAAGTGGTTACCTTCGCCCTTGAACATCTACACAACCAGAGATGTTGTAGATGCCAACCTAGAGGATACAGATGGAAGGGGAGGATAATATAGTAGTCCGCTATCGGAACCACCACATTTTGGGGAAAGGACGGGTAGGAAAGGTGAAAAAAACCTGGCTTACATGCCATTGAACTGGAACACATCATAAGATCACTTAAAAGTGCAATTATTACGAACAACTCTACAGCTATTTGGCAGATATTGGCTGAATTTAAATGGGATCACATTAGAATCAAGCTATCAGTGGCTGGGCGTCCATACAACACGGTTCCTACCGGCTTGCCTAACTTTTCAAAATACAAGTGCGAGACCTAAAAAAAAAGGTTGCCAAGAAAACGTGGAGCTCGAAATAGCAAAGTCAAGCAAGGTGTGAGAGCTAAAAAAAAAGTCGCCAGGTAAATATTGGGCATAAAATTACAAAAACACAAGCTCTGACATGTTAAAGACGTAAAAAAAAGGTCATCGTCAAAATTCGATAGTGAAATTACTAAATACCTGCACATCCTATACCGGCTTCCCTAATATACTGGCTTCTCTAAAAGTTACCGGCTTCCCTAAATATATATGCCGGCTTCCCCAAACATATACGGGCTTCTCTAAATTTACCGGCTTGCCTACAAAAATTTTCACCCCTCGCCACTGCTGGCTATCATATAACAAAATAATGATCATAATTAGTTCACCCATTAAAAAAAATGCGTTAACACACCTAAAGAAATACAGTCAAATTAAATCTGGCTGCTCAAAGTGGCTACAACTAAATCAAACACTACGGGATAAACATACATACATAGCTTCACGGTGAATCCCGCATACAACAGTGTAAGCAGATGCAACCTAGTGTTAAGACACTCCATTCCCCACTTTCCGCCGAATTGAGGCATTGCGTGCTGAGTGGCGGAACTCAACGCCGTGATTTGCCTCGTTACCAAAGCCAGGAAATGAAAAATTCCACTTACTCAAGTGGGAATCGATTCCACAGCCTGTCGCACGCTTGTGCCTCTGCGCCACGACAGCCGTTTAATATTTACACCACAAACAATAGAAACACGTCAGACACTGTCGCACAGTGCGACGATGGCCTCATAAAAAAAAATATTAGTCTACTAATATCTAATCAATATTATTACTTGTAGTTCGATTATATTAATTAATATGATTTTGATAATATTGATAAAATAAATATAAGTTGACATTTATCCATTAAAATTTAAAAAAAAACAAGCCGATTCCCGCAACATCGTTACATTTTAAAATTTATGAGAAAAACCTCCTTAGCCAGATAAATATTGGGCGTAAAAGTGAAATAATGTGCTGACATCTTTTAGACCTAAAAAAGAGGTCATCGCCAAAATTAGATAGTGAAATTACTAAATACCTTAACATCCATACCACTTTCCCTAAATATATCGGCTTCCCTAAAAATTACCGGCTTCCCTAAATATATATACCGGCTTCCCCAAATATGCATCGGCTTCAGTAAATTTGTATACCGGCTTCCCTAAATATACATCGGCTTTTCTTAATTCACTAAAATGATGCCCATCGCGTTGCAGAGAGAGGAGTTTAGAGAGTACCTGGGACTTACGACCCAACGTGTAGGTTTAAGGGGCCCCTTTAAAATGCGCATTAACGTTCACCTCCACAGTTCGCGCTCCTCTCTCTACCTAACCAAATTTGAAAAGATTCTACTAATGCCGTCTTCGAAATACGTGCTAGAAATGAACTGATAATTGTTCTAGACAGGCCGAGACGATTTAGTAGATTATAGAGAGATTTCGCTGTTATACCTCACGCGCCTACCTCTACCGCGTCTATATATTGCTATTTTTGTTCATGTCTCTTAATTATTTTATTCGTAAGTATATTCAATGTACAGTAACATTTGAACGGAATTGTTGTAAGAGAACGGAGTGTCTTAACACTAGGTTCTCAGGTTCTCTCTGCCTACCCTGCTATGTGCGGGATACTGCGTGAAAATAAGAATAGCCTATGACATTCTAGAAATTATTATGCATCGAGTATGGGAATAGATGTGACAAAGTCCCATCCCGATATGTTCAATAGTTATGACGTGTGGATGAACAAAGAAAGAGATCTCTCATTATGAATATAGGTTATATTGATTGGAACGGCGTGGTAAACGTAATTGGTTCTAAGTTCGATTTCCATACGAGGAAATTATATTTATATTTTTTTCATTTCGTAGTGTCTCGACAAACGGGGAACGGAGTGTTTTTTTTACTTGTTTCTCTCTGATTTATAATTTATATGGCATAAAACGAAAAGTTGCTTTTTGAACTGAGTTCAAAAAAAGAGGATGTTATCAATACGACCGTATATTTATATGAGTTATTACTGGCTGAATTTTGATGATTCTTTCATTTATATGATAGCTAGTACATCTATTGTGGTGGCATTTAATTTTTTTTAAGATATGAGTGTAGTAGAGAAAATAGAGAGAGTCAAGTAGTTTTTGAGTTATTCATAATATGACTATTTAGTGTATATATTCTGTTACAATCCTATTTTTTTTATGGAAAAGGACAAGGCAAACGAGCGTTCGTGTCACCTGATGGTAAGTGATCACCGCCGCCCACGGCCCCGTGTAACACCAGAGGAGCTATAGGTGCGTTGCCGGTACCCATGTTGTATCGACCTGGAATGAAAAGGCACGTTGAAGGAAATTCCTACGAAATATTATTACGAATTATTTCCCAACGCAAAATCCCAATATATAGTAACATAACAAAATAGATATCATACTAATCGTTCTGCTGACGTACTCGCAGGACAACTAGACGTAATATTTTGGGTAAATCCTTATTCCGGTTAATTATAATTTGATAATTCGAATCCTCGCGGTTTTATAGACAATTACCTCATACTAATTGATGCGTGCAACTTCGCTTGCCTTGAGTTTATTTTTTTATAATATTTTCATATTGTATCCCGCACATAGCAGGGTAGGCAGAGGGAACCTGAGAACCTAATATTAACACACTCAGTTCTCTTTTAACATTTCAGTTTCCCATTTTCCACCGAATTGAGGTGCTGAGTGGCGGAATTCAACGCCGCGCTTTGCCTTGTTACCAAACCCAGGAAATGAAAAAAATCATTTCCTGGAGTGGAAATCGAACCCACAACCTGTCGCGTTTACAGTCACACGCTTGTGCCTCTGCGCCACGACAGTTTAAGGCGTTTCTTCATTATATTATCTTTCAATCTCTAAAGCCTAGGCTGAAAAGCTATAAAACAGTAAAAGTTCAATTCAAATCAGTCCAGTACTTTTAAAGATGTGCGCATACAAACAAACATATAAAAACTGAAGATTCATGGCTGTTTTTATATCAAATTAACTGGTTTTTGTTAAATATCTTCTCATCTGTAGGACATACTTTTTTATTATTTTTATTACTTTTTTTATAATTCGGATCCATTTTATTATTGATACACTAGTTGCTGCCCGTAATTTCGTTTGCGTGGACTTTATGAATTCTTACGTTGTATCATCTATATATAAATACGTGAAGCAAAAACTTTGGATCCCCTTTTACGAAAATTACGCGGACGGAGGAGCATGAAACTTGGCACACTTATAGTTTATATAGAGGAGTGCAGAATACTAACACTTTTTTAAAATAATGCATTAAAAATATATTAAATTAACAAAATAAATATTACACACACTACCATGGTTTGACATCCATGTTTATATAAAGTGACATATACGTCACTACGCAATGCGTTATTAACGCATTTACGGGGACACTAGTAGTATAAAATTATAGTATAGTATTAAATACATACTGAGCTTTTACGTTCAATACTATCAATAAAAAATGTTCTTCATGTGGCAGAACTTTTTTGACGTCTAAGCGTTTCTCTTTTAGTCCTGAGCAACTTTTACATAGCGGTGTTCCGGTATTTCTAATAGTTTAATTAGACTTTAATGAATTATTATCAGATCTTCTAGATCTTTAATTTTTGTATTTTTTTTTAACTTCACGCTGTATCCCGCATATAGCAGGGTAGGCAGAGGGAACCTGAGAACCTAGTATTAAGACACTCCGTTCTCTTACAACAATTCCGTTCCCCACTTTCCGCCGAATTGAGGCATTGCGTGTTAAGTGGCCGAACTCAACGCCGCGCTTTGCCTTGTTACCAATACCAAACCCAGGAACTTAAAATACTAACATTTCCTGGAGTGGGAATCGAACTCACAACCTGTTGTGTTGACGGTCGCGCACTTGTGCCTCTGCGCCACGACAGGCGGTGTTGTAATTTTTATATATCATCGAAAAAAGCCCATTTTCATCTTCACGCTATTTCCCGCATATCGCATGGTAGGCAGAAGGAACGTGAGAACCTAGTGTTAAGACACTCCGTTCCCCATTGCACGAAAACTGCCCATCATACTGGAAAACTTTTATTCGGGTGTCATTTCCTTATTTTTTGTCGTTTAGACAGCCAATATTGATTCTGTATCAGGTGTTTCAAATCTTTTATTTTTATCATCACGTTGTACAAGTTTTGATAAGGCAGCTTTTCCTTATGACTTTTAGTTTAGCTGGTCTATTATAGATCTACATCAAGTAAAGCACTTTTTAAAATTAATTATACCATAAGACTTATCCAGGCTTAATAGCTATACAATAAAAAATGACGCCTGTCGCGGCGCAGAGACACAAGCGTGCTGTAAACACGACAGGTTGTTGGTTTCGATTCCTACTCCAGGAAATGTAAAATTTAGTATTTTCATTTCTTGGGTTTGGTAACAAGGCAAAGCGCGGCGTTGAGTTCCGCCACTCAAGCCGCAATGCCTCATTTCGGCGGAAAGTGGGGAACGGAATTGTTGAAAGAGAATGGAGTGTCTTAACACTAGGTTCTCTAGTTCCCTCTGCCTACCCCGCTAAATGCGGAATACTGCGTGAAGTTAAAAAAAAAAGTAATATTTTTTTTAAATTCATCCAGTAGATAAAGATATGCGTGTACAAGCCGACAATTTGACAGATACAAATATGTATTTTTTTTGTTATCTCCCTAAATTATATTGTCATAAATATGTCCAATACACAGACATACGTATTTCACTATTTTATTATAGTATAAAGTGTCTAAGGGAAATACCGAATTGCCGTAATTGCCGTGCTACGAGTGCACCTCAGATTAAGGTGCGATGATGCATAATACTACACTAGTATATAATATGGCGTCAAATAACGAATTTGATTATTACACTATAGCATTGCTTAGTGTTAGGAACAACGTAAAATTATAATAAAATATTACGCTGACTATAAAAATATCACTGGATATTTCCACTTAGCAACTATAAGAGAAATAGTTGTTCTTAAACAAACAAAACTACAAAGTCAAAGTCAAAGTCAAAGTCAAAGTCAAATAATTTTATTCAAAATAAGAAGTTACAAGCTTCATTTTTTGAACGTCAAATAATTTACATCGTATTAAACATGAGTTTTAAAAATAAAGTGGTTATCGTAACAGGAGGCAGTTCTGGTATTGGAGCGGCTACAGCAATCCAATTCGCCAAGGAAGGAGCTAACGTGGTACTGGTCGGAAGGAACCAAGAGAGACTCAAGAGTGTTTACCAGAAATGCTCCCAATATAGCGGCAAGCACCTTACCGTCCAAGCTGATGTAACCATTAAGGAAGATCTGAAGAAAATAATCCAAGCAACTGTTAAAGCCTATGAAAAAATTGATGTCCTCGTCAACAGTGCTGGTATTGCCAAATACGCAACAATCCTCGATGAAAACATATTTGAAGTATTTGATGCTATTTATCAAACAAATTTACGTGGTACAGTATATTTAACTCATTTGGTCGCTCCTTATTTAATCAAGACCAAGGGAAATGTTGTTAATGTGGCGAGTGTAGCAGGTTCATTACCGCCATTGAAGCCTATGATGATTATGTACGCATCCGCCAAAGCGGCTCTTGTCCACTTTACCCAAGGTGCTGCACAACTGTTGGCTTATGATGGCGTAAGAGTAAACGCTATCAGCCCAGGGTATGCGAAAACAGATCTTTTGAAGAAAGCTAGTGACGACAAGGATTATAAAGAATTGGTACTAGGACCACCTGTGAATAGCCCATCTTTACCTGAAGAAATTGCTGAATTGATCATGTTCCTAGCAAGTGACAAGGCGGCTACCATTAATGGAATCCAACTGATTGCTGACAAGGGCTTGAAGACGAAAGCTCCTACACTAACATAAAATATAAATTTATTTTCTTTTTTATTAAACGTAATATATGAATAATTATTATTTAATGAATCTTTTTCTTAATATAAATTTTTATTTTAATTATTACTATTTCTAACTTAACCTCGTGTTTGATATGGAAAGTGTTTGGCAAACTTTTAGTGTGTGTAAGACATATTTTATTAATTTATGGAAAATCCTTTATATTAATAATGAATTAATAAAATTTAACAAATTAATGAAAATCCTTTTAATTATTATAAAATATTTGTAAAGTTTTAACTCTCTGCTCGACTTCTTTATATTAACTTTGACTTTACCAAATTTCATACTCCATCCGAATAATTTTCATGAATAATTATGATTTTAACAACAAAAAAATACCTTAAGATCTAAAATTATTACGAATAACTCAAAAACTACTCGTCGTATCTTAACTAAATTTAAATGAGACCACATCAGAAACTCTAGCTATCATATAAAATAGAATCATCAAAATTGCACATAACTAAAAAAATCAATCGAACTGTGAATCTTTTCTTGCAGTCGGTTAAAGAGGTGTAAGATGCACGCCTGACGCCTGTCGTAGCGCAGAGGCACAAGTGTGCGACTGTAAACGACAGGTTGTGGATTCGATTCCCACTCCAGGAAATGAAAATATTATTTAGTATTTTCATTTCTTCGCTCTGGTAATAAAGCAACGCGCGGGTTTGAGTTCCGCCACTCAGCACGCAATGTGTCAAAATCCGGCGGAAAGTAGGGAACGGTAAGAGAACGGAGTGTCTTAACACTAGATTTCCTTTTGCATACAGCGTGAAGCTAAAAAAAAAAAGGTTCACGCACAAATACAGTGATGATAAATTATAAAATAGATAATAAACGAACTGAATACTGATTGATTGAAGTTTTTGTGATGTTATCGTTTCATAACATTAATTACTAAGCAAGGAATGTACATATTTAAAAATAGAGACTTTTGTTTTTTTTTTAGCTTCACGCTGTATCCCGCATATAGCAGGGTAGGTAGAGGAAACCTGAGAACCTAGTGTTAAAACACTCCGTTCTCTTAAGATTTCCGTACCACAGTTGCCGCCGAATTGAGGAATTGCGTGCTGAGTGGCGAAACTCAACGCCATGTTTTGTCGTGTCAGGGCGACGAAATTAAAATATTTAATATTAATTATACATACATAGCTTCACGCTGTATATATATCCCGCATATAGCGGTGTTAAGACACTCCGTTCCCCACTTATTATATTAATTATTATAAGTATTAAATAACGCCGGTCGTGGCTGAAAACGGGACAGGTTGTGGGTTCGATTCCCACTCCAGGAAATGTAAAATTCAGTATTTTCATTTCTTGGGTTTTGGTCATACAACCTGTCGCGTTTACAGTCGCACGCTTGTGCCTCTGCGCCACGACTGGCTCAATTATTAATTTTATAAAGAACAGAAAAACAAATATCTAATTATAAAATAATAATATTATTTTGCAAACATATCTGACTGTAGTATAACGGTGACAGATTAAAATGTTTTGCATTTTAATTTGCGGAACTAAGCGCCGCATTTGTTCTTCTACATTTCATCCGGAAGAATATTTGTTTAGCAGTTTCAGCTTACGTATAACGAGACATTGAGTAGACGTGTTCAATAGCGAAACTTAACGCTGTACAATACTTTACCAGGACAAGAAAATGCAAATGATTTAAATATTACGTCAAGTGGAAATCGAACTCCCAACCTATATATTTCGGCAGTTGTCTCTCAAAACATCTACCTATATATTAATACGTGAAGCAAAATATTGTACCCCTTCTTACGAAAATTACACGGACAGAGGAGTATGAAATTTGGCACACTTATAGTTTATATAGCGAAGAAGGGCAGAATGATATCTTTTGAAACAATGAATAAAAAATATATTGAATTAATAAAATAAATGTTATACACACTACCATGATTTGACATCCATGTTTACGTAAAGTGACATATACGTTGCTAGGCAACGCGTCGCTAACGCGTCAACGGGGCCACTAGTATCAACAATTTTACCAAAATTAGCGATACATATGAGATATTTATGAGACAATGTGTTTTGCAATAGTGCGCTTTTACAATAGGACCCCAGAAAACGTTCAGAAATATTCTATATTACAATTTAAAAAAAATGTGAAAAGACGTTTATGTGTTAAAGGCTTAATAGCCCAAATAAAGATTTTATAAATGATAACACGCCTTCTAACGAAATGCTCGTTCCAGTCTATTACAATGATATTGTCACTAATAAATAATTCTAAAGTATTGACTGTTTACTATTATTACTATTTAATAACACCTGTAGAGCGCAGAGGCACAAGCGTGCCACTGTAACGCGACAGGTTGTGGGTTCGATTCCCACTCCAGGAAATGGAATTTTTCATTTCTTGAGTTTGGTAACAAGGCGTTGAGTTCCGCCACCCAGCACGCAATGCCTCAATTCGGTGGACAGTGGGGAACGGAGTGTCTTAACACCAGGTTCCCTCTGCTTACCCTGCTATATGCGGGATACAGCGTGAAGCCATGTATTTATGTGTGTAATAAAAAGTCCGGCTGAGTTTCTTGCGCCGGTTCTTCTCAGGTCCGAGGCATTAAATTTAGTGAACCAATGGTAAATTATTTGATGTCCAAAAAATGAAGCATCCAAATATTGTATTTATCCTTTCCCTACTTCCCTACTACTATTTAACATTATCAATGTGTATGTAAGTTTGTTTGTTACGCTTTCACGCCAAAACTACTCAACCGATTATCATGAAACTTTGTACACACGAAAAGGTAAGAAAAAAGACATGGGATACATTTTATTTATACTTTTTTTATTAAGGCAAACATTTTTAATGTAGCTTGAACTTGTACATCTCTAAGAAATTTTTGACCGCACTATAAATATTTGATAACAAAAAATATGTCACTCATTTCTTGCGCTGATAGGCGGCTGTAGTGTGACATTTTTTTCACTTGCTTGCTTCACGCTGTATCCCGCATAAAGCTGGATAGGCAGAGGAAACCAGAGAACCTGTTAAGATACTCCGCTCTCCACATTCCGCCGAATTGAGGCATTGCGTGCTGAGTGGCGGAACTCAACGTCGCGCTTTGCCTTGTTACCAAATCCAAGAAATTAAAATACTAAACTTTTACATTTCCTGGAGTGGGAATCGAATCCACAACCTGTTACGTTTACAGTTGCACGCTTGTGCCTCTGCGACACGACATAAACTTTTTAATATTAATTTAATCATTAACCTTTGAAAAAGCAGGCAAATCCGTGGGTAACAGCTAGTATCGAATGAAATTATTTGCTTTTGACATTGACTAAGTCAAAAAAATAAATGTGAAATACGAAAGAGAGAAACATAGAAATTCTTATTTGGTTGTTGCTTGTTTTTGTTGTTACTTATTCGCACCTCTGGTGATAAAGAGTTATAACGAAATTGGTTAGAGCACTCGGACGGAGGAGAGGTCCAGGTTCGAATCATGTTAACTTTTTATATAATTTTTAAAATATTTTTCTTACGATAGATGTGATAACATTTAAAAAATATTATTTTTTTTTAGCTTCACGCTCTATCCTGCTTTCAGTAAGGTAGGCTGAGGGAACCTGATAACCTAGTGTTAAGACACTCCGTTCTCATTTAACATTTCGGTTCCCCACTTACCACGGAATCTAGGCATTACGTACTGAACGCCTCAACTCAACGCCGCGCTTTACCTTGTTACCAGAGTGAGGAAATAAAAATACTAAATGTTATTTAATATTTTCATTTCCGGGAGTTGGAATTGAACCCACAACCTATCGCATTTACAGTCGCACGCTTATACCTCTGCGCCACGACAGGCGTTATAAGTATATTCTAGTAGAAAAAATCTAATGGCTGTCTATAATCTATATGAATCTTACCAAAAATACGCATATTTAAATTTTCATTAAAACTAAAAGCAAAATATTTCAAAGTAAAATTTGCTAAGAGAACAATTTTATCAATTTTATTTTTTCCAAATGTTCAACACATATTTAGTGCGTTTAAATTCTATAATAAAAAAATAACTTTATGCTTCATCCCGTATAACAGGGTAGCCAGGGGACGGGCTTAGAATACAATTCTCCTCCGTAAGAGGTGGGTATCCTAATAGTTAGGTGGTAGGAGGTACGTCCTCCATCTGGCTGGCGACCACTATCATGTCAAAGACGAACCGCCAAATATCTTATGATGTGTTCCGGTTCGATGGCATGTAAAATGTGGTAGTTACGATGGCGGACTACTACATTGTCCCCCCTTCCATCTGTATTCTCTAGGTCGGCAACGCATTTACAACACCGCTGGTGTTGTAGATGTCAATAGCTGTAGATGGCGAAGGTAATCACTCACCATCAGGTGGTCCTTCTGCTCGTTTGCCATCCGGAATGCATAAAAAAAAATAGACAGCTGTAGCTAGTAATATGATATATACTAAAATTTGTGAGGATGGGTGTTTGTTACACTTTCACACAAAAACTACTGAACGGAACTAGATGAAACTTTACAATAATATAGCTCATACACATAGACTACAATTTGTATAGATTTTATGTAATTTGGTCACAGTTTGTTTGGTGGTAGGAGGAGTTCGTCATAAAAATACTGGCTCCGCGACCACTATCATGTCAAAGACGAACCGCCAAATATCTTATCATGTGTTCGGTTCGATGGCATGTAAGCGGAGTTTTCCCTTTTCCCACCCATCCTTTTCCCAAAATGTGGTGGTTCCGATAGCGGACTACTACATTATCTCCTTTCCATCTGTATCCTCTAGGTTGCTTAGCGCATCTACAAATTACATCTCTTGTGTTGGCAGATGTTCTTCAGGGCGCGAAGGTAACCGCTTACCATCAGGCGGTCCTTCTGCTCGTTTGCCATCCAAAGTATCCATAAGCAAAAAAAAAAAACAGTGTAACAATTACTATGTAGTTTGTAGATTTCATTAATTTAAATATTAAAATTCTAGACGTAACAAGGTCGAATAGGTCCTAATCTTGTTAACCTTCATACTGTTATACGGAATTATAACATAAAATATATCTATTTATAATAAGACCTTCTAAGCTCAGTGGATGTCTGCCTGCAAACGCAATCGGTTGTGGGTTCGTGTGACTTTTTTGCGTCAACCGTAAAACCCAAAAATCCGTTTTTTCCGATTTCTTAGGAATTTATAGAAATCCTCTCTTAGTCACCTCTACACTCCTAAAGGAGCCTACATACTAAATTTCAGGTTTTTACGGTCAATAATTACGCCTATACCTTATCTATGTGTTACTTAGTAACGTAAATCGTATGTAGATAAGGAGACATTAATGATATTGTATATACTCGTACATTTTATCGCACAATAAAAATTCTAATAATCTACTTTTTTCTTTCATTTTCACCCTGTACCCCGCACATAGCAGGGTAGCCAGATGAAACCTGAGAACTTAGTGTCAAAACACTCCGTTCTCCACTTTCCGCCGAATTAAGCCATTGCGTGTTGAGTGGCGGAACTCAACGCCGCCCTTTGCCTTGTTACCAAACCCAGAAAATGAATACACTCCGTTCTCTAAAGAGTTCCCATACATACATACATAGCTTCACGCTGTATCTCGCATATAGCAGGGTAGGCAGAGAACCTAGTGTTAAGACACTCCGTTCCCCACTTTACGCCGAATTGAGCCATTGCGTGCTATGTGGCGAAACTCATTGCCGCGCTTTGTCTTGTAACGAAACCCAGGAAATGAAAAATTTTATTTCCTGGAATGGGAATCGAACCCACAACCTGTCGCGTTTACAGTCGCACGCTTGTTCCTCTGCGCCATGACTGGCGTTAATGAGTTCCCGACTTTCCTATGAAAATTTTAATAAAAGAAATAATCTACTTATACTAATGAATTAATTATTTCATGTCAGTAGAGACACATAATGATAAGCACTCAAAAAACTATTTAATCAACCTTAAACATTTGTTATGTAAATAAGTGGATATGTTAATATTCTTATAGTCCACAAGTCCTATGTCCTAAAGTTCAAATCACGACGAATTGATTAGCGGAACTATTGTATGTATATAAGCAGAACATACAATTATAGAATCGCAGTACCAAAATAGTGATAACAAGTGTGGTTCGTCTTTCAATGACTTTGAAAAAAAAATTACATCATAATCAATCTCCTTGAAAACTGATTAATTGTATTAAAACATCAATTCAGCTATCTTATCATTTTGTATCACTTCTTTGGATAATAAAAAACGAATTATAGTGCAGTATAAAAACTCAGCTTAAATAGAATTGATCTAATTGAGTGCAATAGAAGACATGAGTTTTGAAAATAAAGTTGTTATCGTAACTGGTGCCAGCGCTGGTATAGGAGCTGCCACAGCCATACTATTCGCTGAAGAAGGAGCCAACGTAGCGCTTGTAGGCAGAAATGAACAAAAACTTCAAAATGTTTTCAAAGAGTGCAGTAAAAATGGTAAAAAACATTTACAAATCAAAGCTGACGTAAGTAACGATGGAGATGCCAAAAGAGTAATCACAGAAACCGTTGATAATTTCGGCAAAATCGACATCTTAGTGAATAACGCAGGTATCGTCAGATTTGCTAAAGTAGCTGATGAGAATATAATGGAAACGTTTGATGCTATTATGAATATTAATTTACGGGCTGTTGTGCTTCTTACTCATTTGGCTATACCCTATCTGGTTGAGACGAAAGGAAATATTGTTAATGTATCCAGTATAGCGAGCAACCTGCCTCCTCCCATGCCCACCATGACTTCTTACTGTGTGTCCAAGGCTGCTTTAAATCATTTTACTCGAGGTGTTGCATCAGAATTAGCTCCTCAAGGGGTGAGAGTGAACACAGTGAGTCCTGGACCAGTGAAAACAGAGATTTTGGTCTCTGCTGGTATTGAAGAACCTATAGAAGATTTGTTTCCAACACCCCTACAGAGAATATCTGAGGCTAGAGAGATTGGTGATGTCATTTTGTTTCTCGCCGGTGATAAAGCCAAAGCGATTACTGGATCTGAATACGTAACTGATAATGGAATGCTGTTGAAACGAGGGTGATTAGCATGTTTTGTTTTGTTTTTATATTCAAGATGTGATTATTCTTTATATCAAGAAATGTACAAAATTTTTATTCAAATTTGTTCCAAAAATACAGCTACTAATTTACATTTTGTGAGATTAATAGTAAATATATTATACTCGTCGTTTTATAATACATTTGCTTATTTTTTTTTATTTTCCTCCATTCATATATAGTGGAATCGAACCCACAACTATAGTGTGTACAGTAAGACGCTGTCCCAATGCGCCACAATAATAAATATCGTTGCCAAATATAAAAAAATATTAAAGATAAAAGTAATAATTAAAATTTTAACAAAAAAGAACAAAAAACTTATTTGAAATAAAATGCACTTAAAATTACAATTATTACGAATAACTCAAAAACTACTTATTAAATCTTAGCTAAATTTAAATCGTACCACATTAAAAGCATTAGCTATCATATAAAAAAATAATCATCAAAATTGGTACATTCAGTAAAAAGTTATGTAGGTAACACACATTAAAAATACATTCGAGTTGATGACTACCACCTATTTGGAAATCTATATGTCTTTATGAATAAAAACGCCTGTCGTGGCGCAGAGGCACAAGCGTGCAACTGTAAACGCAACAGGTTGTGGGTTCGATTCTCACTCCAGGAAATGTTAGTATTTTCATTATTCATCAAAATTGGTTCAGCCAATAAAAATTGCGGCTACACACATTTTTTTTGAAATCAGTAAAGAACAAGTAGCTGTATAATATGTATTTTGCCTAAAAAATACGTACCTAATACAAAAAATTGATTCGTCCTTGCGAAGATAATGAATGTGATAAAAAAATATACTTCTGTCATTTTTATATTATAATGTCTCTAATAACGCCTGTCGGGATGCAGAGGCACAAGCGTGCGAAAGTAAACCCGATAGGTTGTGGTTTCGATTCCCACTCCAGGACATGTAAAATTTAGTATTTTCATTTCTTGGGTTTGGTAAAAAGGCAAAGCGCGGCGTTGAGTTCCGTCACTCAACACGCAATGCCTCAATTCGGCGAAAAGTGGGGAACGAAATTGTTGAAAGAGAATGGAGTGCCTTAACACTAGGTTCTCTGGTTCCTTCTGCCTACCCTGCTGTATGCGGGATACAGCGTGAAGTTACAAAAAAAAAAGTCACTAATGGCGTGAATATTACTGATTGTAGGTATGGAAAAATACTCAATTGATACTTTAAGAAAAAAATACATTACCCACTGTGAGTGGGTAACGGAAATATTAAAAGAGCACGGAGTGTCTTAACACTAGTTTCTCTAGTTCAATCTCAAACACATATGCGGGATACAGCGTTAAATAAAAAAAACGTTTATATATTTTGTTTTCCCCTTTCCCAGCCACCTTTTCCTCAAAATCTGGTGGTTCCGATAGCGGGCTAGTACATTGTCCCCCTCTTCCATCTGTATCCTCTAGGTAGGCAACGCATCTACAACATCTCTGGTGTTTTAGATATCCATGGGCGAAGGTAACTACTTACCATCAGGTGGTCCTTCTCGTTTGGCAACCATTATCCATAAAAAAATAAATTGTTTCACAATGTATAAACGCCTGATAATTTTACATAAGTAAATTGGTTTACATGAAAATTAACTGAGTTAAAAAGCGTGTCGTCGCGCTGAAGCACAAGCTTACGACTGTAAACACGATAGTTTGAGGATTTAATACCCACTACAGGAAATGAAAATTTTAAATAATATTTAGTATTTTCATTTCAATTACAAGGCAAACCGCGGCAGTGAGTTCTGCCACTCAGCACGCAATGCCTCTTTCCGGAGAAACGTGGAGAACGGAAATGTGGAAAGAGAACAGAATGTCTTAACACTAGGTATTCAGGTTATTTTGTCTACCCTGCTTTATGCGGGATACAGCGTGAAGCTAAAAACAAACACAAATCAAATATTATTAATGTTATTTTTGTATAATCCTTCCAAATACGAGATAGTCACGCCACATATAGATATATATGGAGCGGTATGATAACTTAAATTGTTGTTTTTTTTCATTATACATTGTATATATAAGGCGTGCTAAATGGTAATTTGCTTATACCATTAGCATCTACTAGACATGTAGTTTGTAAACAATTTAAACATACAAAATTTACAATTATAGAACCATATACAATTTTTAAGTTTAAAAAAGTGAATATATTTTTAATATAGTGAACAAAATGAGTTTCAAAGACAAAGTAGTGATAATAACTGGTGCCAGTTCAGGCATAGGAGCAGCTACAGCGGTATTGTTCTCCAAAGAAGGTGCCAATGTCGTTATAGTTGGAAGAAACGAAGGAAAGTTAAATACTGTAACAGCGCAATGCGAAGAAATCGGCCAGAAACCTCTCACAATAAAAGCTGATGTGTCCAACGATGAAGAGGCAAAATCGATTATAGAACAAACAATAGAAAAATTTGGGAAAATAGACGTTTTAGTGAATAACGCTGGATTTATAAAATTTGGTAAAATTTTGGATGGATCGTTTTTGGATGTGTACGAAGCGTTGTATAGGACGAATTTAAGAGCAGTTATTCAGCTCACAACTCTCGCAGCCCCATATCTTATCAAGACGAAGGGAAACATAATAAATATATCAAGCATAGGAGGTCAGAAAGTGATAAAAGCTGATTTCGCCCCTTACGGCTTATCCAAATCTGGTTTAAATTTTTTTTCCTACTCAGCTGCTATAGAATTAGCTCCACACGGTGTTCGAGTAAACACCATCAGTCCAGGACCAGTCCACACAGATATATGGGAAAATGCCAAAGAGGATCCAAATGTTTTCAAAGATTTGAACTATAAAGTAGCACTTGATAGGATATCTACGTCGGAGGAAGTTGGCAATTTAATTTTGTATGTAGCTAGTGATAAGGCTGTGGCCATCACTGGTACGAATTATGTAACTGATAATGGATTTTTAATAGGAAATTAAAAAAAATGGATAAGATAATATTTGTTATTGTATTCTTGTTTAAATTAAAAAAAAGGTAATAACGTAAGTAAGCATTGGAACCAATGTCTCAATTTTTAATATATTCATTGACAACTCTGTCAAAGCCAAAGATTTCTGTATTATTTACTTTCTGTAAAAGTTTATTGTAACTACGTTAAAGGACATGACACATGACATCTATTTAAAAATACTCTAGAATGACCTTTATAACTCTATGCATAACAAATCTAATAAACTTTTTTTATTTTAAAAATTATATTTTAATGTGTGTACGTAAAGATTTTAAAATATAAAGTATTTTCGTGATTTTTTAAATTTAATTAAATCCTATCCTAATTATACCATAAATACGTAAATTTGTGAGGATGGATGAAAGAGTCATTCAAAACCTACTGAACATGTCTAGATGAAACTTTTTAATAACACCAGAATAACATATCGAATATAATTCATATATTATATTATATTTATTATATTTATTTATTTATATTATATTATATTATATTAAATTATATTTATATTATATTATATTTATATTATATTTATTCTCTCTGACTGCCCCGCTAGGGATAAAGCGTGAAGTTAAGTTAGTTATATAATTCATAAAGATTTTAACAAAGAAAGAAAACCTACTTCAAACAATATGCACTAAAAACACAATTACGAATAACTCAAAAACTACACATCAGATCTTAACTAAATGTAAATGAGAGCACATCACAAGCAATAGATAACAGCTATCATATAAAAAAAGAATCATCAAAAATGATTCACCCATTAAAAAGTAAAAACTAAAGCCCAGCAAGATTTTTGTTTGGTGGTAGGAGGTTCGTCCTCCGTCTGGCTCGCGACCACTATCATGTCAAAGACGAACCGCCAAATATCTTATCATGTGTTCCGGTTCGATGGCATGTAAGCCAGGTTTTTCCCTTTCCCACCCATCCTTTCCCCAAAATGTGGTGGTTCCGATAGCGGACTACTACATTATCCTCCCTTTCCATCTGTATCCTCTAGGTTGGCAACGCATCTAGTACATCTCTTGTGTTGTAGATGTTCATGGGCGAAGGTAACCACTTACCATCAGGCGGTCCTTCTGCTCGTTTGCCATACGGTATCCATAAAAAAAAAAAAATACCCTCCTCTTTTTTTGAACTCGGTCAAAAATTGTAACACCTTTGTAACCTAACGACCCTTTCATAGTGATGTTCTTTGAGCTGTACGTACTCGAAATTAAAAAATACACTAGTTAGCAGTTAGCTTAGAACTTACATATTTAAGTGAACGTCTTTGTGTATGTCTTGTCCGCTAATGAACGGACGAGTTTTCTTTGAGACAAAGCTTTTCTACCGACAGCGATATATGTGTTTGTATTTTTCGACATATGTATGGAAATATTAGCTCTTTTAGCTACCTTCCTACCTAACTTCACGCTTTATCCCTAGCGGGGTAGTTAGAGAGAACGGAGCGCGAAACGCTACGGTCCCTGCATACCTCTTTCGTCTTGTCCACAGTCCTTAGCCTTTTCATGTCCTAATAGATATTTTGGCATGTTTTTATTGAAATGTTAACAAAAAAGAAACTAAATTCAAAGAAAATGCACTAAAAAGTAGCATTATTACGAATAGCTCAAAAACTACATGTCAGACCTTAACTATATATAAAGCTATCATATAAAAAAGAATCATTAAAATCATTTCACCCAGTAAAAAATTTTGCGCTAAATTTTGCTAATACAAAGCTTTTCTTTACGGACACCGACAGTGATATAGGTGTATGTATGGCAGATTTAGTATTGTTTGACATATGTATGGAAATATTAGGTATATTGGTAAGTTTTTTTTTTTTTTTTATTTGTTATTATTTAATAAATTTACATTTATAATTATAGGCACTACAAAAAACCACTCAGGTTTATCTCGAGTGCCATATTCGTCCTTATTATTTATTAAGTTATATTTATATAATATTTTTTAGCAATTGTTTAATATTCATATGAGTCAGTTTCGATCTTATATTATATTCTAAGCTATTTATTAAGTGAGGAACTATGTATGCCCTGGTGCGCTTACCGTATTTATTATTAGCCGATATAGTTACTAATTTATTATTTGTTATGCTGCGTGTTGTTATGTTATGAGAAGTAAAATTGAGATTTAAAAAAAGTGACTTACTATAAAGACTAAAACGACAATTATTACGAATTACTCAACAACTACTTGTTAGATCTTAATTTAATATGAATTGGACCACATTAGAAACACTAGCTACCATACAAAATAAAGAATCATCTAAATTAGTTCACCCACTAGTAAAAAGTTATTAATGTTAGGTATTTTGCTAAGTAACAAAATACCTTGCGTACCTACCTAAAGACCTAGTGTTAAGACACTCCGTTCCCCACTTTCCGCCGAATTGAGGTATTGCGTGCTGAGTGGCGGAACTCAACACCGCGCTTTGCCTTGTTACCAAACCCAGGAAATGAAAAATTTCATTTCCTGGAGTGAGCATCGAACCCACAACCTGTTGCGTTTACAGTAGCACGCTTGTGCCTCTACGCCACAAATATTATGATACAGGATACATATCTGTGTGAAAACTGCTATTCATGATCACAATAACAAAAAATGAATAACGGTTAGAGACACGTGATTTAATTATAATATATTTTTATTTAATTTTGCGAAATGATTTCATTTTAAAATATATTTATAGCTTGACGCTGTATCCCGCACATAGCAGGGTAGGCAGAAGAAACCTGAGAACCTAGTGTTAAGACACTCCGTTCTTTTCCAACGTTTCCGTTCCCCACTTTTCGCCGGATTGAGGCATTGCGTGCTGATTGGTGGAACTCAACGCCGCGCTTTACCTTGTTACCGGGCCCAGGAGATTATAATATTAAATATCATTTAAAATTTTCATTTCCTGAAGTGATAATCGAACCCATAACCTGTCGCGTTTACAGTTGCACTCTTGTGCCTCCTGTTTTTGAAATCGGTTAACCTCAATCTTCCCCCATTGATAACTAAGCCGCAGAAGTATCTATACAAGGTAACTTTACAAAGAAAATTCTCTTTAAACACGCCTTATTGGCTCTTGAGCGCCCTTAGCGAAGATAATTGCATACAAATATTGAACATCGATGTTAGGGATGCTGCGGTTGGGTGAATCTTTTGTGAATCATCTCGTTTTTAACCGAGTTCGAACATGGAGGTTCTTATTTATACGTGAATAAAAACCTTTGAAGCAGTGCAGGAAGCCAATATTTTTTTATGATAATATATCAGAAATATATTGAACTTTAATTAATACTAGTTGGCCCCGGCGTTAACAACACGTTGTCTTTAGCAATGTATATATATGTCACTTTATATAAACATGAATGTCAAACCATGGTAGTGTGTGTACCATTTATTATTTAAACAAAATGTTCTGCACTCCTTCGCTATAAAAACTATAATTGTGCCAAGTTTCATGCTGCCCCGTTCGATTAATTTTCGTAAAAAGAGATACAAAGTTATTGCTACACGTATTTATACATAGATATTAAAATATATATTACATACATTACCATGTGATTGATATAAATCTGAACAGATCGGAAAAATTAAGATAATTTAAATATAATTATTCCCCCGAATGGGAATCGAACCCACAACCAATCGCGTGAACAGTATTATCAAACAGATACATACATACATAGCTTCACGTTGTATCCCGCTTATAGCAGGGTAGGCAGAGGGAGTAGTGTTAAGACACTCCGTTCCCCATTTTCCGCTGAATTGAGGCATTGCGTGCTGAGTGGCGGAACTCAACGCCGCGCTTTGCCTTGTTATCAAACCCAGGAAATGAAAAAATCCATTTACTGGAGTGGGAATCAAACCCACAACCTGTCGCATTTACAGTCGCACGCTTGTGCCTCTACGCCACGACAGGCGTATCAAATAGATAAAAACATTATTTTATCGATCTCGAATGTTTTTTATCTAGGATTAGATAAACATTACGCAGTGCAGGTGTTATATGATTGTAGCCATCTTAGTACAGTTAAGGACTAAGCGTTGAGTGTGAATACAAATCCTTTCCGGGGTAACAAAGTTTTTTTTAACGTTTTTTTCCAAGATACTAAATGAACGGGTAATCAGAAAGAGTTTAGGGTACCACTCCAATCTGCTATCATTTTCCTTCTTTCTTAACTTCACGCTTTATCTCTAGCGGGGTCAGTCAGAGAGAAAGGAGTGCCAAACGCTACGGTCCCTGCATACTTCTTTCACCGCGTCCATAGTCAATAATCTCTTCATATATGTCCTCCGTTCTGCACTTTTCGAAATTGAGACATTGCGTATTAAATGGCGGAACTCAACGCCGCGTTTAATCTTCACAAGCGCATTTACAGTCAAACGCCCACTGCGCAATGACGGGCTCTAGAAAAATATTTTTCTTTTATTCCGTAATTATGTCCTTCGTACTATGCATGTTGAGTTCTTAGTTATCAATTAGTCATTGATTTATAATTCCTTAGCTTTTATCACTTTTTATATAAAAAACACGATAATATTGATAATATGATTATTACATTAGCATTATCTAATTGAATGTAATAAGTTTTTTATGTATCTGCATGCGATATCAAGCGTCTTGTATGCGGTAGCCTCCGATATCATGTACGCTGACGACCTTTGTTTTGTGGCAGAATCCCCAGAAGGTGCAACAGCTTATGATCAGTCCTCACAAGTCATGCCAAACATTTGGCTTAAAGATCAGTTAAAAAAAAGGAGGCAATGTCTTTGGATATCTGCCACTTAGGCCGCAAGATACTGGTCATTAAACTGGGGGAGGATGAACTGAGGTGGGTCGAAAAGTTCCGTTACCTGGGGAGCACATTAACTGCGAAGTGGGACCTTGACCTCGGCACCACAATTGCTGCATTTGGCAAGCTAAAGGTTCCAGGCTCCAGGGCTTTTTGCTTACATGGCTTGAAGCTAACTACATAAATCTCTGGTGGTTGTGATGCCAAGCATACTGTATTCTGCTTTCGCGTGTTGGACCACTTTCACCTCTTATATCTATGTATAATACTTAAGATCCGGTAGTTTGATCGTGTGAACAAACTACCTGAAGTGCTGCTAAGAGCCAATGTGGGTGGCATAAAGGAGTATCTCATGCGGCGTCAACCACGGTGTTCCGGACTCGTTTTACAGATGGCAGATCAGCGAGTTGCAAAGTGCAATTTTTATTCTGAGCTTGAGGAAGACAAGCATAAGTAGCAGTCAGCTTCTCAGGTATAAATATATGCTAATATGAGAATTTAAAAAGTATGTCGAACAGCATGTCGCTCAACGGCTGGAGTGGAGAACCCTGGTAAAACCCGGAGTCCATGAATTTGAAATACAATGGCGCTTTGAGCTTGACGCTACGCGCGACGAACTGGAGGCCCGACTACCTGCGGCGATCAGTTACAATTTTATCGATAGAGTGCACACGTGCCCGCAATGCACGCGGTTCTTTTCGAAAAAAATTCCCTATACAAGCCACATGCGAGCACACGAACGCCAACAGCTGCAGCGGAACTGATACAGTCGCCGAAACCGGCCGGAAATAAACAAACATTTTTTTTCTAGGTTATGCACTACGTTAAGCTACCAAAGTGAAAAAATAAAAATTATGTTATACAATCATTGCTTCGAATGGGAATCGAACCCACAACCAATCGCGATTACACTTCCCCACCGTTTTAAAGCATTATTCACACATTTACTATAAGAAACTATAGTACCATAATTTCTAAAACTTCAACAGTCATTACAAAATCTTTGAAAGTGCAAGACAAATCCTATTATGCAAAACTTGTTGGAACCATCGCATTACTTAGCCGTCCACTGCGAAGGTGAGTGTAGATAATGGTTGTAAGGTATTTTTATATACTACTAAATATTTATAGTTGTTTTATGGCCAAATTATACCAAATATTTACAAATTATAAATTTATGTGCTATTTGAATATATGAGAACGCCTGTCGTGGCGCAGAGGCACAAAGGCGACTATAGACGCGACAGGTTGTGGGTTCGATTCCTACTCCAGGAAAAGGGATTTTTCACTCGCCTTGTTACCAAACCCAGGAAGGGTTTGGTAACAAGGCAAAGCGCGGCGTTGAGTTCCTCCACTGAGCACGCAATACCTCAATACGGCAGTGGAGAACGGAGTGTCTTAACACTGGGTTCCCTCTGCATACCCTGCTATATGCGGGATACAGCGTGAAGCTAGGTAATGTATAATTGTATAATTTCATCAAGAACTGTTCAGCACTTTTTGTGTGAAAGAGGAACAAACATTTGCCCTCCACAAATTGTCACATTTATAATGTACATAAAATATACAAAACATACAAAAAATATGATAATTTCGACTAGTCTAGTCTACACGTATCTTTAAGAACTAATTTTTCTTGTATTTGTAAGGAAAAACTCAGGAAACTTTAATTAAACCATCCTCACTTTTCGCTCTTTTAAAGGTATTACTTAGTGACCAAATTATAGACACAGGGAAGTCACTCTGGTCTCTGGTATCCCGCATAGCAGGGAAGTCAGTCGGATGATTGAGGCAGTTCCCGTGGACCTCGGCCAGTGGCGGTAGAATAGACCGTGAGATTCTAGTGGTTATACAGACGACCTTTTTACAGCCGTTCCGGAGTCCTATATAACCCGTTCGAGTCCCCGTGGGCGGGTAACGGATTTCCTCACGATAAAAAAAGTGTAGCCAAAATTAACTAACTGTCCAGACCCTCCTCATCGCTGTATGTCCGAATTTTAGACATTGCGTGTTAAGTGGCGAAACTCAACGCCGCGCTTTATATGTATGAATTTCATGAGGTATTTATCCAACGCAACGACGATATGAAGTGCAAGTAAGAAAACACCGACGCTAATATCACATGGATCGCTAACGTTTTATATTAAAACTGCCATACAATGCCTTTGCGTTAACATGTCCTTGTTAAAGACGCGCTTACATGCTATCAAACTAAAATAAATATATGTATTACTATGTTCTAGTGTCCCCGTTGACGCGTTAACAACGCGGTATCTGCTAAGTAACGTATATGTCACTTTATATAAACATGGATGTCAAATCATCGTAGAAAGTGTAACATTTATTTTATTAATTTCATATATATTTTATGTATTATTTTAAAAAGATATTATCATTCTGCACTCCTTCTTTATAATCTATAAGTGTGCCAAGTTTCATGCTCCATCGTCCGCATAATTTTCGTAAAACGGGTACAAAGTTTTTGCTTCACTGCTTCACGCTAGATACGTGGTGGAGATAGGAGCGCGGACTGTTTAGGTGAACGTTGATGCGCATTCTAAAGAGGCCCCTTAAACCTACACGTTGGATCATAACTCCCAGGCACTCTCCGAACTCCTCTTTCTGCAACGCGATGGGCACGGTGAATCCATGGTGCGCTAAGAAATTTCTTCTCTTCTCTTATTATTGTTTAAACACTGTGATGACGGCGTTGGGTTACGCTAATTTACATGCAATGTTTTGATTTCGGGTGGACAGACGGAGTGTCTCGAGACTAGGTTATTTTTAACTATCCTGATTTGAATTACCTTCAAAGCATGATAGTAAACATGTACTTAAAAGTATTCAGGAATAAAGGTATAAATCATTCCTAATCCTCTTAAAAAAAAAGGAGGTTATGTAAAAGAGTTCTACTGTATTTTTTGCGTGTTATCTCATAAATTTTTATTGGCTAAACTGATTTTGGTTTCATTTTTTAAACGATAGATTAAATTAAGATGTGACAATTTTTTTTAAATTATTCGTAATATCGCATTTTCTATTAAAAATTCTAAATTATCCATAAATATACCATATAAACCAATTCTAAGCAAGGTAAGTAAGGAAGATAGTGCTCGGGGGTCATCACAAACAAATGAGGGGTGTAAATCCACCCCCCAAACCCTTTCTTGGCTAACATATGTACCGCACGGCAGCGGTTAAGACACACTTCAAGTGTTTCGGACGTTCTTGGGAATTTATAGGTTGAGTGTATTTCTATTGGTTTTGTTTTGTGTGGGTTATTGTGGTACCTTTATAGTGAATTGGGCTCTTGGATTGATTTATGTTTAGGATAAATGGGAAATTATTGTAGTGTGTGATTAATGTAATAAAGAATTTAATAAATGAAATATCGCCCATGAATAACGCCCATCGTGGCGCAGAGGCACAAGCGTGCGACTGTAAGCGCGATAGGTTGTGAGTTCGATTCCCACTCCAGGAAATGGAAGTTTTCATTTTTTGGGTCTGGTAACAAGGCAAAGCGCGGTGTTGAGTTCCGCCACTCAACACGCAATGCCTCAATTCGGCGGAAAGTGAGGAACGGAGTGTCTTAACACTAGGTTCCCTCTGCCTACCCTGCTATATGCGGGATACAGCGTGAAGCTATGTACTAAGAAAATAAAATTGATTTTAAATACAATGCATTAAGAAATATAATAATTACGAATAATTTACGAACTACTCTAAATTTATAGTTTAAATCTATATATTACTACGTGAAGAGATAACTTTGGATCCCTTTTTACGAAAATTACGTGGACAGAAGAGCATGAAACTTGGCACACTTATAGTTTATATAGAGAGAGAGTGCAGAATGCATCATTTTTAAAAAAATAATGCATAAAAAGTATATTAAATTAATAAAATAAATGTTACACACACTACCATGGTTTGACAACCATGTTTATATAAAGTGACATATACATTGCCAAAAGTCAACGCGTTGTTAACGCGTCAACGGGGACACTCGTTACAATAAATCCAAGAAAACTGATTTAAAATAGAATGCACTAAAATTATCAATTATTACAAATGCTCGTCAGATCTTAACTAAATGTATATGGTTCACCCAGAAAAAAAAGGGTAACACACATAGCAAAAATACAATCGAATTGAAAAATTTATTATTACTTAGTGAACAGTAAGAACAAAAATCCAATAATTAAAACCTTTCAATAGCTAACAATAACAAGTTTTAAAATAAAACTATCTTAACCGAATTATTCGCGTATATATTAATATTCGGAAATACATTTTTGGAAACCCAACATTTCGAACACTTTACAGTAGTCCGTGATTACAGGTAGACTGAGGGGGCATTCGTCAGTCAGTTGATACAATTATTATATCAAACGCAGTGGCGCAGAGGCACAAGCGTGCGACTGTAAACGCGACAGGTTGTGGGTTCGATTCCCACTCCAGGAAATGTAAAATTTAGTATTTTCATTTCTTGGGTTTGGTAACAAGACAAAGCGCGGCATTGAGTTCCGCCACTCAACATGCAATGCCTCAATTCGGCGGAAAGTGGGGAACGGAATTATTGAAAGAGAACGGAGTGTCTTAACACTAGATTGTCTGGTTCCCTCTGCCTACCCTATATGCGGGTTACAGTGTGAAGTTAAAAAAAAAAACCAGCAACGATTTCTTAGTCGCCTCGCGTACTGTCCTGGATACTTGCAGAATGAGCTGACTGTGTCTTGGCCTCTACTGTGGTGAGTTTGAGGCTTCAAAGTTGTTGTGAGTCAGTTATGACTCAATTGGTACAAAGTTCCCAACCATCTTTTTTTCTTTATGATACAGCATAAAGCAAGGCAGGGGGAACCTGAGAACCTAGTGTTAAGACACTCCGTTTTCTTAAGATTTCCGTTTCCCACTTTCCAACAATCCAACCATTTTCTCCACTGAAATTTGTATATTTTTGTATTTCAATAGCCTCACGGATTATCCTAGACCCTAGGAATATATTTATTTTCTCTAGTGGCTATATTAATATGTACAAATAACATACGCGGTTAATCCGATTAAAATAGTTTCATTTAATAACAGAATACCCAACAATTTGTCACAAAGAAATGAGAACGTAACGAAATTAATACAGCACACGTACACCCGATATCTAGTTGAATCAATCATCTTAATCAGACAGTGGGAGACAAAAACTAAGTATTTTTTACCCGAGCCGTCCCAAATTCCCAAAGCAACGTAATAGATAGAGGATGCGAAGAGTGAAACAATTCTTGCTGTAATTGGGGTAGCCTCGAGAGGACCTCTGACACGTTGACGTATGGCAATATTGTGTTAATGTGTATCTCTTACGTGACATGTTTTGAGTTTTCTTTAAATATAATATATTAATTAGGTTTAAATATCTATTATTATTAATATTGAATAATTTTATTTCCTCACTCTGGTAACAAGGCAAAGCGCGGTGATGAGTTTTGTCTTTCAGCCTCAGTTCAGGGGAAAGTAGGCGAAATCTTAAGAGAACGGAGTGTCTTATCACTGGGCTCTCATATTCCCTCTGTCTGCCATGCTATGTATACGCGGGATACAGTGTAAAAAAGTAGTTTTTGAGTTATTCGTAATAATTTTACTTTGAATTGAATTTTATTTGAAGTCGGTTTTCTTTTTTGATGTTATTTTTTGTTTATCTTTATTTATCTTATTCAATAATTCTGCCAAACTGTTAAGTTTATGCCAAATTTTGCCTTATTACCAGAGCGAGGAAACGAAAATGCTAAATATTATATAATATTTTCATTTCCTGGAGTGGGAATAGAACCCACAACCAGTCGCGTTTACAGTCTCGCTTGTACCTCTACGCCACGAAAGGAAATCAACTAAGGTCTCACATCGAACTTGTCAAGCCAGTAACACCAATTTTTCTTCAAATAACAACCAACGTCGAGATGAATGTCAAAACATCGTACGCTGAATAAAATATAAGGCAAGGCGAGTGCTCAGTTTTCGCGATATAATGCTATTGATAAATTTACCAGAGCTCCTCAGTTCTCTCACATGGTATTACGGGGTGGTAGGGTGTATCTATTATTATGCCGGGCAGGTCGCGACGTGTATGTGTAGGGTTGATCAATATATTTTGGATAGATTAATAATTATTTTAAAATAATGGTTTTTGTTGTTAATTCTTGTGTTTTTAATTTTTTTTAATAATGATAGTTGTTGTTAATGATATTATTTTTTTATAATTGTTACAATGATGTGAGGAAGGATAAATAGATGTTTGTTACCATATTTTGTACCGAAAAGCTACTAAACGATCTGAATGAAATAGATATATAAGCTACAAGTAACGCTACTACAATTTAAACAAATTCATAACAGATTTTTTTAAAATGAATTTGTAAGCCTGTGTATAGTAATAAGTAATGTTTTCTAAAATATATAATATTATATGCAGTGATATTTAAATAGAATTAAATTTCTGTTTTACTTTCTTGTACTTTATTAAATACATATATTGAAGACTGTAAGCAATGAAACAAATTATTGTTTGATTATTTTAGTTGTATTTAAAATTTATATTTGAAACTGACTATTTTCAGTCATTTATATTATTTAACACAAAACGTAATATTTACGATTTAAATTTATTATTTTAATAGAATATTTATCTATTAACATCACAAAATTGCCACATCACAATCAATTATTTTTTAAAACAAAATTAAAAACTTACCATAATAATAATATTTTTTTAATAATTAAAAAAGAATTTTGGTAAGTGGCAACCCTCTATCCAGGCCGCCGGGACGCCACCGATGACTTGTCATTAATAACGACAGAGGAAATGTATCAAAAGGTGACGTGTGTCCCTTCGTCTGTCTCCAGCCTTATTTATGATTGTAACAAACAATATTTATTTCGTTTATAGATACTGTTTATATGTGCATTAGTTGTTATGTATTTATAGATATGCCATTCAAATTAGCTTGTATTGTGTGCGGCGTTTAGTTACGCTGTTTAATAGTCAATATTATAGTGAACGTAAAAAAACGTCGTAGCGCAGAGGCACAAGCGTGCGACTGTAAACGCGACAGGTTGTGGATTCAATTCACTCCACTTAATCCCACTCCAGGAAATAACATTTTTCATTTCCTGGGTTTGGTAACAAGGCAAAGTGCGGCGTTGAGTTCCGCCACTTAGCACGCAATGCCTCAATTCGGTAAAAAGTGGGGAACGGAGTGTCTTAACACTATGTTCCTTTTGCCTATCCTGCTATACGCGGGATACAGCGTGAAGCTATGTATATATGTATGTATTGTAGTGGGAAGAAGTGAACGGAGTGTCTTAACACTTAGTTCTCTCGACTATTCTGCTATGAGGGATAAAACATGAAGCTGTTTTGTTCTTTATGGTCTAATTGGCAATTTATGGATACTTGAATAATTTTATTTTTATTTTCATGAAGTATTTAAAAAAATATGCAGTAAAAGTGTCTATACATTAATAAAGTAATTACAAAATTTACATAAGAAATGACAACTTTAATTCATAAGCAATATTTTGTTAAGCTTTTTATATATATTTTTTAAACATTTTTTTTCGGCTTCACGCTTTTTAATAGGGTAGGCAGAGATAATCTGCATACTATCAAGATAAACCATTCACCACATTCGACCCAAATTCGACACATCACTTAGTACATAACGAAACTCAACGCCGTACCGCGATATTATACCAGAACGGAAAAATTAAATAAGAAGAACATAGATAGACAAAAACATTAATATTATTTTGTTAATAATTAAAACTATTTAAGTTTTACTTTAAAAATTTATCTTCGAGACTGTCGGTCATTTACCAAGTTAACTTTAAAAAGGTTCCAATGCTCCAAACAAAAAATAAAATACTTAATAACCATAATTTAAGTTCATTAGTATTTAAAAAAAAATCAAAATGTTGCATTAAACAAAAATAATTACACAAGACTTGTAATTAAAAAAAAACAACAGACAATAACTCCATCCGTTCGTCCTTTAAAACAAGGAATTTAAATTATATAACGTACACACAAATCTCTGAAAAGGAAATTTATTACTGCCTATATCTTACTTTATTTATAAGAAAGCAGAAGGGAGATGAAATTACGTGAAACCATTTGGAATCTGAGTGAAATACGTTTCCACCTTATGTGTTATATTTTCATTCGTGCCTACTTAGACGATTGCTTGTTGAATATCAGATATAGGTTTTTTATTGTTTTTTATGCTGTTGTTGTTTTAGGGTAAACGGTGTACGACCTTTTTTTATTTTTTTTCTTATGTTAAGCTATTATTTTTTATCTGTATTTAAAAATAATTATTAGCTAAAGAAATCTATTAAAATGGTTTTGTGTTGTATCAAATATGAAAACTTAGGTGTGAGTGACAAAAGAATTGTCTCATACATGTAAGACGAAAATCATTTTTATATTTTTTTATTATGTTAAAACCAATCAATCAAATTAAAATAAAGAT
>JAKGSA010000573.1:80421-128073 GCA_033558755.1 Philaethria dido
GGAACACATCATAAGATATTTGGCGGTTCGTCTTTGACATGATAGTGGTCGCGAGCCAGACGGAGGACGAACCTCCTACCACCAAACAAGATGAAGTGGATAGTAAAGTTCTGCCACTTAACACACAATATCTCAAAATCGGGCCGGAAGCAGCAAACAGTATTTGTAACTAGGTATTCTCTGCCTACCCAGCAGGTTAAAGTAAACCTATATTTTTTTTTTAAAAAGTATGTTATTGAAAACCTATATGAAAAAAGTGTGGCAATAAATTCCTCTGATTACAGAAATTGTACATTTTTTTTTATAGTTGTTGGGTAGTAAAAAGGTTAAAGTAAAAAAAAGTAGGTTTTATATGCTTTATGCAAATCATTTTATTTGTATATTTTATGAATTGAGGTTAAAAGAACTATTCTTTCAACAGTCTTGAAAAAAGAGGAGGTTCTTATTTTGAATGTATTTTTTTACTTTGTTGCCGTATAACTTTGTATTATGTGAGCCAATTTTGATTAGTCTTTTGTTATGTGATAGCTAGTGCTTCTGATTTAATGCCATTTAAATTTATTTAGATCTTTTTTTTTCTTTTTTTTTCAACTTCGCGCTGTATCCCGCATATAGCAGGGTAAGCAGAGGGAACCTAAGAACCTAGTGTTAACACTCCGTACTCTTACAACAATTCCGTCCCCCACTTTCCGTCGAATTGAGGCATTGCGTGCTGAGTGGCGGAACTCAACGCCGCGCTTTGCCTTGTTACCAAATCCAAGAAAATGAAAATACTGACCCACAACTTGTCGAACCCACAACCTGTCGCGTTTACAGTCGCACGCTTGTGCCTCTGCGCCTCGACAGGCGTTAAGATTTATTATATAGGCGTATTTAAGTAGTTTTATAGTTATTCGTAATGATTGTACTCTTTAGTGCACAATTCTCAATGTAAGAACATAAAATTTTGCATCCATACTTGGACATGTTCCTAAGTGTTCGAGTCCTTTATCAATACAATTTTTAATACAATATTTGCAAAGTCAACCATGTAATTGATATAATATTATATTTTTTTTACTATTACCATGATCTATCATTGCACTTTGATTGTTGAAACTACATCCCGCTATCATGTCCCGAAAAAGGAATCGAACGCACAACCACGTGCGCTTTCGGCTACTCACTGCACTACGATGGTCTCAGTCACTTATCGTATTAATATTGATTCTTGAAGCAAAAACTTTGTACCCTTTTTTACTAAAATAACGCGGACGGAGGAGCATGAAACTTGACACACTTACAGTTTATATAGCGAAGGAGTGCAGAATGATTATATCTTTTTAAAACAAGGCAAAAATATATATATTAAATTAATAAAATAAATGTTACACACACTACCATGGTTTGACTTCCATGTTTACATAAAGTGACATTACACGTTGCTAGGCACCGGATACACTAGTTTCCATAGAAACACAATATTTCCACGATAATCATGTTAAAACTAAACAATGAACACGTTACAATGGTCATCTGAGGAGGTCAATTTCTAGTCCTCCATTAATCTCACTTGGAACGTTACCGCCGAATTAATTACCCTCTGACCATACGATTTAATAGGTTTCCTGAGGGACCCTGAGGTTTCCGATTAAATCACTACTTCTCATAGGGCGATTTATAGTGACCGGTACTTGGGCGTTGATTTAGGTAGTACTGGAAGTGCCTGTGATATACTTAAACTTATTATTAAAACAAGTGTCAACGTTGACGCGTTAATAACGCGTCCTAGCAACATATGTATATGTCACTTTATATAAACATGAACGTCAAACCATGGTAATGTGTATTACATTTATTTTGTTAATTTTATATATTTTTTATGTATTATTTTAAAAAGATACTATCATTCTGCACTCCTTCGCTATATAATCTATAAGTGGGCCAAGTGTTACGTTCCTCTATCCGCGTAATTTTCGTAAAAAGGTGTACAAAGTTTTCGCTGCACAAATATATAGATTTCTATTTAAAAAATTAATATAAGAAATATTACACACACTACCATATGTTTGAAACACACTATTGTATAAAGTGATATACACGTTGCTAAGGTAACCTGTATTTTACACGTCAATAGGGCTACTAGTTCAAATAAATCGTTACATTATCGTAAAAATTACTTGAAATGAATCGGACAATTAGTATTGTGCATGAAATAATAATTTTATTATCGTCTAGAGGCCACGATAGTGCTTCATTCAGATTATTTGTTTGTATATTAATTACTTTTATATCTGTACTAGGCTTTACGCTGTATCCTGCACATAGCAGATTAGGCAGATGGAATCAGAGAACCTAGTGCTAAGACACTCCGTTCTTCACTTTCCGCCGAATTGAGGCATTGCATGCTGAGTGGCGGAACTCAACGCCGCGCTTTGCCTTATTACCAAACCCAAGAAATGAAAATATTAAACTTTCATTTCCTGGAATAGGAATCGAACCCACAACCTGTCGTTTACAGTTGCATGCTCGTGCCTCTGCGCCACGACAGCTTGAAATTTTTATGTTGTTTAAATACCATATAAATAGTTACGATCTGACGATTGGTTACTGAGTTATTCGTAATATTGTTACTTTTAAGTGCATTTTTTTAACCAGTTTTCTCTTTTTATTAAAATCCAAATTTTTATATTTAGTTTTTTAATACCATTATAAATAATTAATAAATTTAAATGAAGCATATCCAGATATCTATAACAATTCTAATCGTGAGGTTGCCCTTTGCCTCGATATAACCTCTTTCCCGACCCGATTGTTCATCTGGACTTGTACTTTTCATCGTTAGCCATTTCAACGGTCCCTTTCTAAATGGAATTTCTTTAATTTCATGAAAATTGTAGTTAACAAACGTATTATGTACCTTTTACATTAACGACTAATTATCGAAATGTTCAAAATTATATTATCTATATAGATTTTAGCTATTTTTTTTAATATTTTGAAGACCTAAGTTACTATCTGACGTCGTGGGTTCGATTCTCACATGTAGAAATTATTATATTTGATGTATGTTGAGTTGCAAGCAACACATAATGTTTTCAATTTAGACGTAAAGTGGAAAACGGAACGTGTTGACTGGCTTCTCTCTGTCTATCTTGCTGTGTTATATAACAAAAACAAAAAAAATATTCAAAATAATATATTAATAATGTATAAAAAATATTTTTTATAGCTTCACGCTGTATCCCGCATATAGCAGGGTAGGCGGAGGGAACCTTATGTTAAGACACTCCTTTCCCCACTTTCCGCCGAATTGAGGCATTGCGTGCTCAGTGACGGAACTCAACGCCGCGCTTTGCCTTGTTACCAAACCCAGAAAATGAAAAATTCCATTTCCTGGAGTGGGAATCGAACCCACAACCTGTCGCGTTTACACTCGGACACTTGTGCCTCTGCGCCACGACCGGCCTCTAAATTACATATTTTCTAAAAACATAACTACCCTCTTCCCAAGACGTACTAGGTATATCTTTAAACATCATCATGTCACTTAACCCAAATTACCTTAATCAGATAGGCGATTCCTCCTAACTTGCCATCATGGCTCCACAATTTACCTTCACTCCTTAAGAGCCTAAACCAAATATTGTCACAATTATAAGATAACATCATGCTATAAACATGCGGACGATGAGTTCCCTTCGGCGTATACGCTAACCCACTGAGATTTTGGTATTTCAAGAGTAATGATTATCGTTTTATATTTTTAGGCTTTGCATAAATTTAAATATTTAAAAAAATAATAATTTAACTTAATTATTTCTTTCTTTTTTAACTTCACGCTGTATCCCGCACATATCATGTACTCTGCTATGTGCGGGAGGGAATCTGAAAACCTAGTGTTAACACATTCCATTCTTTTCAATAATTCCGTTCCCCACTTTGAGGCATTGCGTGTTGAATGGCGGAACTCAACACCGCGCTTTTTGCCTTGTTACCGAACCCAAGAAATGAAAATAGTAAATTTTAATATTTCCTGCCTTCTATATTAAAAGAAATAATCTAACTTAATTATTTCTTTCTTTTTTAACTTCACGCTGTATTCCGCACAAAGCAGAGTAGATAAAGGGAATCTGAAAACTTAGTGTTAAGACACTCAGTTCTCTTTAATACTTCAGTTCCGCACTTTTCGCCGGATTGAAGCGTTGGGTGCTGAGTGGCGGAATTCAACGTCACGATTTGCCTTGTTACCAGAGCGAAGAAATGAATATACTAAATATTAATTATTATAAATATTTAATATTTTATTCCCTATTATTTTTTTTCCCTATTATTTTATTCCCTGTGTGTGTGTGTGTGTGTGTGTGCGTGCGTGCGTGCGTGCGTGCGTGCGTTTATATTAATTGCTTGCTATCTTCATCTTAAAAATTTTGCAATTAGCTTTATCTGTATTTTCTCTTTTTTTATTGTTTAATGTGATTAATACTGGTGTTTTAAATTAAAACTTTTATACTTTGCCAGTATTTAATGAGACCTTTTTTCAATTTTTTATTTTTTTTAGCGGGACTCGAACCCGAACCTTTTGGAAACAGTCCAAAAGGTTTAGCTAATTAAGCAAAACGTTCTTATCGAGTTCCGTTGAAATTCTTATACGTTCTATGGCCAGTAGTTTTGCATGCATGTTGCCTGTTTATTTTAGTAACAACAAGCCTTTTGTTTATATATATATATATATATATGTATATATATATATATATATATATATATATAGAAATTTTGTATATATTTTTTAATTTTAATCACATTTAAGACAAAGAGAAATCAAATTTTATTTTTTTTTTAATTCACGCTGTAACCCGCACTTTCCGCGGAATTAAGGCATTGCGTGTTGAGTGGCGGAACTCAACGCTGCGGTTTGCCTTGTTACCAAACCCAAGAAATGAAAATACTCAATTTTACATTTCCTGGAGTGGGAATCCAACCCACAACCTGTTGCGTTTACAGTCGCAAGCTTGTGCCTCTGCGCCACGACAGGCGTTTCATACATTTTCCAAAAAAATATTTATATATTTTTTATATTAATAGGTTATCCTATTTAACATAAACCGGATACAAACAAACGTAACCAACTTCACAACTCCTATATCAGCCCCAAACAATTAAATAATGGGAGTTGAACTTAACATCATTAGAGCGGAAACAAGTGATCGCATCCCAACAAAGAGCTAAGACGTTCTACTTTGCTCTAAGATCGTTTTATTGCGAGCCCGGATGGACTTCTGGGATAGATGGTGGGGAATGTAAATTTAGTGGCAACCGGACGCAAGGAGGTGAGCATTGGATTGTTTTGTTTTCGGTCCCCGCATTAAGGCTGGCTGTGTTTGACACCGATGTGTAATTTAGGAGTTATTTGTAATGTTTTTTGGGTTCTTGAATTTTGTGAAATATAGTTGGAAATGGATTATTTAAGTGAGTTTAAATGAGGAGGTTCTCCATTCGATTTTTTCAGGTTTTTAACCAATTCTGATTTTTTATTTTTATTTTAGGTACTTAAACTCTGATAAGTAGTTTTTGAGTTATTCGTAATATTTTTTTTTGTGTATTTTAATTGAGTCAATATCCTTTTTTTGCTTAAATTTTAAATATTTTGTTAAAATCTTAGTTATTAAAGTACTAGTAGGTATAATATTTTTTTGTATTTTTTTTATAAATTTATATATTTTATGGAGTAACTATAGGAAATATAGTGTTACTTCACTCTTTTCTCTACTTATTGCTTTTTAGGAAAATAGAATTAGAAAATGTGTCCTATTATATGAAGATTATAAAAATTCCCGACCGGTACAACCAAAAATTTAGTTTCGCCAGTCACGAAATGTCTTGGATTCGAACAGAGAGAGGAGAACGTAGTGTTTCTCTCCGTCCCCTATGATTTTCTTTTGCGAACCTAAAAAGAACAATAGTTTACATTTCTATGTAACGTTTAATCCATTCGGTATTTATACAAACATTTCAGTCAATTCTATACTCAAGCCTTACACGTAGTGGATTCAAATTCCAACATCATTTATTTCGGGGGTAGCCAAGACGATCGCGTGTTAAGAACGTTTCGCAAAGGCCTTTCTTAGACGTGTTAGATCGATGTGGTTAATATATGTGAATCGAAATACCCTATGCTTTAATTTGCCGGTTGTCTATATGTTGCGATTGTAGGCTTATTTATTAAGATAATTGGCCATTAACTAGAGCACAAGCGTTTGATGGTTGCGGGTTCGATTCCTGCTACAGGTAATGAAAATATTAAATATTTACAATAAAGTTAGTGTTCTCACTGACGCGTTAACAACGCGTTGTCTTTAGCAATGTATTTGACACTTTATAGAAACATGGATGTCATTATTTAAAAAAAAAGTTAGCATTCTGCACGCCTTCTCTATATAAACTATAAGTGTGCCAAGTTTCATGCTCTTCCGTCGAATTGAAGCTTTTCGTGGCGCAGAGGCACAAATGTGAGACTGTAAACGTGACTGGTTGTAGGTTCGATTCCTACTCCAGGAAATGAAAATATTAAATATTTATAAAAATGAATTAGCACATAGCATGTTAGGCAGATGGAAACTGAGAACCTAGTGTTTAGACACTGCTTATTAATATTTCCGTTCCTAAATTTCCGTCGAATAGAAGCGTGTCATGGCGCAGAGGCACAAATGTGAGACTGTAAACGAGACAGGTTGTGGGTTCGGTCCCCACTCCATGAAATAAAAATATTAAATAATATTTAGTATTTTCATTTTTTCGCTCTGGTAACTTCGCCACGCACGCAATGTCTCAATTCATCGGAAAGTGGGGATCAGGAATCTTAATAGAACGGAGTGTAGGCAGAGGGAACCAGAAAATCTAGTGTTAACTAGATTTTCTGGTTCCCTCTGCCTACCCTGCTATATGCGGGATACAGCGTGAAGCTATTTGTAAAGTGTATTGGTAGAAGTGAGGCTCCTTAGGGGCGGTAGACGGATCGGTGCAAATCTTAAATGTACCTTAGCGTGGTTACTGAGAAGTTTATTAGCTTTTAGATTGCCCTTTTTCTTGTTGTTATATATATGTACAGTTATCTAGTAATTTGTAGTTGTTTCTAGTACTCGGATGATCTTTTCATGAGATTTTTTTATATTTTCATTGAATTATAATTAACTAATACATGCTTATAATTATTTTCGAAATTATAAGGCTTATTTGTTTGTTTAACCTTCTTCAAAGTTTTTTGTGTGTTACCGTATAAGTTTTTACTAGATGAACCAATTTTGATTTTTTTTTATATGATAGCTGCTGATGTGATACCCTTTGAAATAATAATACTTTTTTTTTTAACTTCACGCTGTATCCCGCATATAGCAGGGTAGGCAGAGGGAACCAGAGAACCTAGTGTTAAGACACTTCATTCTCTTTGAACAATTCCGTTCCCTACTTTCCGCCGTATTGAGTGGCGGAACACAACGCCGCACTTTGCCTTGTTACCGAACCCAAGAAATGAAAATACTAAATTTTACATTTCCTAGTAATATATAATAATAAATTCTTTATTCTTTAACATAGACAAATACATAGTACATATTTAACATAGTACATGTTAAATATGCATTTGTAATATAACTAAGGTTAGGTAACGAGCTGTCTTACATCCAAACTAGGATCCAGCCTGTATTTCAGATATCAGATCCTCAACCTACCCGATGGTAAGTGGCTACCTTCGCCCATAGACATCTAAAACACCAGAGGTGTTGTAAATGCGTTGCCTACCTAGACAATACAGATGGAAGGGGAGGAAAATGTAGTAGTTCACTATCGGAACCACCACATTCTGGGGAAAGGTTGGGGTGGGACAGGGGAAAATTAATTAAGATCTGAAGTGTAGTTTTTGAGTTATTCGTAATAATGTTACATCTTAGTACATTATCTTTGAAGTCCATTTTATATTTGCTAAAATCAAAATTGTATTTAAACATAATATATAATTAAATAACTAAAACACACCTCACCATAATATCGAGACATTATTAATTAAAATGAAGGAAGCCGCTTTCCCAAGGCGCAGACCTCGCCTTGGGCCGGTAAATCCTTATGAGGACACGTAATCCGACCAAAGGACTAAGCATCGATACGGTTATTTGTATTGAGATCACGTGTGCATTATGAATCAAATTATATGAGAGAATAGATATCAACAATCATTTGTTAGGACTAAATTTTATTATATATATTTATTGGTATTGCGTGCTGAGTGGCGGAACTCAACGCTGCGCTTTTATTCTTATGTGGTAATGAAAGTACTAAATATTAATTATAAACATTTAATAATTTTAAACGCCTGTCGTGGCGCAGAGGCACAAGCGTGTGACTGTAAACGCGACAGGTTGTGGGTTCGATTCCCACTCTAGATGGAATTTTTCGTTTCCTGGGTTTGGTAACAAGGCAAAGCGCGGCGCGCAATGCCTCAATTCGGCGGAGAGTGGGGAACGGAGTGTCTTAACACTAGGTTCCTCTGCCTACCCTGCTATACGAGTATGCGGGATACAGCGTGAAGCTATGTATGTATGTCAATCTATATAAACATTTAATATTTTCATTTCCTAGAGTGGTAATCGATCCCACAACCTATCGCGTTTACAGTCGGACGCTTGTGCCACGACAGCCATCAATTCGGTAGAAAGTGGCGAACGGAAATTTTAAAGAGGACGTAGTGTCTCAACACTAGATTCTCAGATTATCTCTGTCTACTCTGCTATGCGAGACAAAGCGTGAAGATTTTTGCTAATTAATATTATTTTAACTGCAGTACTTTTGAATGTTATTATTTTAATCAGTGTAGGGTGTATTTACTTCCTCTTATATATTAAATACTTGATTATTAAAAACAACAAGTATAATAATCACTCAGCATACTATTATTATAAATGGAATGGAAGAATATCAGTCTTTTCCGCAAAAACTGCTAATCAGATCTAGATGAAATTTGCATATATACATAGCTTTACGCTGTATCCCGCATATAGCAGGGTAGGCAGAGGGAACCTAGTGTTAAGACACTCCGTTCCCCACTTTCCGCCGAATTGAGGCATTACGTGTTGAGTGGCGAAACTCAACGCTGCGCTTTACCTTGCTACCAAACCCAGGCAATGAAAAATTCCATTTCCTGGAGTGGGAATCGATTCCACAATTCACGCTTTTTTTTTTTTTTTTTTTATATGGATAACGGATGGCAAACGAGCAGAAGGACCACCTGATGGTAAGTGGTTACCTTCGTCCATGAACATCTACAACACCAGAGATGTTGTAGATGCGTTGCCAACCTAGAGGATACTGATGGAAGGGGAGAACAATGTAGTAGTCCGCTATCGGAACCACCACATTTTAGGGAAAGGATGGGTGGGAAAGGGGAAACCTGGCTTACATGCCATCGAACCGGAACACAACATACGATATTTGGCGGTTCGTCTTTGACATGATAGTGGTCGCGAGCCAGACGGAGAACGAACCTCCTACCACCAAACAAAACCTCTCTGCGCCACGACAGACGTTACATGAAACTTTATAACAATATAGCTCATAAATGAGAAAAAACACACAGACTGAACATTATGTGTAATTGAATACAGTACATTATATATTACACATAAAAACAAAAGCAATTACACATACAGAAACATCAACAAATATAACAATGGCTTTAATATCTCACAAAGATAAACAATTATCCCTGAGACGATATATTACCCTCAACTTATAAGACATACACCGTCATAAGTTATTAGTAGGTGCCCAGAGTATTCGATAGATGGATAAATTACTTCATACAGTGGATACTTAACAGGTTTCTCTAAAGTCTTGGCTACATCCCTCCCATCTTTGATTTTAGCTATTTTTACACATATTAAATGAAAGGGATGTCGTGGGGCAGAGGCAGAAGGTTGTCTGTTCGATTCCCACTCCAGGAAATGAAAATATTAAATAATATTTAGTATTTTGGTTTCCTCGCTCTGGTGAGAAGGCAAAGCGCGGCGTTGACTTCCGCCACTTAGCAATTCGACGGAAAGTGGGTAACGGAAATGTTAAACGGAGTGTCTTAACACTAGGTTCTTTGGCTCCGTCTGCCTACTTGCTATGTGCGGGATACAGCGTGAAGCTAAAAAAATATGAAAGAATTTAACCCGATTAATCGCGTAGTACTATAGTAGTACTCTTCTGTAAAGAATTGGAAACATTGGGCTTCTAAAAATGTATATTCGAATACTAAAATATACGCTATTAATCCGGTTAAAATAGTTCCATTTAATATACATACATCCTTGCTGTTAGCTAAGATTAAGTTTGTGTAAGGTTTAGTATGTATATGGAATTAATTCGCCGAAAAGTGGGGAACGGAAATGTTAAGAGAACGGAGTGTCTTAACACTAGGTTTTTGCGCTCTGCCTACCCTGCTATATGCGGGATATAGCATGAAGTTAAAAAAAAATATTATGTGAATAAGGTTGTGTGAGAGTAAACGCGTTCGGTTGTAGGTTCGATTACCATTCGAGGGAATGATTGTGTTTAAGTTTTCATTTTGTGCGATATTGAGCTCCGCCACCTAATACAAAACGTCTCGAATGTTGGCGAAAAGCGGTGTAAGGAGTGCTTCAACACTAGGTTCTCGCTGACTTTATTATACGGGATGAAAAGTGAAGCTCCTTTTTTATTAGTAAGTAAGTACTTTGTAAGGCCTATGTCAAGAGACATCCTGATCAACAAACTGGCTGCTGATAAAAGAAAAATATATTTATGTAAGAAATATTGTATCATGGTCAGAGAATAAAGGCTATTATTATTATTATTATTTAAGTACTTTGTAATGTTTTAATTGGTTTTTATTAATTAAAAATATGTTTCAAAATTTTGTTTAATAGTATATTTATTTATCTTAATACTTGTCTTAACATTGTTTTGTTCGAACACTCAATATTTTTAAAACCTAATCTGTTGCCTGGCGTATAAAGTTCTTAGATTTATTTCCAAATAACTATTCGTACAAGACAAATCAAAAATGGCATTAGAAGAAAAAGGATACGGATGAATGTTTACAGTGATAGATTATATGAAAAAAATACAAAAACAAATATAAAGTACAAAAATAAATGAAATATATTTTGTATTATGTACCTATAATAAAAGTATTAATTTTTAATTGTTAATATACTTGAAATATTTAAGACAATATTAAATATATTTTCAAAACGAATCGTAAATGATTCGACATCAGCCACTTTAATATTTCCATCTACAGAAAATAGCATCAAATTGTAGCAATTCATTTTAACGTTGATTACATTTTTTTATCCCGATAATCTCCGTCAACATTTTTCTCAAGCAATTTATTTCGATGCATAAATCTAGACGGCGAGTGTGAACCAGCTTAAAGCTAAGATGGGAGGGGTACCTCCCTCCTCCCTGGCTATAGCCTGCACGGCTAGCGAATATGTAAGCCCACGGGTGTTCATTAACTGAGCATGTTAAGCCGATGATCGCAGATAGTGCTAGTACCGTTTTCACGAAACCTGGACCCTGATTGAGAAAGGCATTATACAGTCTTACCAGGAATACTGAATAGGACTCAAATTGGATACTTAAAAGCACAAAGCAGGTGAACGCTAAGCTCTTAATCCGCCATTTTCGCTAAGAAAATAATTTCTTATTTTAAATCAATGAATTGTAAAAGCAATTATACAAATGTGAAATAAATTCGGAACGCTCATTAAAGATTAAACTCTAATTTAATGTCTCGCACTTGTACGTACGAAAACAAAATGGCGTCATGTAATACGTACATCGAATACTTGAGACTCGTTCTTTTCCCGCCTCCGAGTGTCGTTGGCGGCATTAAATCTTAATAAAACACGTCATGCATCACGATGGCGCCCTTTGATTTCTCACTCGGCAAACCGCGTCTCCGCATATCAAAGAAAATCACAACTCTTTTCATTGCGCGCCGATAGAATGTTCACAAAGACCAGCTTAATTGATCCCCCATTCCGCCCACTGCTTTTAAAAATGTTACCGTAGAGGGAACGTGGAGCGACACGCCGGAGACCTCGATAGCGTGGACAGTGTACCTTCAATTTATTAATACAAATAAGCGAGACTGGTCCTTCGAGCCCCAAGCTGGCTACGCTTTCAAAAGAAGCCTCTATTGTGTTCAACCCTCAATCACGGTCTCGATTATCGGAAAGAAAACACTCATCTATATTTTAAATAATGATCAGGACATGGGTCGGGGCGAACAATCGAGAATGATGAATTGTATACGACACCAGCCTTGAGAGTCGTGTAGTGTTGTCGTAGTTAGCACCCTTATTATATGTAGGCAATGAAAAAAACATTGCAAAAAATTATATTTTATACCTACTTATAATATTGTCAGTATAAAGGTCAATCAGTTTTGTGTACATTTCTTTTTACGAGAGAAAAGTTGGAAATGTAACATCACAGGTATTGAATGAAAGTAATTCAAGTCATTAGCGTAAAAAAAATATCAGGCCCGCTACTTGTCTGATAAGCGAGATACATAATTAGATTTACCAGCAACATGCCCTTTGGGGTGTACTCCGTATACTAATCAACAGCATTCACAGAAAATATATTCTAAGAAAAGAGGCTGAAATTTAAAAAAAGGCGTCGACAAACAGCATTTAATGAACGCCCCCCCACCCATACATCATTAACTGGTAGGGGTGTCGCACAAACAATCTCGTTCCAGTTTCGCGAAAGGCACTGCTTGATAGTAGGTAGTAGTGGATTCGTTACAGCAAGACCTCGAGTGGTAGCCATTGTGAGTTGAGGACGTCTGCGCTGTTGTGTCCGAGATGTGGATAATTGCCCCCGCCGCCTGTAAAGAAAAAAATATGTTGCATTGGGAGATATCGTCATTGTTTTCTGCTTCGATATACGTTGCTGTTTGCGTGTCATCTACTCAATGATTATGAGTATTATGGTGTGTGTAAAAAAAAAAGAAAAATACATTAAATATATAAATATAGAATAAATATTACATACAGTATGTACCCTACTCATATCATTGCGACATTTCTTGACTATATATGTACAATTATTACTTTTTTACGTAAAAAACAACTGAACACATTCAAATTAAATTTTACAATAGAACATCAGCTTCATAGCTTCACGCTGTATCCCGCATATTGGAGGGTAGGCAGAGGGAACCTGAGAACCTAGTGTTAAGACACTCCGTTCTGTTTCAACAAATCCGTTCCCCATCGTTTTTACCAACACACCACTCGGGTCTAGTCGCGAGGTAAAGCTAGTTACACATAAATTTTAGTGTATGTAAAATATGTCACTTTATATAATCTTCATGCTTTATCCACATTTGATAGACAGAGAGAACCTAGAGTTAGGACACTCAGTTCTCATTTGAATTTGAGACTATGTGTGTTGAATGGCGGAGCTTAACGCCGCGCGTTGAGTTTTAACTTTATATAAATTACGCCTGTTTTACGTTTCAACAGGTCTCTTAGTTATTATTGATGGGTATATTAATATTTTACAATTTTTAACTATAATTAAATAATATCTAACGAATACTTATTGAGTTTCCGTTCCACATAGTGGGTAACGGAATGTCTTAACACTAGGTTGTCAGGTTCGATTTCCAGCTATGCTGATATGCGGGTTACACCATGAAGCTAAGAAAAAAAAACCATTTTATTTGAATTCAGTAAAAATATCTAAAATTAATATTATTATCCAAAAATGATTAATGAGTCACAATTAATGAGTCACAATTAATGAGTCACAATTAATGAGTCACAATTAAGTTTCTCATCGTCTTTCACAATCGCTTGCAGCGCCTGTCGCCTCAGGCCCTGAACGTTGATAAAATCAAATTGAAATTATTCGGAGTGAAACCCACCATGGCATCTTGAAGTCAACAATGGGCTGTCGACTTGTTCTTTGCGTTGCACCGTTATTAAAATCTCGTGAAACAATCGACTTGAAAGCGCACTTCCGTTCGCTGTGTACAGACGTGGCACGCCTGTCGAGAAATCGTTAGAAAATTATATTGCTTAGCATTTTATGTTATTCACTTTTGGAAGATGATTGTTGTACAGTACTTGTTTTATTATAAGATGTAGGTAGAGCGGAGTGTTTTGACACTACGTTCTTTCTAAGTACGGGATAAGGTATAAATTTGCTATATTTATGAGAGCTCCTCGTATATGCATGAGAAAGAAAAAGGATACCTTAGGTCATTTACAATTATCATTATACTATATAAATATATTTTAAAAATTCTTATTTCTGCGATGCGACCTTAGAATTATCATATTTATACGTAATGTAAAATCTTTGGATCCCGTGTTATGAAAACTATATTGACCGAGACGTATGGAGATTAGCATATTATAGTGTACATACAGAAAACCAATATTTTTATAATTATGTATTAGAAATAGATGAAATTAATAAAATAAATATACATATATTCAATATACTTCTATATAAGATGACATATGGACTCGTTGCCAAGGCAACGTATAATTTACACGTTAATCAGGCTACCAGTATTGATAAAAAGTATATACGCATATATATACATATTTAACGCCTGTCGTGGCATAGAGGCACAAGCGTGCGACTGTAAACGCGACAGGTTGTGGGTTCGATTCCCACTCCAGGAAATGGAATTTTTCATTTCCTGGGTTATGTAACAAGGCAAAGCGCGGCGTTGAGTTCCGCCACTCAGCACGCAATGCCTCAATTTGGCGGGGAAAGTGGGGAACGGAGTGTCTTAACACTAGGTTGCCTCTGCCTACCCTGCTATATGCGGGATACAGCGTGAAGCTATGTATATATGTATGTACGCATATATAAACATCAAATATAGGTGCAAAAGTTTCTCACCTGTTCCAATCTTATGGTATTCATAAGTATTAAGCAAAGTATGAACGTACATTCAATGCATGGAATATTAATACCAGGGCCACACCGATGGAGGCTCCGAACGAATCATTAAAGGATAATTATAACGCCACTTCACAGGAAACTGGAGGGTTCCCACTCGGAAATCTGATTCTTTTTGTTTTTTATGACGGAAGTCGAAAATTTTCGAAGCTAGCATCGCAAAGGAGTTTTCTTCAAAGATCTCGTCAAAGTTTTGTGGTATATGTGAGAATTAAACGTAATTTTAGATGGCTATATAATTAAGAATTGCTGTGTTTTTTATGTAAATATTATTTATCTATATATAAATACGTGAGCAAAAACTTTTGATCCCTTTTTAGAAAATTGCGCGGACGAAGAAGCATGAAATTTGGCACACTTATAATTTATATAGAGAAGGAGTGCACAATGCTGATATATATTTTAAATAATGCATAAAAAGTATATTAAATTATTAAAATAAATACCATGGTTTGTTTATACGAGTATAAAGTGGCATATACATTGCTAAAGACAACGCGTTGTTAAAGCGTCAACGGAGACACTAGTATGGTATTATTTTATGATAGGCCTAGTCGTATCCCGCGACTTTGCGTAGATTATAAAACTTAAAATTTCCTATTTTCAAAGGAGTTTGACAAAATTAAAACCGTTCTCTAAGTACTGCCGTATGCTCCCCAAGGAACAAATTTCAGCTTTCTATGAGCAGTAGTTTCGCTTGTATCTTGCCTATCAGACACTCACTAACTCAAAGATGTTTATATACGTGGAAGATTAGATCAGCTTCAAATAAAAAATATATATATTTTAATCAAATATATAACAACTATGTGCCATCCATGATTACATCTCGTTTCTTTAAAATTCAGTGTTAAAATTTAAACAAACGTGTTCAGGTACAAGGCGAGTATTTTCGTATTTGGCGTCCGATGCCTTTATAATTCACATTAATTACCTCCAGTAGCCGTTGGAACAATAGTTTTATTTGCACTTCTCGACCAGTGTGGCTACAACAAAGAGTTCACTTAACATTACTTTCTATACAAGTAGAAGTTTAATATATTACAATGAGCGACATAGCTACTGGAATTTTTAATTTAGATCAATAAATATTTTTTTACTTAATCGTGTACTCCACTCCAGGAAATGGAATTTTTCATTTCCTGGGTTTGGTAACAAGGCAAAGCGCGGCGTTGAGTTCCGACACTCAGCGCGCAATGCCTCAGTTCGGTGGAAGGTGGTGAACGGAGTGTTTTAACACTAGGTTCCCTCTGCCTACCTTGCTATATGCGGGATACAACGTGAAGCTAAGTATATATGTATGTACGAGTATGTATGTTAATCGTGTATGTTTTGGTATTTATAGCTAATATGTGTCAAAATTGCGAAAACCAAATAACTCATCATTAGTATCGATAATTTTGAATTTTATATACATTTAATATTTTTCTAGTAACAATGCTAGCAAATTATATTATTTAGTGGAGAACGGAAACTTTAAAAGAGAACGGAGTGTCTCAACACTAGGTTCTATGGTTACCTCTGCCTACCCTGCTATGTACGGGATATAGCGTAAAGCTATATATTATATTTCTAAGATCATCGATTATAATCATTTTAGCTGTGTCATTAACATATTGTCTGTCGTGTGCCTGTCGTGGCGCAGAGGCACAAGCATGTGACTATAAACGCGACAGGTTGTGGGTTCGATTCCCACTCCAGGAAATTGAATTTTTCATTTCCTGGGCTTGGTAACAAGGCAAACCGCGGCGTTGAGTTCCGCCACTCAGCACGCAATGCCAATGTATGTATGTATGTATTAACATATTGATTTTTTAAATTTTGCCATAATATCATTTTTTTTTTGAATCGACTGTCAAATGTACGCAATTCCGATACATTGGCTAAGTAGCCCACCGTACACGATGTTGTTAAATAGTTTAACAATAGATGTGGCCGGTGGCTCATTAATCATGTATCACATCGGTTTCGGACCGTCTTTTGTGTGATCTCCGACTGTTTGTACTGTTGGAAATGTGAATTTGTTATTTTATATTCGTCTTTCTACGTGTAGAGTATGTGAGCATTGCATACTTAATTACTATTACTTGGTACCTTTTCTTTATTTGACCCCGTTGTTTGTTTAGTTTCAGGTTGGCTATTGAATTTATGGTTTTGTGTTTCATTTAAGGGTTTGTTTTTATTAGCTATAGTTTGTTAACCGACTGCGAAAGGTTCTCAATTTGATTGTATTTTTTATGTGTGTTATCACATAATTTCTTATTGGACGAACCAGTATATGATTGTTTTTATATGATAGCTAGTGCTTATGATGTGGTTGTATTGAAATTTAGTTAAGATCTGGCAAGTGATTTTTGAGTTATTCGTAATAATTTTACTTGTTGTGCATTTTTTTTTTTTTTTATGGATAACGGATGGCAAAGAGCAGAAGGACCACCTGATGGTAAGTGGTACCTTCGCCCATGAACATCTACACCACCATAGATGTTGTAGATGCGTTGCCAACCTAGAGGATAGAGACGGAAGGGGAGGATAATATAGTAGTCCGCTATCGGAACCACCACATTTTTGGGAAAGAATGGGTGGGAAAGGGGAAAACCTGGCTTACATGCCATCGAACCGGAACACATCACAAGATATTTGGCGGTTCGTCTTTGACATGATAGTGGTCGCGAGCCAGACGGAGGACGAACCTCCTACCACCAAACAAAATGCATCTCATTTGTAGTCAGTTTTCTTTTTTTTCTTATATTATTTATCGATATTATTTAATACTTTGATAAATATTACTACTTTAAATTTGACATAATAACTATTATATAGACATTAATCCCTTCTTAAATAACCTTACAATAAAACAATCTATCAGCAATCATCCCTATCTAACACTAATTTAAGTTTATAATAGCTTATACCCGTTCATTGAGGGTCACTTCGTCACCATACCTAACCGAGAACATTGTTTGCTCATAAGCAAAACTCTGGCCTTTCTCGCGTAAAATTACTATCACCTCCACCTAAGGTAAATATGTCGACAAGAAATTCGCTTTGAACCCTTTCGGCCCTTTGTTGTTCAACTAAAACTATTCTCAGTTAATCCCTGGATAAACAGTACTTGTTAATAAATTAACGTGTTATTAATATATGTTACTGTGACCCTATGGTTGGCAGGTGTCCCTCAGGGCGTTATGTTATGTTCTGTTCTATTTCATATTCAACAAAGGAAACGGCAAGAAACGGTTTCGGTTCACCGGTAAATATTGTACAGGCTGGTTTTTGTGATGTTAATATATGAGTGACTTGTGAATGACCGACGCGATGTGGGCCTTCGGATTTTATGATATTCTTGTGCGAAATTTTGTGGAATGGAAAGATATGAACTATTTTATATAATGTTCATTAAAAGATTTAATTTCTTTTAGGATTTACTTTAATGTAGCTCTCTTGGGTTTAAATAATATGGGAATGAATTGACGGAAATCAGTTAACTAATTTTAATTTTGACAATATTTCTTCTTCTTCTTCTTCGTGTCACTCTTGGCAGAGCGGTCGTGGTCAACATGTATACCCTGAGGGGTCAGGTACAGTTCTCCGTACGATTTAGCGCCATTTCTCCCTGTTTGACGCCATTCTGGTACACTCCCACCGCATTGGGACCCTTCCGCGTGGTCGAATGCCTCCTACATTGCCTTGGACAACAAGACGATCAATCGAGTCATGGTTTTAACAATATAGGTAAAACATAAATTCTGAGCGCAAAATTTGACCCTACTTGGTATTATAACATAGAACTACCTATGCATTGCGTGGCGCACCTCATTTTACTTAACCTACATGATTATGTTTTTTTTATTGTTATTTTTTAGCTTCACGCTGTATCCTGCATATAGCAGGGTAGGTAGAGGGAACCTGAGAATATAGTGTTGGACACTTCATTCCCCACTTTCCGCCGAATTAAGGCATTGCGTGCTGAGCTAAGCTGTGCTAAGCTAAGCTGTGCTAGGCAAAGCGCGGCGTTGAGTTCCGGCGGAAAGTGGGAAACGGAATTGTTGGAAGAGAATGGAGTGTCTTAACACTAGGTTCTCAGGTTCCCTCTGCCTACCCTGCTATATGCGGGATACAGCGTGAAGTTAATATGTATATATACTTAAACAGGAATCGAATGCACAATCATTGCGAATAAAATATTTTTCTCATTGACGATCTTTGTATACATAAAATTGTATTTCTTATTTAAATATAAAAAAGCACGTCAATTCAACATTAGTTGCAATTTTTTCAACGAAAATATGCGTAAATAGAACTGGTACTTGTTTCCTAGCATGTTTCTTTACGGTACGAGTTACTAGCAACTTATAGCCTTCTAAGCCAAGACGATTAGCATGCACCATGGCGTTAAAGCTCTATAGCTATGTAGAGCTTACTTGAAACTACATTTTATGTGGTAGCTAAATGTGATGTCGTTTATATTAATAAAATTTAATTTAATTATTAATTAACATCTGTCGTGGCGCAGAGGTACAAGCGTACGACTGTAAACGCGACAGGTTGTGGGTTCGATTCCCACTCCAGGAAATGGAATTTTTCATTTCCTGCGTTTGATTTTGTTTGTTTTCTATAAAGAAATCAGGTGAAACTGTATAAAACATCAATATGTATCTTAAACAATGAAGATATATTAAGTTATTTTGATTGAGATTGAGGCATTGCGTGCTGAGGGGCGGAACTCAACGCCGTGTTTCGCCTTGGTAGCAAACCCAGGAAATGAAAATATTAAACATTATTTAATATGTTTATTTCCTGGAGTGGGAATCGAGCCCACAACCTGTCGCATATATAGTCTTTTTCTCGTCACGCTTCTGCCTCTGCGCCACGATTAGCCAGCAAGTGGAGAACGGAAATGTTGAAAGAGAACGGAGTGTCTTGAAACTAGGTTCTCTGGTTCCCACTGCCTACCTTGCTATGTGCAGAATACAGCATGAAGCTAAAAAAAAAAGTAATTTTCCTTTATCCATTATATTCGCTAAAATGTAACATTATTTGTTTCACGAAAAATTAATAATGATGAAAATTAAGCCAATATGCCTCACAAGATCTAAGTTAATAAATAGAAAAACTCGGTCAGGGTGGCGAGGGGTGGCTAACTGAGTGGTTTACGTCATATCCGAAATCCCGGTAAAGTGAGTCCAGTAAAGCCGTTCGATGGCGGGCTCGTTGCGATCTCAGTAATAGCAATAGCTTTGTATTAAAGCCGCTTGGAAGACATCTTGGTGTTTGGTGTAAAATAACGACTGGTGGAGGGAATTGGTGTAATATTGGCATGTCATGTTTTGGGTTAATAATTGATTTTCATGCGAACATAATTTTAAAATGTTTATGATTGTTTTATTAAATACTTGGACTTTTTGCGACTATAAAATCTAAGATTCCTTTTTTTCTGTTCTCGTAGAAATTTCCAGAAATCCTCGTTTTATGCTCCTCTACACTCCCCAAGGAGCTTACTATAACCAGTAGTTCCAACGGTACCCCGCTCAGTAAGAGAAGCATTTTATATATAAAGATGAAATATTGTTCAAATTAAATAATTTTTGACTTAAATCAGAAAACTATATAAAACATTAGAAACTCTAAAAGCGACTAAAATATTAAGAGTATACCATTATAATATTTATTGTAATATTTCCTTATTTCATAACACGAGTGTCTCTATTGACGCGTTAACAACGCTTTTAGCAATGCATTTCACTTTATATAAACATGAATGTGGAGCCACGGCAGTGTATGTAATATTTATTTTGTTAATTTAATATACTTTATATGCATTATTTTAAAAAAAATGTTAGCATTCTGCACTCAATCTATATAAACTATAAGTGTGCCAAATTTGCTGCTCCGTCCGCGTAATTTTCGTAAAGAATCGTGAAAAGGGGTCCAAAGTTTTTGCTTCACGTATTTATATATAGATTAAAATCCGCTACCTCTCTTGTCATGTTTACCATCGCTATATCGGCGTGGCTTAGCGCTTTTTCATCAATCCTGCTTTATTACGGCGGATTCGCCTTTGTCTACGTCCGGATGCCGGTCATTTAGTCTGACCGCGCTATTACCGCCATACTATTCCATTCGTATCTGTCGCGAGAATTCGTCTTCGAAGTCATCGCGTCCATAACCTCCTAACAATCGCACGTTTTTTTCCTTCTTTTTAAGCCACTTGATGTATAACCGTCTATTGTACGTTTGTTTTCTGTTTGGTAATTTTTAACAGGATTACACGGTATTCCACGATCACGTCCTCTCTATTTATGAGGCAATATTTTACTTAATATCGAGTAAAGTAGCATTTAATCTACTGATATAATGGGGTTTAAGAGTATCCTGTTCAATTGTGTTCGGTTTTCTTATTGCTGGGGCTATCGCTTTAATGCCCGTCTTAGGATCATTGTAGTTACGAATGTATCCACAATGCGTACAGCTGTGACTCTCTCAGAATAAATACAGTGGATTATTGCTAGTATCTATTGATTATTATTACTGTATGATGTAGGCTGTTTTGATTCGGATATTTAGTGGCGGTGAAAGGAATATTGTATTAGTTGAAATTATATGCCTAGTTTGAGTACTTAGCTAGAATTTTTGTCTATCATTAGATTATTTTCCTATCTTACTTACATACAAAAATTTTCGATTATTGATTGTAATTAAATCTTATATATTTTTTAGTCAAAAAAAGCACCTTGACATTTTTTCTCACATAGCAAGGTAGTCAGAAAATTTAGTGTCAAACAACTTTTTCCTCCACTTTCCACCCGAAACCGAAACATTGCATATTAAATACTGAAACCCAACGCCGTGCTTTATCTTTTAAAATTCATTTCGCGAGTGGTGATCGTGTTTACAAAGAGACGCTGTTACACGATATCCTAAAAATTCAAATATCCAAAATTCACTTATATATATCCATGAAAATTGAATGATCCAAAATTAGCACAATCGAGTGAACGTACTCCAAGATCCATAGCAATCCTGATACAGTCCTGGCACTGTTCCCAATGTAATGGGATTAAATCATGCGACATTAGCGTCGCCGTCCGCCACGCCACCATAAATAATCCGCCTTTTATTAAACTCGTCGAGATAAATGATTATAGACTACAGTCCGGTATGGTCCCCTTGTTTGTGCCCTCTTGTGCGTCTTGGATAATGTTCTATTGTAATTTTTTAATTAACTGCACTTACAGTTTTTTTGTGTGAATTTTTTAACCGATTTTCAAAAAGAAGGTTGTCAGTACGACTGTTTCTTGTGTGGTACCATACATTTTCTACTGGATGGTCAGATTGTGATGGTTCTTTTAGGTATGTCGTCTTTCCGTACGAAATCAGGAGTGTTGAGTGGTGGTACTGAATATTGCATTATTACACATATTAAAAGAAACTATTTTATCCGGACTAATCGCGTATATTTTAGTATTCGAAAATACATATTTGGAAACCCGACGTTCCGAACACTTTACAGTAGTCTGTGGTAACTGCTATACTACCTCTACCTGATTTTGCGATTATTTCATTTCATATGTATAATAATCACGAAAATCAAAGAACTCATTATGCATTAATATTTTTATTCACTAGTAATAAAATTGAATTAAAAATAATAATATTTTCTACATACATTAATATCAGAAATGAACCTAATTATTTATAATGATATGACAAGCTTGTTATTCATATTTACATAAATATAACTAAAATCTTTCTTAAGTTAATTATCTCATTATGTTGGTTATTCTGGAGAGGCTACCATGATTAGCATATGATATTTTTATTCTACCTTCCTACCTAACTTCACGCTTTATCCCTAGCGGGGTAGTAGAGAGAACGGAGCGCCAAACGCTACGGTCCCTGCATACCTCTTTCGTCTCGTCCACAGTCATTAACCTCTTCATGCATGCCCTCCGGGGGGTCCTCAAGCTTTTTACGTGACCTTCCTCCAGTATCATTGATACTGTGTTCTCGAAGGTCAACCGAGGTCTCCCTCTATCTCTCTTGCCGCTATATTTAATCGTTTCAAAATTTATCTCATCTTAAGTGTGTGAACATAACTTACGTAATTATAATAAAAAAAAAGAAATTCAAACAAAATGCACTAAAAAGTAAAATTATTACGAATAACTCAAAAACAATTATACTTTACTAAATTTAAATGGTGGTGGATCATCCAATAAATAGTTATGGTTCACTCTTTAAAAAAAGACAGTTAAATTATTAAACCTAAAGTAAATGGGGAACGGAGTGTCTTAACACTACGTTCCCTCTGCCTATATATATATATATATATATATATATATATATATATATATATATATATATATATATATATATATATGTGTATGTTTTTTGAAGTTGGTGAAAGCAAACATTAATCGCGTGATATAATACATAATAAATGAAATTAAACTTTTTATATATATAGTTCCACTGGTTTCAGAGGTAGTTATTTGCATACTTTATTTGTTTAACACAAGCTTACCAACCATTAGGTTGATATATTGTTTGTCATTCCCATAGGACGTAATTTGGTAGCATCAAAGTTTTTTGCTATAATTGATTAAAATGCACTTTCAATTATTTGTGGCTATTGTGGCCAAATGGGACAGCGACTGTAAATATTATTGGTAGTGAGTTCGATTCTCAGTAAATGATTATATTTAACTTTTTTTTATTTCCTACGCCTACGCCTGTCGTGGCGCAGAGGCACAAGCGTGCGACAGTAAATGCATCAGGTTGTGGGTTCCATTCCTACTCCAGGAAATGCAATTTTTCATTTCCTAGTTTTGGTAACAAGGTAAAGCGCGGCGTTGAGTTCCGCCACTGAGCACGCAATGTCACAATTTGGCGTTAAGTGGGAAACGGATCATAAGAGAACGGGGTGTCTTTGGTTCCCTCTGCCTTGTAAAAAAATAATAAATATAAAATAAATAGTAACTATTAATTTAAATAATTATCTATATATTAAAGAAAGTATAATAAAATAACACATTAATTTTAACGTACAATCAAACATCAAGGTGTTACCTGGCTATGACATTATGCGATTATTTAAAAACATACCCCCAGCCAACGCAACCTCGTGGGAATATTGGTCTTAATGTGGGAGAGGGAGGTGTTATGGATATATTATACTCATATGTACTGGATAAGACAAGTTAAGTAATAAAAACGCCTGTCGTGGCGTACAGGCACAAGCGATGCGTTGTGGGTTCGATTCCTACACCAGGAAATGTAAAAGAGTAGTATTTTTATTTCCTGGGTCTGGTAACAAGGCAAATCGCGGCGTTGAGTTTCGTCATTCAACATCCAATGCCTCGATTCAGCGGAAAGTGGGGAACGGAAATGTTTAAAGAAAATGGAGTGTCTTAACTAGGTTCTAGGATACAGCGTGAAGTTATATGGATAGCAGAACACAGACTTATATAAAATATTGTTTTAATTTTATATATATCATACATACATACATAGCTTCACGCTGTATCCCGCATATAGCAGGGTAGGCGGAGGAAACCTAGTGTTAAGACACTCCGTTCCCCACTTTCCGCCGAATTGAGGCATTGCGTGCTGAGTGGCGGAACATAACGCCGCGCCTTGCCTTCTTACCAAACGCAGGAAATGAAAAATTCTATTACTGGAGTGGGAATCGAACCCACAACCTGTCGCCTGTCGCCACGTTAACAGTCGCACGCTTGTGCCTCTGCGCCACGACAAGCGTTTATATATCACTTCTAGATAATAATCAATGTATATCCTAGTAATAATAGCCAATGGAACCCACGCCCCTTGCGACCAACGGTCACTAATCTAATATGTTTTTTGCCATCACACAGTTGACAGAAGAATAAATGTTGTTTCTGTAACTTGCTAAATATATGTACCTATATATACATACTGGCCCAGTGGGCTAACAAGACGCGAGTGGTTGTAAGTTCGATTTCGACTCAGGGGGAGCATAATCTTGATACTTGATACGGCGTTGAGTTCCGCCAATCTACCCATTATTTCGTCAATCAACACGCAAAGTGAAAGACGGAGTGTCTTAACCCTCTGTCTACCGGAGACATAAATTATTTTAATTTCCGAGCTTTGGTGAGATAAGGGTCGGTGTTATGTTTCGTTATTTAATACACTATGTCTCGAATTGTTACGGAAGTGGATAATGGAGTATCTTGACACTAGATTAAATTAAAAAACAAATATATAGATATAAATATCCATTTTAAAATATAACTGGTTATGTGTGACTAACGAATGCTCGCGGTTTCGCCCGCATAGCATGTTGATAAAAACTATAAATTTTATGTTATTCTGATGTATAAGCTATGTTACTTTAAAGATTCATCTAGATCAGTTCAGCGGCTCAAAAGCCGTGCAATAAACATTAGTCCATTCTCACGAACTTTCAAAATATTTTAAATGTTCGACTGTATTTTTTTGTGTGATAGCTAGTGATATAAATTAAGTTAAGTTCAGGCGAGTAGTTTTTGAGTTATACGTAATAATATCAACTTTTAGCGCATTTGATTTGAAGTTAGATATCTTTTTTGTTAATAATCCTGTAATTTCTATATTAAATCTTAATATTCACTTAAGGTATCAGGGCAAAGCGCGGCGTTGAGTTCCGCCACTCTGTACGAAATGCCTCAATTCGGCGGAAAGTGGGGAAAGGAAATGTTAAAAGAGAACGGAGTGTCTTAACACTAGGTTCTCTAGTTCCCTCTGTCTATCCAAAAATCACTTAAGTTATCGTTACATATCGATCCTAAGCTACCGTAGTCATTAAAAAACCAACTGATACACCTAAGTATCGGAGCAATTTCATTAAGACCAATTAGAGTGTCAATTAATATTGTTGTTTGACGTTTTGCTATGGGTGTGACCGACATGGATGATGGTAATTAGCGATGTATGTTATAGTATGTATCTTGTTTGGTGAGCAGTTTTACGTAATTCTAAGGTAGATAGACAATAAAGTGTTGAGACACTCCGTTCTTTTTTTTTCGTATTTGAAGGTTTTCAGGTTCATGCTTTGTTCCAAATAGCAGTGGTAACAGAGGACATAGTGCCAAGACACTTAGTTTACCGGTTTCCGCCCAAATTTGAAACAATGCGTTTTTCAGTTTTACATACATACATACATAGCTTCACGCTGTATCCCGCATATAGCAGGGTAGGCAGAGGGAACCTAGTGTTAAGACACTGCGTTCCCCACTTCAGCTTTTCAGTTTTTTCAGCGTTAAATAGAGTAAGTATTGTCAGAGCTTTCCATTCTCTTGTTTTCCCCCGAATTCGGGATATACGTGAGTGAGAATTCTCAGCCGCGTTTTGTTTTATAAGAGTTAAGAAACAAACAAAATTTAAATATAATCATTTCCATAGTGGAAATCGAATCCAAAACCATTTTTGTTTACAGACAGATAGTGTTCCACTACGGCACGATGGCCTCATCAACATTATTTTTTGTATTGTAAAAAGAAATAATTCATTTTCCTATTCATTAAATTATTTTTAATCCATCTTTTTAATTTCCACTGTGATTTGAACCCTAAACTACAATACGACGCTTTTTTAGCTTCACACTGTCTCCCGTACATAGCACAGTCCCGTACATACCCGTGAATAGGCAGAGGGAACCAAAGAACCTAGTGTTAAGACACTCCGTTCTCTTTTAACATTTCCGTTTCCCTTATTAACTTATTTTTACATTCAAAATTTGTCCTCCCTACATACAATATAAGCAATTCCAGTTAACGTTCCTCGTTTTAAATTTAATAAGGCTGGTTTATGTCACAAAAATGATAAAATTTGACATTCATTTTTAATGATCATTAATGGTAACAATGTCTTCCACGTAATTACGATCGAAAAAATGATTTTGAAATATATGAAAAAGTTATCATGCCTCGGAGCGATGTGCGCGAGATGAAATTTTTTTTGAGAGTAAAATATAACATTATTTTGTCAAATATGACTGTAGCTTGGTTAGGTAGGAGTAACCAGTGTTTGCGGCGCAGTGGGAGACCGACTGTAAATGCGATTGGTGGTGGGTTCGATTCTCAATCGGAGTAATGATCATGCTTAAATTGTATTAATTTATGTACGAACGCCTGTCGTGGCGCAGCGGCACAAGCGTGCAACTGTAAACGCGACAAGTTGTGAGCTTGATTCCCACTGCAGGAAATGGAATTTTAATTTCCTGGGTTTGGTAACAAGGCAAAGCGCGGCGTTGAGTTCCGCCAATCAACCCATATTTAGTCAATCAACACGCAAAGTGGAAAACGGAGTGTCTTAATCCTCTGGCTACCGGAGACATAAAAGCGCTAAGCAAAATAAACAAACAATAAATAGAATTAAAATCCAATTTCAATCCCTAATTTCTCAATCACCAATCAAAGAAGATACAGGATGTTCTCATAAACGCAACGCGCAAAGACCTTCCAGAGCTTTCCAATTTGATGGCCATTAATTTTTAACCAACGTTCAACAATAACAATTACGATTCAGAATCACGCACCCATCATTACACAGCTTTATCTGGAGACGCAGCGCAACCCTTTACTGTCTAATCGTGAATTATATGCCGTAATAAAATTCTTTAATCAAAGAAAACAACCGAGCCATTAAACCGCGCACACGTCGCCACCTCGCGTCGTTACGGCGAATATTTACATACATGTGTCATTATGACCCCCCCTACCCCCTAATAATTAACGTTATAAGGGAATCTTAGCGTCTTATTACGCGAACGTAACGGTATCCTCTTAGAAAATTGTACAACAGTCCCGTTAACGCCGCTTCCCCCTGATATGATCACCTTGGAAATTTGCTGTCGAGTTAAAATATTCGGAGCAAGCTAAGAGCACACACGAAACTTAAATGTGAAATATCCTCTAATGAATCAGACAATATTTTAAGGCGTGGTGGCAATAAAATCTCCCTACGCCCACTAATGTACACCGGCAATGTCGCTCGGGAAGGGGTGATTTTGTAAATAAATATCGACGCGGACACGCGGAAGGCTAAGGATTCTACGAGTAAGATACACGGATACACGGATGAAGCGAATTTTAATGTATATCTGGTGTTTAAATCTTTTGTTATTATTTAATGAGTATTTTGGCTTGTTTCATGTAGGATTAAGAGTTAGTTGTATCTTTTGACTTCGTTTACGTGAATTAGGAATCGTAAAATCCAGTTTTTGGGGAAATTTCGAAAAATCCTCCCGTAGTGATTCTCTATACTGTCACGGCTTACATGCCAAATGTCAGCTTTCTACGGCCAGTAGTTTCGCCTGTACGTTATCTGTCAGTCATTCAGTCACGCAATCATATAATATTAAATATACGCATGATTCAGCTGAATGATTTCTCCTGGATATCAGAAAAATTAAATATTTTAATATTTAATTTTCTTTAATTTTCGACCAAATTCGAAACATTGCGTCTAAAAAACCGGAAGTCAACACCACGCTCAGTGTTACTAAAGCGAAGAAAAGATTTTTTTTTTTGATAAGAACTTATTTTTTTAGCTTCACGCTCTATCCCGCATGTAGCAGGGTAGGCAGAGAGAACCTGAGAACCTAGTATTAAGACACTCCGTTCCCCACTTTTCGCCGAATTAAGGCATTGCGTGCTGAGTGGCGGAACTCAACGCCGCGTTTTGCATTATTACCAAATCCAGGAAATGAAAATACCAAATCTTGATATTTCCTGTAGTGGTAGAGAAGAAAATAATTAAGATATAATCATTTTACAGAATAGAAATCGAACCCACAACCACTCCCGTTTAGTTAGACGTATCTATACAAATACATACATACATACATACAAACATCAAATACCACAATACTATAACTTCCATAACCGTTGTTTGCGTTAATATGTAGGGATGCCGTTCTCAGATGAAAACACACATCCTGTATAAATTCCCCGAAGGATGATTTGCGGTCTGGACTTAAGAGTGACGGTAGGCCTGCATATGTAGCCTGCTATAAAACAAAATAAGTATACCTATGGAGTAATATTGGCTTGAAATATGGTTATTTGTATGGGAAATCTGATTAAACGAGACTGATGACTGTAAATGCGATGGTTCTTGGTTCGTTTCCAATTTGAGGCAATTTTTGTGTTTAAGTTATTTTCATTTCTTCGCTCTATTAACGCCGGATTTGGGCGGAAAGTGGAGAATAAAGTGTCTTGACTCTAGCTATCATAATAAAATGTTTGTGTAGGTGGAACTCAACGTCGCATTATAGCAAACTCGACCGGGAAAACTAAAATGCACATATTTCCAATCAATATAAATATATCAATGTACTAATAACCTTCGTTCGTTGTCAGATACCGCTTGACTGCTTCATTACTTATATTTATTTCAGTTTTTTCCTGCATGGCAGTGTAGTCAAAGAGAACAAGTGTCTAAATTCGAGACAGGATGTAGAGAAACTGATCTCAACGCCGCTTTTAGGCTTGCCAGAGACGAACGGCGGAGATTTAAAAATTATTTAAATACAATCAATCGAATGGATCACTATGGTGAATCGAACCCACAACTAATCACGTTTACATTAAGAGGTACCACTGAACCACGATGATCTCCTCTATTTTCATTTATTTATGTATTTGTGGTACATTTTTTTAGCTTCACGCTGTATCCCGCATAAATATAACAGGGTAGGCAGAGGGAACCTGAGAGCTTAGCGTTAAGACACTCCGTTCCCCACTTTCCGCTGAATTGAGGCAATGTGTGCTGAGTGGCGGAACTCAACGCTGTGCTTTGCCGTGCTACCAAACCCAAGAAATGAAAAAAACCATTTCCTGGAGAGGGAATCGAACCCAAGATCTGTCGCATTTACTGTCGCACGCTTTTGCCTCTGCGCCACGACAGGACTCATGTTATATACATGATATACTAACACAATTTAGTATCACATCAGTATATCAAGGAAGGAGATGCGATGATTTATTGAATCCCATTCTCTTGGGACCAATACAATATGATTATATTGTAGGCTCCTTTAATAATGCTCGAAGTGATAACTACGGTCTTAGTGCTATGTTATGTTGTTAGGTCCAGTGGAATTAATGTATTAAGGTTTTATGAGAGAGAGAATAGTGTTAAGACACTCTGTTTCTCAGTGTCCGCATGAATTTGAGTAGTGGAATTTAACATCGAACTTTGTTTGTTTTCTCATTGGGAAATTAATCATTATGTTTACCTTTTCTTTAACTTTACGCTGTATTCCGCATATAGCAGGATAGGCAGAGGTAAAGCAAAACGCGGCGTTGAGTTCCGCCACTCAGCACGCAATGCCTCAATTCGGTGGAAAGTGGGGAACGGAGTGGCTTAACACTACGTTCTCAGGTTCACTCAGCCTACCCTGCTTTATGCGTGATACAGCGTGAAGCTGAAAAAAAATTACAAAACGCGGCGTTGAGTTACCCCCGTCAACACTTAATATCTAAATCACCTACATAGATACATAGATTCACGCTGTATCCCGCATATAGCAGGGTAGGCAGAGGGAACCTAGTGTTAAGACACCCCGTTCCCCACTTTCCACCGAATTAAGGCATTGCGTGCTGAGTGGCGGAACTCAACGCCGCGCTTTGCCGTGCTACCAAACCCAGGAAATGAAAAATTCTATATCCTGGAGTGGGAATCGAACCCACAACCTGTCGCGTTTACAGGCGCACGCTTGTGCCTCTGCGCCACGACAGGCGTTCTCTAAATTATTATTTGAAATGAAACATACATACATTCATACATACATACAAACATACATACATACAAACATACATACATAGTACCGTAATAGGTAGTAGGATTGCGACGCAATTAAAAAAATGTTATCTGAATACACTCGCAATACATTGAAATCGTAATCAAAGATACCAATTACAGCTCGCTCTCAGCATAGCACAAAGTAACTTGCACGCGATCGACGTTGCCACAGTGTATGGAAAACGGTATTGAAATTTATTATTTTTTACAGTGAAACTACAGCTTTGAGTGGTTTTTGAGTTATTCGTAATAATTGGACTTTTGGGGCGTTTTCTTTGAAGTCGTTTAAAGATTTGTACGTTTTAGTGATGTTAAGTCTATACGTAAATTAAATTTTATTTGTTTTTCTTCATGTTGTTTACCGCATAGTATGGCAGTTAGTGAGAGTGCATCTAGTGTCAAGACACTCCGTTCATCGCTTTTCGCTCGAATTCAAAATATTGTGTATTATGTGGCGACGCTCTATTTGTCTTACAAAGTGCGACATTCCATAAAAATGTATAACTTAACCTTTTAAATGTGTAATTATGTTATACTAGCGTCCCCGTTGACGCGTTAACAACGCGTTGTCTTTAGCAATGTAAAAGTATATGTCACTTTATATAAACATGGATGTCAAACCAAGGTAATGTGTGTAATATTTATTTTATTAATTTCATATACTTTTTATGCAATATTTAAAAACAATATTAGCATTCTGCACTCCTTCTCTATATAAACTATAAGTGTGCAAAATTTCGTGGTCCTCATCATGTTTTCATAAAAGGGGTAATTTTTATTTCACGTATTTGTATAAAGATTAAACATATAGCTAGTATCATTCTCGTCACTCAACACGCAATATATCGATTTTGAGTGTAAGATGAAGAACGGAGTGTCTTAACACACTAGCTTCTCCAATTTTTAATTATTATTAAACATACTTAACTGTAAACGCAACAGGTTGTGGGTTCGATTCCCACTCCGGGAAATTATGTATTTTCATTGGCGTTGAGTCCCGCCATGCACGCAACGCTTCATTCCGGAGGAAAGTGGGGAATGGAGTGTCTTAACACTAAGTTCTTAGGTTCCTTCTGCCTACCCTGCTATGTGCGGGATACAGCGTGAAGTAAAAAAAAAAATTAAACATGCTAGTATCATTCTCGCTGCTCTACACCATATCTATCGTTGCCCCTACCCCATTTTTAACGCGCATTTAACGCAGATCGCGATCGTAAACTGCGGTAAGTGTAGCGGTTGTTCAGGTGCCTCATTAGAGGCGAGTGCGTCAAAGCGACGAACGACAAATCGTTTGATACCCGATGTTTTTCACATGGATTAATTTAATTGTCTGTTGTTCGTAATGGATTATTTTTTTGATGTTTTTGTAAATTTGGATTATTTTTCACATTTTTTTTTCATCAAAAAACTCTGTGTTTAACGCTGTGTTTGATTTAATATATAAATTCATTTAATAAATTAATATCTATATATAATAAGTGAAGCAAAAATGTTGTATTCCTTTTTACGAAAATTACGCGGACGGAGGAGCATGAAATTTGGCACACTTATAGTTTATATAGAGAAGGAGTGCAGAAAGCTTGATTTTGTTTTTTAAATAATGCATAAAAAGTATATTAAATTAACAAACTAAATGTTACACACACTACCATGGTTTGACATCCATGTTTATATAAGGTGGTATATACATGGTTACATTAGTATAATTTCACATATTTTCAAGTAAACAACTGTTGAAATCAGTTAAAGAGAAAAACAGAACTCAACGCCGTGCGTTGACTTATAAGAGCGATGAAACGAAAGTAATTTAAATATTATCATTTTCCTTGGGCATCGAACCCGCAACCTACCACTTTTACAATTTGTCCCACTGTGAACAAACTGTAGCATTTATAATATTAATAGGTATTTATTAGAAAAAATTAAATTGATCCCTAATATATTGCTAATTGGTAAATTGATTGATTGATTGATTGCCACTATGGCACAATAGAAAGACGTCTGATTGTAAACGTTGTTAATAATGAGTTCGGTTCCCGCTCGAGAAAATAATTATATATAAGTTATTTTCATTTCCCCGCGCATTAAGTAAGTCAAAACGCGCCATAAATTCTGTCACTCAGCGCTCAATATCTCAAATTATCAAAAGAACAGAACGGAGTGCCTCATCACTAGGTTCTCTCTCTATCCTATATCGCTAATTGGTAGTAACAAAAGGAAATCATCACCAACGCCCCAGCCACTAAATATTAAGTGTTAATAATGTCGTCGACACCCCGTCCCCGGCGAGATCAAAAATTCAAGAACTCGTTCCGCCCAAGTTGTCACAGAAGGGTTGGCTGTCGATTTTCAAACTCGTTAACCATTCACCCGATATTGAGAGAACTAATAACTTTGTCTTGCTAAATTTTAAGTTATTAAACACTGAAGAGATTATAAGGATTAATGGGCGCGGCGTTTAGTTGCGTGACTTAGCAGGTAATGTTTGGGAGTCGGGTGGAATGAGAACGAAGTGTTTTGGTACTAGGTTCTATGTGCTACATACATACATAGCTTCACGCTGTATCCCGCATATAGTAGGGTAAGCAGAGGGAACCTAGTGTTAAGACACTCCGTTCCCCACTTTCCGCCGAATTGAGGCATTGCGTACTGAGTGGCGGAACTCAACGCCGATTCATCTGTTATGCGGGATAATGCGTGAAATGCTAGCATTAAATTTTTTTCTGTGTTTTGTGGCAACATGTTTCTGACTCTATACTATTCTTCTATTACCCCATAATTAAATGCAATTTCAATATCTATTGTTTTAAAAAGTTTTATTCCGGTGGAGTGAACAAACATATTCTTAATATTGAACTTAGCTCACGTGTTCATATTTATGTTTTTAATGAGATTTTCTATACAAATTAAAAATAAAAAATATTATTCATACACTTAGCTTTAGAAAATTATACAAAATTCGAACCCGCGCCTACTTGTCTCGTAACCCATACAATATCTCTAACCATTTTTTTAAATTAATATTTTATTATAAAAATATTGTAGATGATAAAATGTTGATATATTTATAATAAATTAGACTATTATAACCGGATTAATCGTCTATATTTTAGTTTTCGTAAATGTAGTATTCGAAAAATCAAAGATCTATTTTTGGAATAATATAATTATCAAACGCGATACAATACAATACAATACAAATATTCTTTATTGCACACAAATAAACAAATAACATAGAAGTACTCGTAGTAATAGCGTACAATAAGGCGGCCTTATCGCTTAAAGCGATCTCTTCCAGGCAACCTTTGGATATTGGATTTGTATAAAGTAGTGGAAGGCGGTGCACTAATCATTTACATTAAAAAAATTAAATTAAAATTAAATATATGTTAATTAAAATCAAAGATAATCAAAGATAAGAAAATAAAAACAGAATTTATGATATTTTGACAATAATTTCACTAAATAATTACTAAATTATACATACATTTCATAACAATATCTCTATTCTCTACTAAAAATGAAATTAAAATCCCGCTTTCATACCATTTTCCCTTATCACGACCTCTAGTAATATAAAATTCAGCCATCAACCGAAACTTTCTGTAATCAACGTTAAATAATACAACGTCTATCATCCACAGCACGTAATGAACCTAATCAATATATAACGCAATCAAACACGTAATTAAAATACCTCCCATGATATTTGCATATGAAAACCTTTATAATTGATCGCGATGCCACCATGTGAAATAAGACAGTAGGGAAATGCTTATACTGTTTGCTTATCATATATTGTTTATCATTATATTTCTTATAATGTTTTGTGTAGAACAGGGATTTTCCAAAAATATTACATATATACTCGTATATATCCTAAATTTTGAGAAATAATTCAATTCAATTTTATTATGGCGCTTGGTATTTGCATCTGAACATACATACATAGCACTAGCGTAGCATTCAAAAAAATACAGATTACTGACCATCATGGCACACATGTTTACGTTTTTTCAGGCATATCATTTATAATTTAAAAAAATATACATTTTTTGAGTATATACTTATTTAAAAGCGTGGGTTCGAATCTTGCTTCTTTCATGGCATATCTAGTAAAACAAAAATCAAGCAGATCTAATCCAAAAACAACTATTACTTTTCTTTCCATAGTACTAGTTACTTACATAAGGTATACACTACTAAAATTATTAATAATTAAATACTATAATAATAATATTAATGGCTTTGTGGGGGCCCATCTAGTGGGAGGCGAGTCACCGTCCGCTAACCTTTCAATTTGAGACTGTTGAAAAGGCGGACGTCCGGTAGTCTCAATCAATAGCCCAGTACTTAGTCCATCCAAACTCCATTCCATAGCCCTATTTTAGTTTTTCATATGTTCCATAGCTCCTACACATTGACCGGTGACCATCTTTGAGCAATTACCTATGGTTACTCAGAGATGGATCCCGGTCAATGCGTCAGATTAAAAAATATTGTTGTCTCAAAGGGGCCTCTACGTGTTGGACCTGTGTCCCCACGCAAGCCTTCCAAAGGACTGGGTTTCTTTGAACCCGAGAATTTATAATGATATTAATAACAAAGCCGGTAAGCCGAGAGTGCGTATGCAATGGAGTAAAGATGTAAACCTATTTATCATGCGCACTTACTACTACATTACTAAATTAGAGACAGACATGACAATATACAGGAAAAAAATACACGAACAATTCTTGCTTAAATACCCACAGATTAAAGTATCAGAACAGAGAGTTTCTGACCAAAGAAGAACAATAGAAAGGAATAAGTTACTATCTCAAGAAATACTGAACCGATTAAAGGAAGAAGTAAGAGTTCAGCTGCAAAAAGAGGAAATATACTTAATACATGTAGGATAGTGAGAAAGTGTTTGCAGCTAGAAGAAAGTGACATAACCCACAACCAAACAAAACACACTACACTGAAACTACTTGGCGTAAGCCCGTAGTTGCAGATATACCAGCTTATAGCTGAGAAATTTGGATATTAATAACAAAATTAATATTCCTAATAAAATCTAATAAATTACAAACATTTCAAATAAATAATACATCAACCGGTATTTGCATATGAAAACCTCTATAATTGATCGTTCGCCGCTCGGAGGCAAGAATACGGCTGGCACTAAACAAATTAGGCCGCCAAACAGACATGAGGCATATCGAATATTGGATAAACGATATTACATCCATTATTTCATGTCGAGTTTTGTGAAGTCATTATAATGTATGAATAATTAAAAAGTACGTTCACGTTTTACTATGCGTGGGGTTATCAGAGAACTTAGTGTTAAGACACTCCGTTCACCATTTTCCAGACTTCGTGATATTGTAGGAGTATTGAATAATAAATTATACATTATATATATTTCTTTCAACATTTCCGTTCCCCACTTAATGGAGTGTCTTAACACTAGATTCTCTGGTTCCCTCTGCCTACCCCACTATATGCGGGATACAGTGTAAAGTTAAAAAAAAATAAAAAAAATAATGTCACCGTAGCACAGTGGGACATATTGTAAACACGATGGGTTATTTTTTCAACTCACACTCGAGGTATGATTATAATTAGGTTATTTTCCTTTCTTAATTCTGCCATTGATTATCTTACAAGAGAGGGGAAATTAAATAATTTAAATATATTCATAACCCTAGCGTGAATCGAACCCACAACCAAACGCGATGGCAGTCGCACGCTATTCGATTACGCCACGATGGCCTATTAAAATTATTATGCTAGCTATAGCTAAGCTATAGTAGGCGATATAGTGTTAAGACACTCTGCTCTCCTATCCCAAAGGCGGAACTCAACGCCACCCATCAATAATAAATACAAATTTAGGTTTTCATACCCAAAAGTAATTAAACAGTACAATTTGCATAAGCAGAACGTACGAGTATATCTGAAAATGACACAAAAATACATCTACACAAACATCTAAATATACCATCAAAAAGGCTTTCATATAAGTTTTGCATTGAAAATACGATACAGATACAAACAGTTCATTTTAATTTAAACACAAATTAGGTCCTAGCATGCTGCAGTAATAAGAACGTTACGAGTATTATACAACGAATCATTAAAAATATTAACGTTTGATAATCTGAAATATCATGCGAACTCCATATTTTACTCCGCGCGATATCATGTCTGTGCATTGCTCGCTGATGGGCCATGAAAACGGTGGAATGTTTGTAAATTTGATTTTTTTGTTGTTCTGGTGAGATTGAATGCGGTGTTGAGTTTCGTTAGACAATGCGCTGTCTCGGAGTGCAACGGTGAACGGAGTGTCTTAACACTAGGCTCTGTCTGCCTATCTTGTTGTAGTGCAAAGGCGTAAAGCTGATTTTTTTTTAATCTGATGGTTGAGATCACTTGTTTGTCATATTTAAAATGTGTATAAATATTTAATTGGTTTTGGTGATGATTGCTTTTAATGCTTAATTTATTTATTGTATGACATTTATTTATAAAATTATTACTGTATTTTATAGTAATTTATAAAAAAGAAAATAATTATTGCTCTTTATACGAGTATATGTATGAACGAATTTTCCTAAAACCATATTATTAACACCTGCTTGAAATATTGGCAACCAATATTTTTACTATTCAAGCCACATATCTTCAATAACGCTAGTAAATATATAATATATAGAAATATATCAAAATTAATTATAAATTTAAGGAATATATAAAATTAAGACGCCTGTCGTGGCGTAGAGACGCAAGCGTATGACTGTAAACGTGACAGGTTGTTGGTTCGATTCCCACTCCAGGAAATGTAAAAATTTAGTATTTTCATTTCCTGGGCTTGGTAACAAGGCAAAGCGCGGCGTTGAGTTCCGCCACTTGGCACGCAGTGCCTCAATTTGGCGGAAAGTGGAGAACGGAGTGTCTTAACACTAGGTTCTCAGGTTCCCTCTGCCTACCCTGTTAAATGCGTGATACAGCGTGAACCTAAAAATATATATAAAATTAAATAAAATGCTAAGATTCGTAAATTATGCAATCCAGCAGTCAATAGCCCCACACGTAGATGGGCGCGTCTGCTACACTCGCGACTGTCTGCTCGCCCGCGGCGACGTTTCAAGAGCTACATACAGCTCTCTGAAAAATTAATATATACCAAGTTTTATGTACGCTAGTGGATGGAATGGATTAAATGTTTGGCAGGTATGCACTTTAGATAATGTGCCCTTCATCTTCGCGTTTGTTCGCATCCATAATGTGCTGAGTTTTATTGTTTAGATTATGCTACTTGTTGGTTATTGGATTACCTTTTTTCTTGGAGGCTCTTGTTTATTTAGGTTTGATTTCATATTTTTTTATATCGGATGTTTGAATAGGCTAGATTTTATATCCTTAGCTTATAATAAATCAAGAAATAAATACCTTGATAATCATATTAATCTGTTAGAACAAAGTATTTTTACCTTACACAAATATGCCATATTTGTATGACGCAAAATGCAAAACTGAGTATAAATTTTCACCGTCTATTTGACCACATATGCGTAAAGATAATAATTTTAATTATCCATGACCATTAAAATATTGAAAACGATGTCGCTTAATGAAAATCCGTTTTAGCAAGACTATTAGGTCGGGTTCATTGAAGGGTAACTATTAACTCCCCATAAATTGCTCTGAGGTCTCCCGATAACACCTTATCGAGTTGTTAAGAGCAATATCGGGCCTATAATTGTATCCTGCGGGAAGGCGGTTAATCAAGCCTATTATGCCGATATCAACCGCCGCTACACTGCACTCTCTTAATGTTTTGATACACTACCCTAACTATCGTCAAGTTTCCAGAAGTTTCTATGTTATCAGATTCTACGCTATAATTAGAACTTTTTTGTAATTTTTTTCATTAATCACCCTAATTTGACTAATTAAAATCATTAAAAGATAAACATAGTAATAAAGATATGTCGTAATGGAGTAAACAATAAACAAACGTCATCAGTCACGTTCTTCAATATAGCATATAACATAGTTCACCCGAGCCCTGAACCCTTATCCAAACTTATCACCATCCGTGACCAATAAACTTGAAACAGAATTTAATTCACACCGCAACAAATGTACACAAATACATACATATTTTCGTCGAAATAATACTACAGTAGTAATTGAATCGGCCTCGGGCGAACTCGGGGTATGTCGTTAACGTTCCTGAGGGCTCTTGCTATGGCTGTACCCTAGATATGCACTAGAATGCTACTACAAAACGAACGTGCGAACGAAACGAATATATACGTCAAACCATATGTGGAAACGAGAAGCAGATAATGGAAAGTGTTTATTATAAACAAAGGATGTTGTCTTATTGGTAGCCCCGTTTTAATAGACTATTGGACGAAAATTTCACCTTAGAAAGACGACATACAAATTGTTAGGGTCGGGCGATGTTTAGACAGAGGCGATTTCGCTCTGAGCGTATTAAGATGTCCTTTGATGTTTTGCGGTCCGAACGGTGGGTTTGACCGGTTAATTAAATAGATACTATCGCATAGACGTGTGTCTTGATCGCTTTGCGGATTAACCCCAGTTGTCTATTGTTTTCGGCGTATCACTCGTTCTGATTAATATTCGCAATGCCAGTATTTATACCGAAGCGGCAGTAATTGTCGCATACGTGGAGTTGCATTAACGGTAATAGTCAGTGATAAAATATGAGATGTAGTATTTAAAAAGTATAATAATTGTAATGGGAATTGTATTTTTTAATTTTTTACATGTTTATTGCTATTATAGTGATGGTTTTGCGTTGTGTTTATAGGATTGTTGGGATAATACAATGCGGTTCTTAGTATTTAGTTTTGATTAATCATATTGAGGCAAGAAGTCAATTAGAGAAACTCTAGTGTCAAGACACTACGTTCTCAACTTTTCGTCTGAATTTTAGAAATTGCATGTTCTATGGCGGAACTTAACGCCTCACTTTATTTTACTAGAGCGAATGAAAATAATTTTGTTATGATCATTCCTCTGGATGAGAATCGAACCCGCAACTAATCATGTTTATAGACAAACGCTGTCCAATTAATATTACGTGTCCATTTTATAACTTACAAATGACCATTCAATATTTCCTTAATAGTTATTACACGAACAATAATACAAAAAAGTATATGAGGTAGAAAATTCGCTCGTCATCGATTAATAACAAAGACATACATCGTAAAAGGTTTCAGCGCCACCCAATATTGTTTCTTGACAGGTGAAGAATAATGGACTAAATCTAAAGGCACTCCGTCGAACGATTGTCGAATTGAGCGATGATGGTGCCAAAAGCCCATCTAGTGAATGTCCGATCCATCATAGCCGTTATTCCATACATTTACCACCATTTTATCCTGATCCATGCCCAAAATAAACTATACGTTAGAATAAAGCACTACAGATTTTACCTAGGACTAGCTCAGGTCAAGCTGTTCTGGACAAGTTTTGGTGCAAATTATTTTCAGTACAAGTCCGACCTGACGTTTCGATCTGTTTCCAGATGGATTAATTTGATTTGCGTCCAACAGATGTTCTAAGCTCTGTTTATATGATGTGAGATATTTTGTAGCTATTCGGAACGTTTTATCCTTGTTTGGTATGTATTATGGGTATTTGGAAAGTGGAAATCTTAATACTTTCATTGTCATTTTTTTCACTGTTACGGGTTAATTTAAAATATATAAGTGAAAATGGGAGGCAAGTTCAATTTTAAATCTTAAAAATTACACATAGTGACCTAATCATTTAAGGCTATAATTCTTGATAATCAATACTAGTATTGGATAAATTTATTGCAGCTTTCTTTTCCATTTTCATTTAATAAGATCCCAATATCAAATTAATAATTAATTTCTATGAACGTGTAATTGAAATCCATAGGTTATATTTGAATAAAATGTAATGTCTCGGATTTAGGCGGAAAGCGGCGAATGGATACTCCATTCGACACTAACTACCCTGCTATGGTGGGTAAAGTGTGAAGCTGTTTTGTTGTTTGCTTACTTAATTTCCTTCATGTGTTCTTCATATATCGTAACATTTGAAATTAACTTCTACATTCGAAGCGTCTTTATTAAAGAATTGAGGCCTATCGTGGCGCAGTGAAACAAGCGTGTGACTGTAAACGCGACAGTTTTGGATTCGATTCCCACTCCAGGACATGAAAATATTAAATATTTGTAATAATTAATATTTAGTATTTTCATTTCCTCGCTCTGGTATCAAGGCAAAGCGCGGCGTTGAATCCCGCCACTCAGCGCGCATACCTCCAAAGAGGGGAACAGTAATCTTAAGAGAACGGAGTGTCTTAACACTAGATTCTCAATTTCTCTGTACCTACCCTGTTATGTGCGGGATACAGTTTGAAGTTAATTGAGGAATTGAAGTCACTACTGACAAATAGCGTTACCCAATTGCTATACACATTATATGAGTAATAAAACACGAAAACAATGTAACTCCTAACTGAATCCAAGTAATAATGAATCCTGAGTTTACAGTCCATTCCAAAGAATGAACAATAATAATAAATTATTCGCAGCCGACAACGCAACGGTTAGACACTGCATTCTTCCCTAAATCAATTAGGTTTTACGCGATACCACGAGATCGTCCTCATTCAATTTTCTAGCCCATTTCCGAATCGTTTAATTAAATTTGTCCAAATGTTGGAGATCAAATTTTAAGAGTGCCTTTGACCGGTTATCGAAGGATTTGGTGTTTTTACCCGACTTCTATAAAGGAGGTTGTTAGTTTGACTGTATTTTTTTTAATGTGTTTTATATATAGTTTTTTACTGAATGACTGAGTCTTGGTGATGATTGTAATTTTGTGATGGCTATGCTTCTGATGTGATCTTTGATTTTGATTGAATAAGTAGTCTTTGAGTTATTCCTAATAAATTGAGGTCGATTTTCTCTTTTTTTTGTTAAAATCTTAATCTATTTAGTATATTACATATACGTTGACACGTTAACAACGCGTTGTCTTTATCAATGATATACCACTTTATATAAACATGGATGTCAAACCATGGTAGTGTGTCCTCCGTCCGCCAATTTTCGTAAAAAGAGATCCTAAGTTTTGGCTTCACGTATTTATATACAGATATCACATATTTTTATATTTGACATAGATTTTTCTTTACATTTCAAGACACTCTGCTTCCCACTTTCCGTCCGAATTTAAGAGCATTGAGTGGCGGAACTCAACGCCACACTTCGCCCTACCAGAGCGAGAGGAAATGGAAATAATTAAAATATAATCATTCTTTAAATTTTCTTTTATAACTTTTTGAAATATTTTAATATATATATATATATATAAATAACGCTCCAAGTGCTCGAAGTAGGTTAAAATTGAATTTCACAGCAATAAAGTGGGCGGCGAGGACCGTCCGCGATGCGTTTGATTGCAATCCTGGAAGACCAGTGCCGATTGCTTTGCATTCCTACGTTTGTACATCTTAATGGATATTACTATTGTTAATAATTTAGGATGAATCTATATTTTTAATAAATGTAACTATTTTACGCCTGTCGTGGCGCAGAGGCACAAGCGTGCGACTGTAAACGCGACAGGTTGTGAGTTCGATTCCCACTACAGGAAATGTTAGTATTTTCATTTTTTGAGTTTGGTAACAAGGCAAAGCGCGGCGTTGAGTTCCGCCACTCAGCACGCAATGCTTCAATTCGGCGGAAAGTGGGGAACGGAAATGTTGTACGAGAACAGAGTGTCTTAACACTAGGTTCTCAGGTTCCCTCTGCCTACACTGCTATATGCGAGATACAGCGTGAAGTTAAAAAAAAAAAATTTAATCGCGTTTATTTTAGTATTCGCAAGTACTACTGAAAATGTATTTCTGAATACTGATGCGGTTAAGATAGTTCCAAATAATATATGTAAAAATCATGAAAATCGAAGATGTCATATTTTTACTTTATTAAAATGTTTATTGATAATTTATTTATATTTGTTTGTTAATATTAAATTAATGAATGGCATTTATAGAAAACATATAAAAATTTTGAACGCAACAGGAATTCAACCCGCGTCTCATGAGAACCATCCAAGCGTTCTGACTAAGTCACACGTTTTTATCCAGCTGTGTCCAACTTTCTTAATGTCCAAAATAATTAATCAACAGATTGAAAGTCGATTTGCAAATATACCTTTTTTTGTACAGTCAGTTAAGAAAGAACTAATTGTCACGACAATAGGTTCACTCTGACTATCCTGCTATTGCGGGATAAAGCAGTTGTTAGGTGGTAGGAGGTTCGTCCTCCGACTGGCTCGCGACCACTATCATGTCAAAGACGAACCGCCAAATATCTAATGATGTGTTCCGGTTCGATGGCATGTAAGCCAGATTTTCCCCTTTCCCACCCATCCTTTCCCCAAAATGTGGTGGTTCTGATAGTGGACTACTACATTGTCCCCCTTTCCATCAGTATCCTCTAGGTTGGCAACGCATCTACAACATCTCTGGTGTTGTAGATGTCTATGGGCGAAGGTAACCACTTACCATCAGGTGGTCCTTCTGCTCGTTTGCCGTCCGTTATCAATAAAAAAAATAAAGCGTGAAGCTGAACCTGCATTAAAATTATTTTATTTGTAAAGACTGAATACAAAAATTAAGCAAAAACCAAATCAAACTCTTTGACGTAAAAACACATAAAACCCAAATCTATAAGTTAACTTAAAAGTGCCTGCCTTGAAAAGTATGCATTTTTGATTTACCTACTTATTCACGTCTAGTATGGATATGATCATTATGGCATCACAATTCATGTGAATTCTTCTCTCTAACTGTAAATTCAAATAATTACTTTATTACTTTAAATTACTCTTGTCTTAAAACGCGAATTCTACGTACATTTGTATTTTTGTACGTTAATCAGGGAATTAAAAATTTAAATAATTAGTTTATTATACACTTAATTGCCCTTTTCTTTATAAAGCGGATTCTACATACATTTCTACCTTAGATTTATATATTTAATAACAACAGATACCAACATTTCGTATTCATAATAAAGATAACAAGATAGAGCTTTCCAACATAAAATAACATCATGAAATTTTATAACAAAAGCTTATAATAAAAGCTTGGAAATATGCCTTATGTCTTAAGATCCCCCGCAAAAAACAATAAATCACAAACATGCAAATCCCGCTAATAACTTGCACAAAACCGAAAACCATTTCACGGCTGCCGAAGCCGCTTTCACAATAACGAATATTCTTTTATAAAGCACGTTATGGATGCGATACGATGTCGTGTTGGATTAACATTTATTTTGCATAATACTACTCTAAAACTTAAAATCACGTTTTCATAGGAATTTGGAGAAATTCTCTCTTAGTACTCCCCTATACTACCCAAGAAGTCATCATGCCAAATTTCAGCCTTCTATAGTCAGTAGATTCGCCTCTAAGTCGTCTGTCAGTAACACAAGCCTTTTATATATAATTTATATACACAGATTATAATACTTCACCTTAGTTTGCCAATAAACACGCAATGTCTGGATTATATCTCTCCGTCTGGTATACATCAAAAAGCATACCTAAAAAAAATCAATTACTATACTTACTTTTGCATTACGTATATTTACTATACTTTCTTATATCTTTAATACGCAACATCTCGAGTTCATGCAGAAAGTGGAAAACGGAGTGTCTAGACACTAAATTCTCTCTGCTATACGTGAAAAAGCATATGATAACTTACTTTTTTACATTTTCTTATATATTTTTATGTCACTAATTTAATATTTTTCTTTATAGACCATACGATCATCAATACAATCGTCGCATATAAAAGTCATGTTATCCAGGAATATTTAATACAAGTACGCAATATACACGGGGGCGGCTCGTGGACTCCGGGGTGCTATTTCCATGCTGATGTTTAATAATTGATAATACCCCGCGAAAAACTCGGTGGGGTCTGGTCGGGTGAGAGCTGTTATTACCACCGTATAATAACTAGTAGCCCCATAGATGTGTAATATACACGTTTCCATAGCAACGTGTATGTCACTTTATATAAAAGTGTATGTCAAACATATAGTAGTGTAAGTAATATTTATATAATATTATAATGTATGTAACATTGTTGCAACAATATTGGTTTTCTATATTTCTTTTCCATGTACACTATAGGTATACCCATGAAAATGAACATGAAACATTCGTTCGCGTAGTTTTCATAAAAAAAGTATACAAAGTTTTCCTTGACTTGACTAATACTAGTATAATGATAAAACCATTCAGGCCATCACTTTGGGGCAGCGTATGACTGTAAACGCGAGTTGTGGGTTCGATGCCGAAGAATGATTATATATTTTTTTCTACCCTGATAAGACAAAGCACGACGTTGAGTTCCGTCTCACATACAATGTGTCAGACGAGAAGTACAAAATATACGGTATTTTTTAAATATATTTTAATTATTAAAAATATCCCGTAATAACGTCTCTATATAATTCCAAACATACCTGTATCGTATCATATTATCAGCCTCCTCGACTTGTAAACTGAGCAACTCAATCGATAATCATCTGAGCGGAGTCGGGGGAAGATCAAGTTGTTTTGTATTATCGAATTTAACTTTTTGTGAAATGAATAGAGGCCTGTCGTGGCGTAGCGACATAAGCGATTGCAAACGCGACAGGTTGTGGGTTCGATTACTAATCAATAAAAAATAATCTTTAAGAAAATAAATATTTAAATTTATATTATTTCATTTCTATCTATGCGCAACGTTGTACGGCGGAAGTCGGAGAGCAGAGTGTCTTGACACTACGTTCTCTTCTAACTACATTGCAATGTGGGAAAAGAACGTTAACCTGCTATTTTCTAAAGGATTTAGGAATATTGGTCAAACAATAAGCACGTGTTGCTCTGTAAAAACGAAATTTTATTTTAGCACAAAACATAATATTTACACATATAGGATAATAATATAATATTTTTCATTTTCTGGGTTTGGTTAGGCTATAGCAAGGCAAAGCGCGGCGTTGAGTTTCGCCACTCAGCACGCAATGCCTCAATTCGGCGGAAAGTGGGGAACGGAGTGTCTTAACACTAGGTTTCCTCTGCCTACCCTGCTATATGCGGGATACAGCGTGAAGCTATGTATATATATATATGTTATTATTTCACAATATCTTAACAAAAACAAACAAAACTTCTTCCTATCTGTATCCCATAGTATTCTCACGGGGTACAATATACACATTCGCAAATGAAGTCTTAGCGTTTCAAATAAGATGGCGCATTACGGCTTTGCGGGGGGTATGGTGGGTACCGGAAAAATAAATTAAACACGCCGGCGGGGAATTGATCCCGCGGTATTTTATCTATAAACATTTCAATTGCGGGATCCGCTTATCTCGCGGTGATCGGGATGCTGTGAATGTTGATGTTAGTTGAATATCTTGTATTTTTTTTAACTTCTCGCTGTATCCCGCACATAGCAGGGTAGGCAGAGGGAACCTGATAACCTAGTGTTAAGATACTCCGTTCTCTTTCAACATTTCCGTTCCCCACTTTCAGGCGGACTGAGTGGTGGAACTCAGCGCCGCGCTTTGCCTTGTTACCAGACCCAGGAAATGAAAATATTAAATATTATTTAAAATTTTCATATCCGGTATTGGGAATCGAACCCAAGGTTTACAGTCGCACGCTTGTGCCTCTGCGCCACGACAGGCATAATAGAATAGAATGAATTTTATAATAAAGACAAACATATATACCATATTAAATGTATACAAAGGGATTCTTAGTGTTTCAAGCAATCTTTTAATTTATCTATATATTAATACGTGAAACAATTTTATACCTTTTTTAAAAACATTAAGCGAACAGAGTATGAAATTTGGCATACCTATAGTTTATATAGAGAAGTATAAATAACAAAAAGTGCATAATAACTATATTAAATTAATAAAATAAAAATAATACAACTACTATGAGCTTGTTGTATGAGAAGAGGCACAAGCGTCTGTAAACAACAGTTTTGGGTTCGATTCCCACTACAGGAAATGTAAAATTTAGTATTTTCATTTCTTGGGTTTGGTTACCTGGAGTGGTAACCTAGAGTTAAGACACTCCATTCCCCGCTTTCCGTCGAATTGACGTATTGCGTGCTGAGTGGCGGAACCTAACGCCGCGCTTCACCTTATTACCAAATCCAGGAAATAAAAACACTAAACTTTTACATTTGCTGGAGTGGGAATCGAACCCACAATCTGACGCGCAACAGTCGCACGCTTGTGCCTATACTACGACAGGCGTCTAAGAAATAATAACACTAACTAAATAAACTGTGTATTATGCCATAGCGTATCGTTTATTTTATTACCAGTATGGAAATGATAAAACGTTACGCGGCACCGCGTTCATTACGCGCAGAATACATATGAATGTCTAAATTTTGTACCCGATGATGAGATTCGGGGGAAATTGTGCGTTGTGTTTGCCTCTGTCTTAAAGTTTTGATGTTTTTAAATTATCTGCGTATGTACTGTTTTGATATGCAGTGTTTTTCCTTTTGTTATCCATACTAATATTATAAATGTGAATGTGAGTTTGTTTGTTACGCTTTCACGCCTAAACCACTGACAGATCGTTTCAAAAAACAATCATGATGATTATTAAATATTTTTGATGTTGTAAAGTGTTACTTAGAAAACGAAAAACAAATTTTCAAATATTTAAAAAAATTCTAAATTTGTTTTTCGTAAGTGTGTTTTTTTTTTTTTTTTT